>JAOWBP010003503.1:16124220-16150181 GCA_028571105.1 Tragopan temminckii
AGCCATGGGAGCACAGGTGAAGGCAATTCACCTGTGCTGCCGGAAGGGGTGGAGCCTGACTCCATCTCTCCTAGACCTATTGAAGAGCTGACTACCAGTAGGGAAGGATCTCTTCTGGAGATCATCTCTTCTGGAGATTCCTAGCGAGCACAGGATACGGGTGAGCACTTTCTTTTCTTTGCTCTGGTATAATAACAGCTTAGCTGAGCTCTTTGGTATTTATAACATGTATACATCCATTGATTGTACAGTATTATTTCTCGGTCTTGAGGGAATAACATATAGACTGAAAAAGAAATGACAGTATGACTTTCATTTTATATTTTAAATGAACCACATTGGAAGTTATTTCCTCCTATTAAAAATGTTTTCAGCACTCTTAGAATCAAGTTTCTGTAGGAATTCCTTATTGTTCAGGTATGGAGGTTTTTTGTTTGTTTGTTTAGGGGTTATTACAATTCTTGGAAAGCCTTTTGAAATCTGGATTGGATTACTGTGCGAATATAAGACACATCAGGGAGAAGATGTAATGTGAAAAATATGATAATGAAATGTGGCACAAGGTTTAGAAAAGTTTTGCCTACTTTTGCCTTCACAACTCTAACTGCCAAGAGTGAGATTCAGCAGTAGAAGAATAGGATTCAAATGAATACTTTATCCCTGTGTGACTGCTGCAAAATGGTTGATATTTTCGTGGGTCCTTTGAGAATGTTTGCTGTCCGGCCCTATTGGTTTGTGCCTCTGCTATGTATTTCATAAGTACTGTGTTCAGGCAACCAGGCCTCATAAAATGCATGGAGTGCATCCTTATTCTGAGAAGAAATTAATACCTTTACTTACTAGAGCAACCTTTGCTTGCTTGATGTGAATCCTTTTAGGTTTTGTGATCCATAGATTGTTATGGTATGCATGCTTTCAACACTAGCACTTCTAAAGGTTAATGTTATAAGTCTAGCTCCTTAGTTCAGGCATTTTCTGAACCTAACCCAGTGGAGCTGGGACTCAGTGATGGCTAGGTCAAGTGTTAACTATTCTCTAAACCTTTCTTCAAATGTGTTATATGCTGCTGTCAAAACCTTTATTGAATCTTCCCCAAGGTTGCTGGTCAGCATGGAAATCCATCCAGACCTTGTCTGAAGAAGTCTTTAATGTTACTCTTGACACACATCTTTGACAGTGATTCCATTGCAGTTTCATTATTCAATTACCTTAGCAAAGTTGAAGCTGAGCCTTCCAAAACTTTTACTTTATTTCATTTTGAAGATAGGCCTGGTAATCTGATAAAATGACACTTACCTGGTACAAGGAGATAAAGAAAATCCCTGTCTTCAATTTCTTCTCTAATAAGTATATTATTAAAATGACTGAAACTTGTTCTTGTGAACCAGGCATGTCTCTTTCTGTGAATCCAGAACTCTGTTCCTCATTTGTCTTTGCTCTGATTTAAGCAGTGATTCATAAGTCACAAGAAAACCCTTTTTGTTTTTTTCCCCCCTGGAATTGGTGATGAATTTTCTTATACAAACTGATCTCTGAAGTGAGGGCTTTGTTTCTCACTATCACCAATAGTGGTGACATGACCCCAAATGCTGACTAAGAGCTCTGAAGGGATGTTACAACAGTTAGTTCTACTGCTGTTTTTGTGTTTTGTTTCCTCCCTTATTAGGAGCAGCAGAAGAAAGAATATATCTACTGTAAATAGAAATAAGCCAGAAAAGGATGCTTTAGGACACTTCAGCTATTGAAAAAAAAAATTCACAGTATTTTGAATTGTGGTATAAAAACTGATGTCACAAGCTGTATTTCTTTTTACTGATATTAACCGAATTGGTTCCAAGCAGTTTGCGATGACACAGATTTAAAACAAACAAAAAAACCCTCACACTTTTCCGTCGTGATCCTTTACCCTTTCCAGATGGGAGATTAGAAAAGCTTTGCTGCAGAGGCTTACAAACATCCTTTTTGGTTTTCCTTCCAACTCAGATAATAATTAAGTCCATATTTAAAGTTCCAGAAGAAATGCTCTAGCCTCTGTATTACACTGATTGTTGTTATACACTGATTGCTACTGCAGTTGCTCTTCCTGGGGTTTAGAGGAAACTGGTGAGAATATGGATTGCAAAGTACACTAGGGCTCAAGTTCCTGACAAGAAAAAATGACATTTTTACTGTTATTATTAGCTGTATTATCAAAAGAAAATGTCAAAGATCTGAGCTAACAGGATTCTTCTGTGACAGTCACTAGATGCACAGCTGATGGAAGAAAATCCCTTTCCCAGTCAATTTGCAGTAAAAATAGCCAAGAAGAACAGAATAGAACAGACATCTTCAGCCTGTTTTTAGGTTTGCCAAACGGAGACAGAGAATGAAGACAGTGATTTCCCACCCCACAGGAAACTATAGTTTGGGTGTTCATCATGCATCATACAGTTCAGTTGTCTCAACCATAAAAGGTTCACATTATCACCTGCAAGTGGCCAAGGTGAGTGTAATTCTACACAGCACAGTGCTTGGCATCTCCATGTAATGGCTGCATGGTGCACCAGTGCAGCTTAAAAAGAAAGGGCACTCTTACCATGGCTGGGAAAAATCAAATGTCAGGAGACCAGCACAATCTCACAGGGTTTTATATATATATATAAATAATATAATATACATAATATATATATATAATTTTTTAATTTTTATTTTTTTCCCATGTAGTATTTTTGTCTAACAAGTTCAGGCCAGCCTGCTTGTTGCAACCAGTCCATTTTCTGCAAAGGCACTAGAAAGTCAGTATCTCTTGGAGGCAATGAACTGGCACAGAGATTGCTTTCATAGTGATGCTGTGCAGCTTGGCTATGAACGAGATGAACTGGGTTGACTCATATTTGTGATGGTGTGAGAATGTCCTTAAGCACTGACACACAGTGAGAGTGCAGCTGTTCTCTCACCGTATTCCTTTCCATTTATGAAAGCAGGGAAGATTGAGCCCTCAGGAATGATGATGTCTGGTAGCAGGTTCCCACCATCAGAGCAGTTTGCCTAACCCTTATGTCTTCACCTCTCTGTCCTAAGAAGCCACCCGAAATGGACTACAGCATGAAGGAATTGCCCCTGTATGTTGCACAGAGTTTGGAGGTTGAAGGATAAGCATCTGGTTTTTGCAAATAGTCTTGAAATCTGGTATTCTCAAAATATTTTGCATGAGCTCTGCAGCTCAGAGCATCCTATTGGGTACTACTTTCAACTCTGTAGTATTATTGCAAGAAAATGCATGGCATTTGCTTTAGGAGCAATTTGATACATGTTTCAAAAGCCCCAAAACTGTGAGACCGACTTACTCTACGACATTTTTTGATGCAAGCTAACAGGCAAAGGCAGAAGAATTAATTAGGGACATTATTTTCCTATATTAGTGATTGGGTTCTGTTGCTTTTCTTCACCTGTACTAACTGTAATTTGTGCAACTTCCTTTACCTCTGCTTTAAAAGCTATTTAAACCCTAAGCATCTCGGGAACCTGCTGCAGAATATAGATATACTTTGTTGAATTGTTATCCTGTCTCCCAGTAAGAGAGCTTTGTGCTGTTAATTACAGCCTGAAGCCATTGAACACTACTGCTGTGTTAAAGTAAGTGGAAGGAATGCTCTATGTCTCTGAACATAGGCCACTGAACGTGATGAGCTCTTTATAATCATGGTAATTTTTTTTTTTCTGTGGTAATTTCACAATTCTTAAGAAACATTTTGTCATACTAAACGATGTGGTTGAAGGTCTTGCTTAATTATTGATGTGTTGAGAGCGCTAGTATGGATCTAACCTACTATCAGATGGTGACTTTTCTCCTGCATGGTGAGCATTGAATCTTCAGGAATGGTGTGTTGATGAATTGATGCAGGGTTCATTGCCAGCTCTGTCTTGCATATTTTATGAAGCAAGCAAATGATGGGAAAGCAGATTTTTCTCCTGGAAATTCTACTTTTTAAGAAAGACTGAGGAAAAAAGGCTCTCTTACCCAGGGGGGAAGGTTTTCATGTAAAATAAGTTATTTTTCTGTACTGTGTATCTTTTTTCTGTACTGTGATCTTTCTCATTATGAGAATGAATACATCTTTTACAAAGAGTGTGACTGACTATTTTCCTAATTTTGTGAAAGTTATGATGAGTGACAAACTCTATTTCTACTCTCCTCCAAGTAAGTATACATGAAAATCTATAGACTTTTCTAGAGCCTTGTACAACATACCTGCTTGCTGCAAAAAGTCATCCTGAAGATGATAAGACGCCAATATAAAGAAGGCTCAGAGAGATAAATGTATGGCTGTGCAAAGTGATCAGCAACCAAAAGATAATTTCAGATCTCTGGAAGTCTTTTCATGGATCAGTATGGGTGTGGTCTTTTTAAGGTTATGAAGGAGACTGGCAGAAAAGCACCACAATCATAAACCTGGAACATTTTCCAGTGAGTATTTTATAAAATTGTAAGCAGACACAGAAAAGAGAGAGCTCTTTGTAGTTTCCCAGCTAGAGCCACGTAGGTAGCTGTATTACACTGAGCAGATGTATTCCATCACACTCACTGCAATTTTAACTTGGTTGGTTTTTTTTTCTTTTAAATCTAGCTTCTTACACAAGGAATGCAAACTCTACTTGATCTGTAGTATCCAGTACAGCTGTATCTCATATGAGGTCGGAAATCTGAACTTGTTCTAACAAAGGTGCAGATTAGAGTCATGGAAAATTATAGTGATCTGCAAGATAAGTACCTCTGAATACTAAATTGAAGCGCACCATTGGAATAATACTATCATAACAAAACCCAGTAAAATGTGCACTTTTTCTGAATAATATCATTCTCCAATTTAGATCCAAGAACTTCTTCTCATTATCCAGCCCTTCTTCTCAGTACCCCCTGTGAAGAGACGAGCTGGGAATGTGAAAGTACAAAAAGGCTGAGGTCACAGTGAGCATATGCCTGTGGTTGTTTAAGGCTGCTCACAAATTGGTTAATAAACTTTGTGTTATGGTTTTATTTTATTTTAACCTGTTCCATATATCAAGTTTTGTAATGTACCATTCAAGTCCAATTTACACTCTGAATGACTACAGATTTTCATTTCGTTTTAAACTGTGCTATGATTGCTATATATTCAGCACCCTGTCTTATTGGATTTATAGATAAATGCTGCTATATTTTTTATCTATAATTTAACATCATTCCCTCTGGTTGCTGTTCCTTTCCAGAGATGATAATGCATCTCTCCACACTTACATTGTGCCAAACGTGATTTAGAATTCAAGAAGGAAACACGTGAAGGGTTTTTATTCCACCACAGAGCAGAACACAGGTCTGCTTCTGTGTGTCCATTTCAGCGTTTTTTTTTCCTACTAAGTAAGACAAATGTGAGTTTGAACCAAATATTAAAATGTCTTAATTACCCACACTGTAAACTCATAAATAACTATAGGTCTATCATCCCTTCAATATACCCTCTGTAGTGCAGTTGCGAGATTTGGCGTGGAAACTGTGAACAAGATAGAATGAACAGTAAAGTAATTCAGAGCTTTGCTTTCCTGTAGTCAGTGTGCAATTGAGCACATCTGAAAGAAAAACCTATATGTCTTAATGGAAGAGAAGGCATGCTTCAACTGAGCAACATGTCTTTCTGCATTCAGAGAGTTCTGTGCTGGCGAGGTTAGGTGGCTTGGGGAGGGCAAAAAGGTTAAGAAGCATGTCTGATTTCTGTTTGAGTTTTCCAGCTTTGCCAACTTGTGTAGCAACAAAAGAGCAAGTGTGGAGTAAAATGATTTATTTTATTTTTTGTGAGGTGTTTGCTGTAACCCTCATGCTCAGACCCTAATGTAATAACCTGAAAATAGAACTGAAGAAGGCAATATGGGGACAGTCATGGCAGCTTAGTGAGGAGGAGGAATGCTGACTGGACTGGAGTTCTTCTTTGATATCTGGGCAACCCCTTATCTCCACATATAGGCATAGCTGCAGCTTTATTTAGTGAACTGTGATCTGTTGCTTAATGGTAGATGAGTGAGAGGGGGAGATGAAAGGAAATGCCAGCAAATTTCACTGTCACAGATAACAAGAAGATTCTTTATTCTACATCTGGTTCTTCATGTCAGCTTCTTTACAGCTGGGCAAGAGACTGGCCTACTTTAGAAATCAACATGGAAAACTTCTGCATGAGCACTGTTAGACACAGGTCACTCTGAAAACAATGCCTCCTGTTTACTTCCAAGGAAACTACAACTGATACAAAGAACACAATAGTGCTATTTGGTAGACCAAACTCTCAGCTACAAAGCACTAGTTTTCAACACAGTCACTACCATTAATTATGTATTTTCACCAGCAGACTAGAGCCTGCATACAGGGCTTATAAAAGTCTGTGTATGTGCCATCTGGGATGTGGCTTGTATTTCACACTGCTGCTACTGTTGCTGAAACACACCACCTGCTGCCTCACTGTGCTCACATCCACTGTTTGATCTCCATAAACATTCAGCTAGCATCAATAGATGTCAATGGCTCCATTTTTTTCACATGGAGTGCGCTTCCATGTCAAACACCATTTTGTCAGACTGCCTCTCTGCTGCCATCTATCACACAGCAACAAAATGTAATGGAATATTGGTGGGAACCTTCAGCCTCTACTCATACCACCGGCACCCACCTGTGATATCATGGTGAGAAAGAATTACGTTGAGAGCTGCCCTTGTATATAATATCTTTAGAAATTTAAATAAGAAAAATTAGTCCTTCAAAGCAGCATTTTTATTATACTTGAATTCAATTTATGTCTGGGAGAGATTAATTTTTAAGTCTGTCCTTTTGAAGAGAAGCAAACAAATATCCTCACAGAATAACTGCAGGAATTAGAGGATGTGACATTCACAAAGGTTTAAATGATACTTTTTTTTGATGGATCTATTCTAAGATGGCGTCTTCTCAGGAGTCTGATTTAAAACAGAAAATTTTCAGTGCCTCTAAGCTGGAAGCCACAGTCAGAAACACCAAATGCTTTGATGTGCTCCAAATCATTGGGTAAGATGCAAGCTTTATGTTGTATAAAACATCCTTAACCCACTGGCTGCCTCAGTCAAGCCTTTTCTGTATGAATCAGGTGAGGATATCAGAGCTATCCAGAAAGTGGGACTTGAAGACATCACTGAATCTACCTGGAGCCTCCTCAGTTTCTGAAGGATGGTTCTTTTGGGCATGTATTTAGGTGGAGAATAGGACCTTGGTTCAAACTAGCTAGCCTAATGCTGTGCTACGGCTGTACACATCATATGGTGAACGCTCCATGAAACAACTGTGATGAGCGAGTAATTTCTAGAATGAGCTTAGTGCTAGAGCACAAAATGATTCAGCATGGATCACTAGTCACGCTTATCTTCATCTGTCTCCACAAGCTTCTGTTGCAGATTTGATATAAACAACAAAAAAAAAATGTGTGTGTGTATATATATATACACATATATATAAGCATTCTATGCTAGAGTATTTGAGCTTCAGATTTTGTTCTTCTAGTTGATTTCTTGTAGTCTGAACATCATAGTCCTTAAAGCACTGTCTTAACCAAATCATTTAAAAATAGGGAAGAAAAGTAGAAAAGGAAGAGGGTAGATTTAACTTTTATTGATTTGTTTTGATATTAAGGAACTATACTGACTTGACTTCTGGTGGTTAGTCCAGGTACTCAATTTTTTTGTTATCGTTTTTGTGTTGTACTGAATATGTCTACCATATATAGATAGGTTTAATTTTTTTCCTGAGTATGTATTAATGTAAGTAAATTATATACTTAAACTGTCACCAAGATAAGTGCATATTAATCTGAAATATACTTCAAAACACAGAGAGGAAGTTGTTATTGGAATATATATATATAGTGAAGTATCATGTGTCAATATTTTCTGTGACAGAATGCATGAAATATGAAGTGAAAAGAATATATATAGTGCTTAAATTCATATCTATTCTTTTGCATGTTTAATTTTTTTTAAACTGCTACGTGTTAGTCACATTACGGATGACATTACTTACAACCTTAGCTTACTGTAAGTTAGAAATGCTGTTTGGGAATTTAGATAAATCATTCAAAGTCTGACACTTTAACTGATTCTTTTGTGTTTTCAAACTAGGCTGGATATCTGGTGACATTAGGTTGTTTTTAAAGAGGTATCTGCAAAGAAAGCATTCTAGGAAGAAAGATGAAATTGTTAAGATGCAAAGGTGAATTTTAATTACCTACTTTCTATTCCTTTAAACCCATGGTGGTGAAGTATGTTGGGAGGTACTAAAGAGATTCATTTACAATTGACTATGGAGATTCACTGTGGTTGAATCTCATTTTAGCTAAACTAATTTTCCAGCTCAGATCTTGTTTTCAGAAGTCAGTGCTCCATCTACTAAAGAAATCTCCAACTTCTGTAAGTTTTTAAAGTCCTATTCTGTCAGTGTTTTACAAACTGCATTGCCTCTTTCTTTATTTTATTAGAAGCCATTATGATTCATTTTAGAATTTCTGTGATTCTAGCACTACCTGGCTATGGATGAAAACGTATGCTCAGAAAGTGTACGCAGAATTAGGATTTTGCAGCTGAATTTGTAGCATTGCTTGGGTTTCCTCATTGAAAGTTTTTCCTTAATTTTAAGGAAATGTATAGAAAAATGACATCCGAGACAAATCTGTAATAGCTGAGAACTCTCAGATTTTTGTTGAAGTAGTAGAATGTCAGCACAGGAGGATTCATTTCTTTCATCCCTAGTTGGTAAGATTGGTCTCTGTAAGTGAGCTTAGGTCCAAATGTTAGTCTGCATGAAATAAGTTGACAAGCCATCTGTCAATGTGTATTTTACTTTCAAACAAACAACAGTTTTTTAATTAAAATATTCCACTGAAAAATTACAAACCCATGGGCCACATTTACGCTTTATGGATTGAAAGTGAGGAGTGAACTAATGGATACATAGCATGAATGGGAGACTGACTGATGCTATGGAGGGAAGAAGTGAGCTGACCAAATTGATAGTATCAATGCTCTCTAAAACATCAGGGGATCTGAAAAGAATTCACTGATTTTGAAAATGTTTTGTGAATTCATCAGAGGGAGGGTCTGTGAACTGCTTGTATCCCTTCACATGTGCACCTAGCTACGGAGTATGGAGATCTCCTGAATTCCTGAGTTCAGTTTGACATTTTTTGACGTTTGCTGACTATATGCAAAGGTCTTCACCTCTTACTTCAGGGCTGACTGATAAAACACACTGTAAGGCTCAATCAGTAATTGTAGTGCTTTAACCACACTGTACTTTGAGATCCACAAAGGATAATTGCTGTAGCAACACAAAAGTTTACATAGTGTAGGAAATGCATCCCTTTTCCTTGTTGTATCTTTCAGGTGAGCAGGATCCTGAACTTAAATTGTGCTTCTGAGATTCTTATTTAAATTTTCCTTTTTAGTTCACACCTAGAATTTGTTAGCTTAGCCAGCTAATTTCACCGTCTCTTTTCTGCATTCTGCTAAGGAGCCCAAGTGTCTTTGGGGCACTGTGACATGTTGAGTTAAAAATTACTATAATTACTGTGATCCCTGTGGAATTTGAAGTGTCTGCAGTTTATGCCTCAAGCGGCTTGAATCCTTGGAGAGCCTATTTTCTGGGACAGCAAGAGCTGTGAAATATGCAACTCTTGATTTGCACTCAAGATCAGAGTCTGATTTGTATAGTTAAATAAAAAAATGCTGATTTATACAGTTTTGTTCCTGGGTCATAATTATGGTCTAGAATTAATTGAATAGCCTGGAGGTTTCACTACTGTACGTGGTAATGATTACTAAAAATTGATTCTCTCTTATATTTCTTTATTAACTTATCTGAAAATGGCATATCATAAAGAACAGCTTTTAATATTGCTGTGCTGAGCAACTTTGTAAACTGCTATCAAGCTGTTTGTATTTTCTTCTTTTTTTAGGTAATTTATTATTTTATAAGTGCCTGAGCTCACCAGAAATGTGATTTTTTCCCTCCACCACATTTCCAACTAAGAACTTCTCTCTGCTACCCTTCAGGATCAGATATGCAGACCTTCCCTGTAGAAATGCTGGACTGCACCCTCCAGACACAAGGATCTTGCTTGCCCAATGAGTTATTGTGTCACCAAGCACACCTGAGCCAACTAAGCAGGCCTCTAAATATGAGCTTTATGTTTAATGGTGCAGTCACTAAAAAAAATAGTTCTTCAAATGCTTTCTTCTGTTTGCTCATTCAAGTGATCCTATTGGGAAAATACAGGAGGGTTTTACTCCTGTTGATCAAATCCTGGGAAGCCCTTGAAAGCTTCCAAGGGAGGTAGAACTGGTTGAAACAAAATATTAATTACATAAAAATTCTCTAGAAGAAAGAGGATCTGATGTTACCCTGAACTTGATAGACATCACCTTACTGCTATCCTTTTGTTGGTATTATCATATGTGTTTAACATTTTGCTGTCTACATAGATATTTGTTCTCTTGTTCTGAAAAGGTTTCAATTCCCTCTTTTCCAAATATTTAATTTAGATAAAAGTTGAGCATGGCAGGAGAAAACCCATCATCTTCAGTACTTTTTCAAGTAGTACTATATCACAGAAAATTAAATGTGAGTCTTTCAAATGTAGTGAAAATTAGACATTTGACCTTGCTTAGGCAATTTTTTTCCAGTGAAACTTCCCAATCAAGATATTACTATGACACTTTACATTTCCAAAGGCTAGCATTTTTCAGCCAACTACTGTTCCTTCATTTGCATTGAATGTTCTGAGTTTAATCCTCAAGGAAAATGATAGTGTATTAATTGTATATGTTCCAAATCCAAGAAAAGGAAAAGAAATGAGGGAGATAGTTCATGTTTTCTGTTGATTTGGAATACCAATTGTAATTCATTGACTTAAGCGGATTTCATCTGAACTCTCTTGGTACCAGTTTGACAAAGGAAGAAGTGCTGTGTTTGTGTTCTCGATGGGTTTTCCTTTAGTTACCTCTCAAGGATGATGGATTTACTATATTCTTCACTTCTGAAAGTTATCTTAGAGTTGTCAAGTGCTGGTAGATGCCAGTAGCAGTAGGTCAGACTTGCTACACTTCGGTTTGTCATCACTCAGATGGCAGATAAGAGGCAAGAGCATCGTATTCCCTCTCCTTATCAGCCACCAAAATGATGAGTGGCTGATTCTGGCCATTTCTCACTTATCTCAAAGCAGAGAGGACATTTTGCAGGATCTTTTCTGTATCAACAGAGCTCTTCCAGGTATGCCTACACTGTCCACAGCATCTCACGCACTGGTGGCACTACTGAGGAAGGCCTTTTCAGCCTAGAGAAATGATTTAGTACCATGTTAAAGACTTTCCTTCCCTTTTACACTGGAAAAGAAACAACATAGAATAGTCTTTTTTTGCATAGCTGACCAAGCAGAAATTCTTCCAGAATTTCTTTCTGGGATATTCATAGAAAATTAGCCTGGTTTGTCTTTCTGATGGGAAGAGAATCTTCACAGCAATTATTTAGTCTTCCCCCAGTCAATGCCACCTCTTTCCTCTTACTAGCCCTTCTTAACTCTGCTGCAGTTTTCCTGGCTCTTCAGATACACGAGTGAAGTACAGCAATAGCATTTTTTTTTCCCTATTATTGTTCCCTTTACTTTGTTGTATATAAATTTACAAGGATGTCTCTGATTGTTTATCAGTTTTAGTGCTCTGGGCAATGTTAGCATTCAAGCTATCAAACTATTAAGAATCTGACTCTGCAGAATATTTCAAAGAGATGCTAAGATATTTCTGTGTTTTGTGATGGACTCTGATGGGTGTGGAGGACATTCATCCCTTCAGGCAGAGTTGAGGATTAGGCCCTAATTGGTGTTAAATTTAGGACAAACAGCCACCAGTGTTTAGCAAGGATATGTGTTTGCTGGAAAAGAAGGAGCCTCATGCTGTGTTGATTGATGCTGATTTCCATTCCATTATTTCAGGATGTGCACTACATGCTACCAAGAGGCCAATTATCAAAGGTTGTTTAAAAGACACATCTCTGAGTGCTGAGATTCATCATTAATTCAGGGGGTTATGCTTCTGCCTTTTCTGAGTTCTCTATTCCACCCACAACAGAAGTGCTTGTTTTACATATATTCCTGAGTTCCCACTTGTGGATATTGTCTTCAGCTTCCTGTGGAACTTGGTTTAGTGCTTTACAAAGGATTACATAATGTTTGGGAGTATTTTGTCCTATGAAGCATCATAGGTCTCAGAATCACAGATCTGGGTGCAGGAGTGGCAGCAAAAACAGTCGATGAGTGTAGCTTATGCAGTAGGTGATGCTCCTGGAGGAAAATAAGGGAGTACATTTGGTTCATTTCAAAAGGGGCTAGTCACTGCCGACTTTTAAATAATACTTATTGGCAAAAATGAAACAAAAATCCACCACCAACAAAAAAACAACAAATAAGCAAACACTATTCAAAAAGAGGGAGAAAAAGTTGTGATGCAAAGATGCAAACTCTGGTTGCTATTCCACTCATAATGTCCCTTTCTTTTCTATTATATGACATAGATGAGTTGCTGGCTGTCGAGCTTAAAAATACATGTTCAAAACAACGGGTGGAACTGAATCCTAGTTTCAATTCCTGCAAATATCTGTAGCAAGAAATTTAGTGGGGTTATGCAGGCAGTAGAAGTAGCTGTTGAAGGTTGCTCCAAGCTCTTCTTCCTAGTGGTAGAAGAATGGACCAGCCCAAAGATGAGTCACATGAACTACTGAATGGCCTCAAGTTACACCAGGGAAGGTTCGGGTTGGGTATTAGGAAAAACTTCTCAGAAAGAGTGGTCAAGCACTGGCACAGGCTGCCCAGGGAGGTGGTGGAGTCACCATCCCTGGAGGTGTTCAAGAACTGTGGGAACGTTGCACTGAGGGACATTGCTTAGTGGGGATGGGTTGATGGTTGGACTAGATGATCTTAGTGGTCTTTTCCAATGTTCCTGATTCTATGAAGAGATATCCCAATTCAGTCAGCCAGAGAAACAGTTTCTCTCTACTGAAGGCTACAGCTGCTTCTTGGAGGGGTGCAAAGATGGGCCAATGCCAGTGGCACTGACCTGCGCCAGGCAGACTGGATCAGTATGCCTCGCTCTTCCACCCTTGGCTTAGACCTCTCTACATTCCCCGAGCTCATCAAGACCTAATTAAAATTTAGCATTTATCCAGGTCTCTGCACATGCTAACTAATTAATAGTCACAACACCATGGTGGGGAAGATGAAAGCAATATTATTATCCTAATTTTACACACGGGGGCATAGAAGCAGAGGGGGATGCTGAGCTGGTTTTAAAGTGCCAAGCTCCCACACTCACAGAATCTGCCCCAGCTGTATTCTCTAATGCATAGACTGGATCTATGCAGATAATGAGCTATTCATTGGGTTTTCAAGGTGCTGACCTTGCTTCAAGTCTCAGTTGCAGTCCAGAAATGTAGAAGTGTTCACTCAGTCTGAAAATAACAGTCTTTCCAAATTTCTGTCTCTCCCTAGTGCACCAGTTTCATTCCATTCAGGTAATTTCATTATGTTTCTAAATGCAATGTTACCAATGTGTGGTCAAAATCCACTCAGATTCATTCTCGGAAGGTCCCTGGTTCTGATCTGAATCTACAGGGAAGACTTTTGTGGTATGGAAGAGAAATTAAATCATTCAAAGAAATTCGTTTTAAAGGTGCTTCCTATAAAATTGAGAGAGAGGGGTTTTTAAGTCTATTTAATAAAACATTATTAGAAAAAAGTCATTCTGTTCTACTCTGCAAGATTATCTTAAGCAAACTGTAAAAAAACATTTTCTAATAACTTTTTATATTAAAGGAATTTGTTCTATGTCAGTCTTTGACTTTGTCACTGGTCACCCTGAATAGGACTTGCCCTATGCTTTTTTTTATATTCAGTCGACAGACTGTTTCAGATCAAAAGTCATTTAATCAAAAGATGAAGTCGGGTGAATTGCACCTTGAAGAGAGTGACAATTTTCTTTGAGGACCAAGAGTGAGCAAAGGGAAGTTAGTTCAGGTATAGTAGTCTATGTCACAGTCTACGTATACTGAGAATTGGATGAGATGAAACCTACTTTATTCTCCTTTTCTCCCTCTATTGAACTACGTTGCTGATTTCCTGTGCGATGTCAGGAATTGAGCATTCAATGTCAATCCTTCCACGGACTCTTCATCAAGTCCTTAGGGATCTCGTCTTGAAAACCTATCACACATGTTTAGGTTTAAATTTTCTCCTCCTTATTTTAATGGATCCAGTCCCATGCAGAAATATTACAGAACTGTAGAACTGCAGAGTTTGAAAGGGATGTCTGGTGGTCATCTAGTCCAACTTCCAGGATGAGTTTTCTATTTCCAACCCATTTCCTGTGTGGCAAGTTTATAAATTCCTGAGTATCCTTGGGGGTCACAGTTCCCACTGCACAGGGATATGAACCTTGTAATAGCACTGCTGTGAAGATTTGGGTAGCTAATGGTCACATCCCATAGCCACCAAGAGGTTGGAGCCTCACCTGGGCTTCCTGGTGGCACTAGCAGCCTTGTCACACTCAGATGAAGCAGCATCCTCTAAACACTGATAGCGCAGAGGGCATTGCCATAATGGGTCTCCAGGGCTTTGCAATGCAGTTTTATTTCCTTGCTAAATATAGTTGCCTGGTTCTTATTTGCCCAAGAAAACTAACATATTATTTAAACACTGTTTTCTTTTTGCTTGCCAGGCAGACAGTATGTGTGTATGTGAGTGTATGTTTGTGTATATATAGTATATTGAGCAATTTTGGTGGCTATTTGCCAAAGCAGATAATAACATTGCAGCTTTAGTGTCTGTTTATTTCTCCCCTCTCTTCTGTAGTCCCATCTCTCACCTCCCTATTGATTTAATGCAGTCAGTGAAGTTTTACAGCCTGCATTTAAGGAGGCTGCTGCTTGAAATCCGTGAGGGGCTGCTAATCAGAACTAACTGCGAGCTTCAGGTGCAGAAGGCATCTCCGTCCTGGCCTATTGGCTTAAGAGAGCATGAAGGGCTAATTTCATGGCTGATAAAGCTTTCTGTCGAGAAGGCCTCCCAAACAAATGAACATTGACTTTTCTTTACAAGAGATATAAAAATGGTCTTTTATCACAACTGCCTGCTTATGCAAGGTAAGAAGTCATATCCTTGCTGGACTACCACTTACCACGTGGGACTATTTGGTGGCTTACAGAGTTGCCCAGGCAAGATTTCTGAAAGGATTTCAGAACCAAATTCCTCTTTAAGCAATCACTTTCCCTTTGATTTCCTGAGTATTTTTAGTTTTTGATCCAGAGGTGACATGATGTCAGATCATCCACAGGCTTTACAACAGTTCCCTTGGCATTTCCTAGGAAATAGGCTTTTAGCCATCTAAATAGGAACTGGGTGCCTAAATCCCTTTCAGAACCTGAACCTTTACTGCTTCCCTCTTTTGGTTCGCCAGTTCAATCACTCCCTCTCTGTTTCATCTGAACGATCACATAATATCACCTACATGCTGAGCACAACTCTTCTGTTTCCCTGTTCTACCAGAAAGATGGGCTTTGACTTACACCAGAAATAAGTGCCCATCTTCCTGACCTTATGAAGAACATAATGCTGATTATCCCATCGCACACGGCCTTTCTGTTAGAGGGAATGATGCCAATGTGATATCATTCAGGTATCCTTCTTTCATCCATTAAGAGTCTTACCAATGGAAGCGGATGTCGTTTCTTACGAGTATCAAGTATCAAGTAGTTAAGCGCACGGTTAAAGGCTGATTCTTTACAGAAAATCATTTACTTGCATAAAATTAAGAAAGTGCTTACATACTTCACAGAACATGGTCTATGAAGCTTTCAAAAATTGTATCATTTTTGTTTAATTCTCTCATGTTTTGATGAAGTGTGATTTCAACCAGCAATACAGACATTTCAAGGACACACTCCTTGCTTTTAATAGTGAGCTCACTGAATGTAAGTTCCTCAAAGAGAAATGTTTTCTCCAAATCTTATCCTGATCTCTGCTGTTCATAAATCCATCTTTCTTTTATGAATGTTTTTTGAAGATATTCTTAGGGCTGGTTTGCACTACTAAGGTTACACTGCAAGAGATGGCTTGGGCCACTAGTGGAGGTCTGATTTATTCTGGCAACAGGACTTTTGCATTTGTAGATAAATTACCCACTTGAACAACAGATACTTCACTAAAATGTTCATTTAGTCAGTATAAGTTCCTTCATATAGAGTGGATTTGCCAGCAGAATGATGTCTATGCATGCTGCAATTTTACTTTTCTTGCAATCTGTCAGCACACCTGAATGCTATAATATGGACTTTACTTTCAGCTTAAGCTGTTGAACAATTCTGTGAGCCAGTAGTAAAACAGCTGAAGCCTTACACTACAAATCCACGGGGCTCGCTTGGTCTTGTACTTAAGGCAATCTCCTTGATAGATCCAGCTGCACACCAGCTAGTTTGGGAGTAGGAATCAAAGCCACTGGATGTGGGGCAGACTGTATATCATTGGTATTAGAAATTGGTGCACTTTGCTTTCACCCTGCCAACAGCTGAGTCACTTGGCTCCAAGTGGAGCTTGTATTTAATTTCCTACCAAGTTAGCTTTCTTGCTATGCTTCTTGAATGGCAAGCTTAGATCAGGACTTTTTCCCCAGCTCTGTCTGCATACTGGTGGTGTGGTATGCATACTTGTTCCTCAGTACAGACTGAGAAAAATTCATGTCACAGTGGCAGACAGTTCTCGCAGGACTAGATGCAGACTTTGCCAAGACCTTTGGGATGCTGTGGAAGGACAGGCAGCAATTCATTTTAAATATCACATATCTGACAGTTTTTAGAATGTTATCTATGTATATGAAAAACTGTGCCAAAACAAACTTGGATTTCTAATACATTACATGAGATTGTTGTTAATGAGGGATACAGTCACAGGTAGTAATTATATTTATTGCTGTCAAACTGCAGCTACTTCGGGCAGAATTCAGCCTTGGGTTTTTAACCTTTTGTCTCATAGGCTGTCTGAAGTTGCTGTTTGTTGGTCTCTTGCCCTGTAGCAGAACTCTCTTTTTGTGGTGGTAAACATTTGGTCTCCAGTTAAATTAATACACTTCCCACTTAAATTGACACATCATTTTTGGGCAAAAGACATTCTTTTGTTTGTGGGCTGTTTACTGCCTCCCTTGCTTTATGTTACGGCTGAGAATTGAAGGCAGCCCTGCAGCCAGCATTGCTCCAGTGAGACAAATGAGTCTTTGGAGAACAATCAGTGGTTCTAATGTGCTTGGAAAACTACAGTGACAGTTCTAAGAATGCCAAGTAGAGATACTGGTCCTTTGCAGACATGACCTACAGAAGGGACAAGTTTCATACGAGGATTTTGCATTTCCATTTTAACCTCTGAGTTCAGGTATATTTTCAAGTTTCCTCTCTTTACACCAACTTAATGACCTTTTACTTTCAATCTTTGCAAAGTGACTAAAACTGGTTGAAACTTAAAATGCTTCATGGTGAGAAGACAGATATGATTACAAATGAGAACACACCATCCCATGAGGATGCCCCAGCTTTCCTTTTCATCATGATTAGAGAATGCTACATATGAGAATATTTATGGCAGAGTTTATGTCATTGTATATTGCTTATGATTATGTAGTATACACTTACATTCTCTGGAGAAATACATAGTCTCCTTTTTGCTTCCTCTCTTTCTCCTCTATTATGTTTCCTGTAATATGTTATTGCAAGATGACTCCTAGGGCTTGCTTTGAAAAAAATTCTGGAGAGGTAGTGCTAACATATTGCTCTGGGAAAATAAACCTGCCTTTGACTTTTAAAAAGTGGAGAGAAAAGTAATAGGAAGTGTAATTAGTTCTAACTGATAATTTTCCTTTTCTCTGTCCTTTGAAAATGTGCTCTGTGAATTGGAGTCTATACAGTTTATAAAGACTTACTTAATGGATTTTGTTTTCTTACCTCACAAAACACCATTTTGTGAGTGCCACAATCATTCTTATTTCTGGTTATTTCTTCAGAAAGTGAAGCTGGAATCTGGAGAGACAATGTGGGACTTGCAGCATGCTTCCTTCCTAGGCTCATGAATGCATGTTGGAAGTAGATGGAAAACTGTGATAGTTCCTATGGTTCTCAGTTCCTATGTCCCAGGCAGGACATAAGCTTGCCTAGGATGGACATCAGATTATAGTGTTTAAATTAAAAAGAGTCACAAGTGATTTGGACCACCTGGGCCAGACAGTGCCCAGACACTGGCTCCCAGGGCAGGTGGCAGAGAGGCTGGCATAACCCATCAGGCACAGAGTTGCTGTATCTGCTCCAGCACCAAGAGGGAGCTGGGAGTTGGCACTCTAAGCAAAGGGAACCTGATTCATTCATCACTTCCCCTAATGCAAGTACCTGAGTTCTGCTTAAGTATCCATGTGCATAAGTATCCTAATGAACTTTGGCTTTAGGCATTTGCTTAAACTTAAAAGTAGGTTCACTGAAGTTTTTTTGTGTATGCTGAAAGGTGGACCTGAGCTTTATTCCCCAAGGGAATATACATACCAAATGAGACCTTACTCTTCTCTGGATGTTATGCTATGCATGGTAAAGGCTTCATGAACCACTAGCTGCTCGAGAAAGTCTTACCAAGAAATGCCAAGGGAGGACTGCAGTGTAAGTGCAAGGGTAGACTGGTCGGTGTTTCTCCCAGCCTTGAGGGAACTAGGATTGTTTATCTGGAGAAGAGGAGGCTCTACAACTCCCTGAAAGGATGTTGAGGTGAGGTGGGAGTTGGTCTCTTCTCCAGCTAATAGTGAGAGGACAAGAGGGAATGTTGTGAAGTTGTCTCAGGGTAGGTTCAGGCTGGATATTAGGAAAAACTTCTCAGAAAGAGTGGTGAGGCATTGGAACAGGCTGCTAGGGAGGTGGTGGAGTCACCATCCCTGGGGGTGTTCAAGACATGTAGATATGCTACTTAGGAATATGGTTTCGTGGGTAGTATTGGTGGTAGATGGGCAGTTGGAATAGGTGACCTTAGAGGTCTTTCCCAACCCTAATGATTTAATGATTCTTAGGTCAAACAGGTAGCACATACTGTGTCCAGTGCTTCCTGAAGGCAGGTGAATCTTCATGAGTCTCCACTGGTTTTGGTGCACCGCTACAGCATTTTGTTCAATAAGCAGGAAAAGGATAAGAGGGGAGTTGAATTTCTTGACAGTGGTCTCCTGCCATATGCCAAAATTAAAAATATCCTTTCATGGGTAATATGGAATCTTCTCAGCAATCATGTCTACTTTTATGCTTTGAGCTTTTCCCATTTCCTACCTTGCTGATTTACCCCTTTCCCAAAGAAATTGCTTTTAGCTGACTGTGGCAGCTTCTGCAATTTACCTGTGCAGTTTGGAGGTCAGCAGCGGAGAGGAATGATCCATAACAGCGTCTCAAGGTCCTCTCCAAGGGACAAATGCAAAGCAATCTAAGTCCAGCCTGTTCTAAGCAATGTATGTGAACTGCAAATATACTCGGTCCAGTCTATTTCCAATTGGTCTTCTGAGAATTCTCAGCTTTCACACTGCTCATGATGTGATTGTATAAAACGAAACAGCTTGGTAATGTCTAAAGGTTTATATTACAGCATACAACAGTGGTGAGCCAGGTGCACACTAAAGAGAATGTTTTATTCTCTTTCTTCTGATTGTTGGGATATACTGCCTAAGCCACGGTTGAATTCTTTAAATGCAAAAGACCAAGTTTTGCTTTTAAAAAATTTTAGCAAAGCCCTGAATGAATTACTTGCCCATTTGTCATCCTGGCATAGAAAGCATTTTCCATTTCTCCTCCTGAAGCTGTTCCACTTAGTATAAATAATGAAATATTCAGTGAGCCACAGAAAAGAGACTGAGTTTGTAGCCTGGGGTGCTCTTCCAAGTAAGAGACAGCCCAGGTGAGAAGCTTTATCATGGGTGTTGTACTGGCTATTCTGGGCATATGAGAAAATTACCATAACGTATTTTGGCTTTGATCCAGCCTGCCTCTTGCAACAGAAAAAAAAAGAAATATTGTGGAAGATTTTTCATCAGCTCTATTATAGGCATGCAATACTTGTGACAGTTCATAAGGAAATAGGAATTAGAAGAAACAGCACTGTGATTGTTACTACCTTGCATAGCATACCTGTCACCGAGCTGGGCATTTCTAGATCAAAAAGAAATTATTAATTTAGTCTGAACTGTAATAGACTCAAAGCTTTGTGAATTGGAAGGGACTACAGGACGTTCTCAAGCCTGTGAACTACTTGTGCTGAGGCAGCTTACACCACTGATAACTAAAAAATGATACTGAGTATGGATAAATCTGAGATGAGCTGGTTTTGTGCCACTCTTCTTAACTTCAGGAAGTAAAAAATGGAACCCAACACAGAGGGTGAAAACTTTTAAAACAATATATAAAGATTTTTTATTTTTATTTTTATTTTTTTTTAACACAGATGGAGGCTGGATGGGGCCCTGGGCAGCCTGAGCTGGTGGGTGACAGCCTTGCCTATGGTAGGGGGTTGGAACTGGATGATCCCTAAGGTCTCTTCTAACCTAAGCCACTTAGATTGATTTTATGATGGATTCTATGATTACTTTTTTAACTTTTGTTACGATTTTTACTGGCAATTAAAGGATTTTTTTATGAAGACCAAAATATCTACAAAATAAACAGTTATTATACCAAATTACCTCACATCTAAAACTACATAAACCACGTACTTATTGTGGCCTTCAGACATGTTAGGCAGACCAATATCTAGTCCTATATCTTCAATTGTAATACATATTAAATTAATGTTGGATCAGAGATTCTGGTAGAAAAGAGAGGCAGGGGAAGAGTTTTCTATTAGTCTGGGTTTAATGAGAGATGTATCATATCTCTCCAGTTAAGTCATTTGTACTTTCTTTGCAATTATCATTACAGCTAATTAACAGCAAGTGCTCACATCCACATCCCTTCTTAAAAGAGGAGTGGAGTGGAAGTGAGATGTAAATTTTTAACACATTTGCCTTAAGTCCACATGGGAACCGTGAATAATTGATGGTAATGGCAGTTAAACCTGAACCCATCAAAGGGGATCTTTGCATTTTATCTGTTCCCCAGTCTCCCCCATAGCAGCTCTCCTTTGCATACAAGGTGGCTTTCTGAGGCACCAGACCCTGATGAGATGTGTTACCTCCAATTAAGGATGTCAATTGACAGCTGCTCTCTAATCAGAGGATTGAGGAAAAATGCAGTGGCTCCCACACTATCTCCAGCTGCGTGTCATGGGGGGGCTAGACATTGCTGTCCTTCAAATTTGCCACCTGAGGTGCTGTAATGTGATTCAGTTGTTAACAACAGGAATAGTGGGTGGGTGTCTGTAGTGGAATCTAACTGATTCCAGTCATTACAACTGAAATGAGTTTGAGATTGATGGCACATGCTGTAGACCTTCATGGGGTTGGCTACCAGGAGGTGGCCAGACATTTTTCTCAGGTGGACAAATGCGTGTGAATGAAGATCTTGTCCTTGTCTGAAGTCTACTGAAGCCAAGTTAGTGGTTTTTTTTTTTGTTGTTCTTTTCCTCTGGAAAGTTACTGACATAGAGCACAGTATTTTTACTTTTTTGGGGCTCTGTGTTTTTTTACCCAGTATGGCTTTCTGCTAAGCTAGGAAGGATGAAAATCCCATATTACACCCATAATACAGCCAGCTAGGAAGAAAGATGTGAAATTGAGGGTATTTGTTCAACTCAAAGTCAGAAGGTATCTTGCTACGTGCTCTGATGGTTTTAGGATAGTTGCTAAACCATAATTAGGACCAGCTGAAGGGAGGAGTTACTTTGGACTGTTATGCTGTGAATTAGAAGTTGGCTTAGAGATGAGGTCCAGAATATATTAAAGACAAACAAACAACAACAAAAAACAAACAAACAAAAATACAAAAAACCACAACTGTATTAAAAAAAAAATCCAAAGCAAAATTGATTTTTAGAGATTGTGGCCATCAGAGTTAGGCGTTTTTTCAAGGTACCTACCACAGGCCACCAGCACAAACCCACTGCTATTCAACCACTTTGGATTTAAACTGGGTGTTTTCCACCTTGGCCCTCCACTTCTTTCGTGGATATAGCAGGCAGAGGTGACGTTTACTTTCCTTCCTTTGCTGAAGAGTCTTCCTGGAAGTTATCTTATTTAATGGAAAGTTAAGTCTGTCTTCAGGGTATGTGAAACCAAACATGGAACAGACTTTAGCTTATTTTGAGATGCCTGAGTTAGTTTAGGACTAACTGGATTGGGGGCTGCAGAAAACTCATGCAGATTACAAATTCTAGGTAAGGATTTATCAGGCTTTTTTTATTATCCTCTCTGAAGTGGATTAGACCATGCTGGCTGAAAGAGAGCAGACACAGAACAAGAGTTAAAATCATGCCAGATCTGAATATATTTGTCAAGTTATTATACGCACTGTAATAAGAGGCAGCAGGGTTCCAGTAATGGTGTGATGTTAGTTTCAAGTGATTGTACATCTTTTTTCTGCAGAAAAATTGTTTGCTACACAAGCACGTTATATTTAGGAATAAATAAAAACACACTCTAAATCATAGCATTACTGCAGCTTCATTTTTTGTCTCCTAGGACAATACAGATCAAGTGATCTGATTGTGGTTGAATGTTGCTTCACAGGGTGTCCGTAAGCATCTGTAAACCTTTCATAATGCATTAAATTTAGTTAACGAAGACATATGCTTACGGTACCATGGGTGTGTTTTTTTTCAGAAGGATGGTGAATTTCTTGCCAGCTTTCTACTGCAAACTCCATTTTTTCTTGCCTTGTAAGAGACAGTGATCTCCTATCTATAGAAAAGACTCATGTTGAGCAGACAATCTCTTGCCCAAACCTGAACTTGTTTTCAGTCTGCTATTTTTGAAATGTGAATCCTGGGAATTAAATTAAAGATGAAAGCTGAAAAGAAGGGTACTAATGACTCTGAATGGTTTGAGACCATCTTCCATACCTTCATGTCTGATCTCCAAAGTAACTTGTCCTAGAAACTCCTTGTGAAGTCCATAATGAGATGCACTACGTTCAGGAGAAAAGGAATACCCTTTGTTAATCAGTAAACTGTCTTAGCAGCAAAAGAAGCTTCTGACAAGTTGCTGTCCAGTGATCTGGATCCCCTAAAGGACTCATCAAGGAGTATGAGAGAGGTGTGAACATTTCAAACAACAATTTAAAGCCTTCTTTTGATTAAAAAGAAAAAAAACAATCTAGACCTTTTCCTTATGGAAGTTGCCTTGAAAATATTACCCTGTTGCCAGAACTGACAAAGTTGTGAATTTTTTAAATAAATAGGCAAAATCACAGCTTGCTTGCAACCTTGCAAGCTGTGCTGCTGCCTGCTGCCTCCCCAGCTATCACACAGCATCTCTGCAGTCAATTATGCTCCTGGCAGAGCTTGTGGCCTTCTCTGGGAGCTGCCATGTTTTGGGAAATCTGGATTCTTTATTTTTTTTCTGGACTTACTAGTTTTCAGCATGAATTTTCTATGGCTCTGATTGATGATTTTAGAAATAATCGCATTCTCCTTAATGGTGTTATCTATAAGGAGAGGAGAAGAGTGTCTGAAAAAATACAACAGATTTTCTCAACCAGAATTGAGTTCTCTACCAGTTTCATTATATGCCTGTGTACTTTTCATCTTTCCTCTCCTCAGACCCATAGCCTGCAGCTAGCAGTGTCTTGAATGTTTATAAAGCCTCTTTTCCCCTATAGATGTATGGTTATTGTAAGGAAACACAAAGTGTGGATGTTGGTGAATGAATAGCAAGAAACTTTAAAAAATAGATATCTGAACTAATACATCTTTCTACTTCTGGGGCTATTTAGTATACATCTTCCTTTAAATAAATAAAAGGACAGATTTCAGGTATTACAGTGGTGGAGTCACAAGCATAGTTGTCCAAACGCAGATCTATCCCTCATAACAGTAAACTCTCAGTTTACTGTTGTCTCAGGAAATACTTCAAGATTTGATTTCAACCATGCAAATATCATGTCAGTAGGCCCCATGAAGTCAGTAGGACAAAGAACATGATTTAAACTAAAAAGTATTTAAGTAAATTGAAAGGCAGTAGCTCTCAGCAGGGAGATACTCCTCTCTTTAGTGGACTACTACAAATGTCCCAAAGCTGCAAGGATCTAAGATGTCCCTACTTCCATTTCCATACCCTACTGGGAAAGATTATAAGATTATAGTATGATGAGAAAATAGCCTTTTTCTTTCCTCACCACTAAATTGTTGACATCTCTGTACTTCAGCAAATATACATTTGCTATTAAAAATGCTAGCATGACCCTCATCTTATTTTACAAGCATGTTTCTCACGCTTTCTTTAAACATTTAGTTCCACTGATTATGACATTTTCCTTTTTTTTTTTTTAATAATTGGCTATGAGAATTTTTTGCATAGGCTTATTAATTATTGGTAATAATTATCAGCAGCAGAACTTCAGATGCGTTTAACCAAACTCAAGAGGAAGAGAGGAGAGAAGGATTTGTTGATAGAAACATGCTTCTCCTTCCTTTCTTTTTACCTTTCCAGTTCATTTGCTGTTGCCCCTTGCTAGATCTTTTACATGGAATCCCCTCCTCTCTCCTCTGTTAGACCATGCTTCTGCTCCCTCTGCATTAAAACACCTAGGACTGAAAACTGTTGCGCTGACTGATACTGAGGCAATACCGTCCTCTTCTCTGCACAGCCATTTTATCACAGTTCCTAAAAGGCAGCAAGTCTTCCAGATTGGCTGTAAAATGATTGAAATGAGGCAATCTGTAACACTCTTAATTTTCATGATTCTGTTTAGAATCGTGCCATAAATAATTGTTTGGTCTCTATTAGTTATGATAATTAAAAATAAATAAATTAGAATTTTATATCCAGTTTAACAAGAAGCAAAGCATTTTGAAATTTTTCAATGCGTGGAAATTTAAGAGGCAAAATAAACCACTGGTTTTGGGCTAAACAGAATGTTTTGTTTACCTCTTCCCCCATGAAAAAATTGTGTGTGTTTGTTTTGCGGAAATGTCTTTTACTTTTCACTCCATTGCGTGCCTTTAATGAAAGATGTAACACCCACTATCAGCTGATAGGGAAGAAATCATTTAGAAAATACTGCAATTATTATTATTTTTTTAAAATCACAATCAATCATAATTATTTTCTGATGTATTTTTAGGCTATTAACTGAAACAATTCAGAAAATATACCTAAACACTTCCTTTAGCTGACATCTGCTTCTCCTTTGGAAAAACAAAATATTACAAACCTGTCTTCCATTGGTATAGAACATTTGCCATCACTGCCTCTTGTAATTTAATTCATTTCTCTACTGATTCTCCTGTTTGGCTTTATTAACTACAAATTCAATTCATCTCATGTTGGCTTAGGCTTACAGATATAATTTCTCACTGTACTTAAGAAGTTTTGCTCGTCTGACCATGCTTTTAATTATGCTGCATAGACATTGACAGCCATTGGGTCTGTGTTTCTTCCTATCTGACCCAATTCCACCACGTGGCACAGACAAGTGTCCATACACAAATAATACTGCATTAACTCCCACATGCGTGGAAATGTTCCTGGTGCCAAACAGCAGGTGTTTTCAAGGATTTTTTTTTTTTAAATTCACAGTAGATTTCATTGTCTTTGGTGTTTTACACTGCTCATTCTTGCCTACTATTCTCCATTTTAAGCTTGAGCACAGATCAACATGATAATTTCTTGTTTGCTTTGCTGTTCTTCCTTTGACAATTACTTTTTTTACTTCTTTTTTAGGCTCTGCTTCCCAGTATACTTCC
>JAOWBP010003503.1:16157151-16168457 GCA_028571105.1 Tragopan temminckii
GAGAAAATCCTCATAAGTAACAACTCTATTTGCCACACCTGGGATCAGGTTAAAAAACAAGTTTATAAACACTGAGACATTGAGAACTGATAAAGAAGTGATCAAATTAATTGTCTGCAAAGTCATAGAGATCCTTTATTGACAGGGTGAGGAGAAAATTTGCAAATCAACATGATGCAAATCATGATGTTCCTTGAAAATGTCTACGCATTACTACTATATATGAAAATATATGCCATCACCTGATTAATCCAATGAGAAAAATATGGAGGTGTGTAATGATTGTTACTCCAAGGCGTGCTATATACACAAGCGGTATATGGAATTTATTTTGAAAATTCAGAATACTGTGGAACTACTAAGTAGCTTTGCTGTGATTATCATCAGATGTTTCACCAGCAGTGTCTCATTTTCTCAATCAGCAAAAAACTTAGGACAAAAGCATGGATAATACCAGGCTAACCCATTGGCATGGATCGCTGTGCAGATACCAGACTGAGTGTGCTTTTCTTTCTGTGAGAAAAATGCAGGAGGGATCCATTATTACAGCTACACGTATTTGTGCTTGAAATTAGAGCATGAGGAAATTTCAAGGACGCATGCGATGCGGAGCTGTTTTTTGAACATCAGAAGGCAGTCAGTTCAAGACCCAGAGCATTTTATTTGGTATATTCATTTTTCAAGTGATTCACCATGAATATAAATGATGAGAACTCACATACCTCTGTTTTAATTTACTGCAGCAAAGCAACTAGGTACTTCTCACAGCAAATCAACTCAGATGATTAACGTGCATAAGCTGTTTTTTTTTAATCAACAGTATATTGCTTACATAAATGAATTTATGACATATGTACCTATAAAATTATTTCTTGGTCTGCAGAAAGTGAAAATGATTGAGGGAGAAGCCCCATAGCAACACCCCACCACCTCATGCATTCCTAGACCAGCCTGAACAGAGAGAGACAGGAGGGGCTTTATCAGAGCAAAAAAAAAACTTGGAAAAGGTAAAATTTGTGTTCTTGCACCGGTAGATGGCTCTGTGAGATATCTGGAGGTAGGGCAGGCTCTGAGTTCTGCTAACAGAACAGAGCAAAGCCCAGAGCTGGAAGTACACAATGAAAACGAAGCGTTATGGCAGTGCTTTCTTAAGGGTGAGAAATTGATGACTTCAGGGGGAAAAATAAGGAAGAAAAAAAACCAATAACGAATGCATCCTAGCAAAATTTCTTATTGCATTATGAAACATAAAGACTCTCAGTGTTGCCAGCCAAGGAACAGTCATGATTCATTTTGGTTCAATAAGAAAAAAATTCAGCAAACTGACAGACAAAAAAATCAGTACGAATTACTTCAAGTGTGAAAGGAACATTTTATTTTTATAGATATACAGGAAGTTCACAACAGCTGAAGTTAAAAATATCTTTTTTGCATCCAGCCACTTAGAATTATCAAGCTGGTACAGTTTTTATGCAAGTATTTTAACTATTAACTGATGTAAATGCCTGACATGATGATGTAAGTCCTAATGTGCCTGTCTGCTAGGTGATCTCCTTCTTCAAGCAACCTTGTCATTGACATCGTAGACAAATCTCAATACCAGGCAGATACCTGTGAATAGTCAGTTGTTTGTTTGTTCTGGAGCTCTTGTCAGACATAGAATCATTTGAGTTGGATGGGGCCTGTAAAGGGCATCTGGTCCAACTCCCTGCAGTGAACAGGGACACCCACAGCTCCATCAGGTGCTCAGAGCCCCCTCCAGCCTGACCTTGAGTGTCTCCAGGAACGGGGCTTCCACCACATCTTTGGGCACAACTCTTTTAGTTTGAAGCCATTTTCCCTTGTCAAATCCCAACAGACTCTGCTAAAGAATCTATCCCCTTCTTTCTTACAGCCCCCCTTTGGATACTGAAACGCTGCCCTCAGGTCTCCTCAGAGCCTTCTCTTCTCCAGGCTGAACAGCCCCAGCTCTCTCAGACCATCCTCATAGGAGAGGTGTTCCAATCTGTGGATCATTTTTGTGGCCCTCCTCTGGACACGTTCCAACAGGTCCATCTCTCTCCTATACTGAGGACTCCACATCTGTATGCAGTACTTAGTTGATACATACACTATTAACAAATAGTGCAGAGATTTAGGACCAGGAAGAGAGCTGTTTGTCTTTGATACTATTTTCTGGATAACTAGAAGCAACGCATTGGGATAAAACATATTTTGCAGATCTTTTTCAATCTTGCAACTTTAAAAAAATATAATATTAGCAGTAGTTTTGTAGCAAGAATTTTAGATTCATATTTTTTTGTATAATCTCTAACCTTTTTCTAAGATGAGCATAATTACCTTCATAACTCTTGTGTTGGGCGTTCAGTGACATTGTAGTATTCATAGAATGGTCTCGGTTGGAAGGGACATGATCAGCAGGCTCATCAAGATGGTATCAGAGAATAAAAGACCATGTGGATGGAGAGCAGCCTTCTAAGCAGGGTAGAGTGGTGATGGCTGAACTAAAGAATGAATGGATGTGGGAGGAGGTGATGGAAGTGTGGCAAGGAGGCAGGGGGCAGAGCGAGAGAGCAGTGGGAGAAGGGATAATTAGATGATGGGATCAGAGAGTTCAGGTGAAAAGCAGCTGGACAGGTAGGTGTGAGAGAAAGTTCAATGTGCTCTTTTTGGAGAAAGTTGTTATGCACTGCGGGGGAAGAGGAGGACTCCAGGGCTGGAGAAGGCAGGGAGGCCACGCTGAGGTGGCCTCAGAGACAGATACCAAGCTGTTGAGCTTAATTGCTGAACTATTTGAGCAAATTAATTACGTAAATGTTACGTGTTCCTCATTTAACAAATGGAAAATTAAGGAGGCTTAAATTGCAAAGCAAACAGCAATTAAACCTGCTGCATCTGTACATGTGTGTATGCACCTGGATAGCAGATCACTGCCATTGCCAGGACAGTCTGCCTTGGTAGTAGGAGCTGGAGGGTGAAAAAGAATGAGCATCTCACATGCTGATGAGTAAACCAGTAAATGCAGCAGTGTTTTTATGGGACATGCTTTTAGCTTAAAGGCACCTATTTTTATCATTTTTCAGAAATCTTTGTAATGTAAATGCATGCTACAGAGTACTGAATACCGAAAGTTAAGTCCTGCGATATGTAAACATGCATGCATGAATGAATATTGTTTTTGGGAAACAAATTTGATTGAGAAATGAGTCATTAGTTTTCTGTAGTTTCTAATTAAACAAAAAGTAGGAAAGCTGGATGTAATACACTGAAGAGAAGTGAGCAGAAAAAGGTCAGGCAGGGTGTCAGTCTTGAAATTCAGATTAAGGCAACTACTCAAACTAGAGACACAAACAAGAAAGCCAGATGTAGTGAACACTCAAAACAAACATCCTCTGCGGAGGAGAGCAAGCAGAGTGAGGAGCTGCCACTCACCCCGAATGTGTTGCCCTAAGGCTGAAACGTAACAGTTGGGGAACTGCTGCAAAGTTTTGAGTGAAATGCAGATCAGCTCGAAGTGCTTCTGTGCACGTGGACAATGTGCTCAGTGCTTCCAGCAGAGCCGGGGCAAGGCAGGTTCTTCTCCTGGCAAAGGCTTTGTCCATGCCTGCATGCTGCTCAGGCAGGGTCAAAAGTGTGCTGATACCCAGCTGCACAAATGCAACGAAAACTCAGCAATTATGTTGATTTTTCTGTCTTGTAACAAAATGCTCCTCACCTTGCCCTCTGCTAACCTCTATCTGTTTCCCAGATGCTCTCTGCTTGTCTCTCTTTCTCAGCTTTTGTTATCTTTTTTCTTTTGTTAACAGCGTTTTTATTCCTGTTGGTACCATTGTCCCTTTCTCTTCAAGTACCTAACTGATGAAGGCATTTAGGCTAAACTGGGGGCATTGTTTCTAACCAGTGGTCACAGCTAGACCTTTGCTGCATCTTTGTTAGGGCTGGTATAGGAGTGGCGTACCCAGTAGCTTGCATGCTTTTCTGACATTAGAGCATCACCTACACACTATTCTTTGTTAAATGCATTGACTGCATTTTTGCCCTACTGAAATAACTGAGGAAATCCACCAGGATTTTAACCTGAGCAAAGATTGAGGAAAAAATAAAGATGTCAAAGTTATATACTTTCCAGTTTCCTCTGAATCCCTTTTGTGGTAATTCTCTGTGTTTTGACCCAGGGAATTACCAAAGCCCACACAAATATTTTCTTCAGCCCAGAAATGAGAGTCTTACCCTGGAAACACCTGCAGTTCTCCTGGGTACTGATGATAGAGCTTCACTGGTCACCTTTTTGTCAGCTTCCAGGCACAGCCTTTAACTCTCAGTGCTGAGTGTTGCAGTGCATGGACAGCCTATATAGCCTGTGGGGGGACACAGGCAGAGGTGCTGGGGCCCTGGTGTGAGTCTTTCCTCAGTAATGGGTCTGAGCCTGAATGCTGGGGATAGAGTCCCCAGGGCACTGTGGGGAAGCTTCTCAAAATGTTTCAAAATTTAGCTTCTGATTCAGATCAGGATTTTGCTGAGAATTTTTCCTGGCCCTCCCACTGATATGTTTTTGGATATTGGGCACTGTATTCCTTGTCTGCACAAATGTTTTCCTCCAGTGCTGTTGTGTTCTTTCAGACAGGAGTTATTTGGAAACAGAGCTGGGCTTCTAGGGATTCTGATGTTTTCCACCTGAGGTTTATATATATCTGTGGCACTTTGTGAGATATCAAATCTTGTCACCATGGTGCAGTAAGTTCTGCCGTCCCAAATAATCATAGACTCATAGAATCATTAAGGTTGAAAATGACTTTTAAAACCACCTGAACCAACTGTCCACCTACCACAGGTATTGCCACTAAAACATCTCCATGGTTCTTGAACATCTCCAGGGATGGTGACTCCATCAACTCCCTGGGCAGCCTGTGCCAGTGCTCAACCACTATTTCAGACAAGAAGTTTTCCTAATTCAACCTGAACCTCCCCTGGCGTGATTTGAGGCCATTCCCTCTTGTCCTATCAACAAGCCAGAGGGATCATGATCAGTACCCACAGTGTGCAAAAAAACCAAACCAAAACAAAAACTTTCAGTCAGGACAATAGCAGTTGCAGGTTATCTGAAATTATCGCAAATGTAAGGACTTTAGGTGTATCCTCTTCCTTCTGTTCTCCCTCAACCACAGGGTTTCGTATTCCAGCTCTGCCGCAGCTCTTCCTTTTGTTTACTCAACTGTGTAATAGACTCAAAGAGTTTCCTTCTCAGAACCACAGGCAGAAAAAGTCCTGGTGCGACTGCTCAAGTGAGCTGTGCTCTACTCTGCACTAAATCAAGGGCAAGTCAAACACTTTTTCTTAATCTAAATTTGAGGTTACATGGGGTTTGTAAAGGCAGAAAAAATCCCCACTGCTAACAAAACCTCAAAGCATTGAGTTGACGATGGCATTCATCACAAACAGTTCCATGAATATGCATTGCTGTTTCCTTCCAGAAGGCTGTATTACCTCAACAACACAGGGAGAGATGGATAGAGAGGGCACACTAACCCAGTTAATGGATAGCAATCTGATAAAGGAATTGCTAAGGTTGGTCTTCCACAATCCCTGCTTTTCCCAGTGTGGATATCTGTCTACATGAGAGCTGAAAAGCTGCAAGGCATAGAAATGGCCTGCTGTCATTTTACCAGAAGAGTGAAAAATAAGTGTCTTCCTGCTAATACCAGCTTCTGGGGAAGGCAGTTCCAGAACAGAAAATTGCAACAGTTCCCCAGGCAAAAGCCTGAGTAAGGTTTTGCCTGATGGTGCTTATCTTTCATGTCTGATGCAGCTGTATCTTGTTCAAGGTTGGGAAGCAGAAAAATTGGATTCCTCTCAGATGGGTCATCGGGATTGTCCTACTGAGAAAACAAATCTGAGTTGTCTACAGTAGCAATCTTCTCTCTCTACCTCTTCTACACCCAGAACAGACAGTTCTTGCCTTTTGCTACACATCCAGACTGACAGCCATTTGCTTGATCGGAGAGACTGCTGCCATCTTAAGGTACACTTTCTAGGAAAGTTTTAGCAAAATCAGAGACAGACTCTCTCACTGTTTCATGTTTTACTTAGGAGTTGTAATTCACCCTACAGCTTTTGAAAGCAAAGCTGAGAGTTCAAACTGTGAAACGTATGTACAAACAGGAAAGAAACCAACCCTGATAAGCAAAAGTAGGTAAACCTGAATCAAACACGCCAGATAAAAACACTTTTGAGGAAGTTCAAAAAGCCATTATGGGGATATAGATCCAAATCTTGCAGGTGGCTTTTCTTTTTCTGATAAGCAGAACCAAATCCCTACATCTAAAACTCTCGTGTTTGAAATGCCCTAAGCACAGTGCATCACTGAGGTCTGTGGTGAGAGCTGGGCTCTATCTAAAGAGACATCAACACACTGCTCATCTACAAAGACCTTATTTTTTTTGTCCTGCCTCAACTTGGGGCTGTGTCCTGCATAAGCCACAGGATGTGCTTAAATGATAAGGAGCAGGTCATTGCTGTGGAAAAAATATGAGGTCTGTTCCAAAAGTGATGCTTCCTATTTATAATATTGGCCCATGACATTAGAGGCAAATGTTGATGTTATGGCAGTAGAGGTTGAACCTTCCCATTACACGTTGTTGCAGTGTGACAGATGGCAGCAGAGGGGAAGTCTGACAGAACGGTTTCTGATGTGGAAGTGCATACGAAGCAAAGGTGTATAACTGAATTTCTCTACGTGGAAAAAATGGTGCCCACTGACATTAGCCAATGCTTGCTGAATGTTTATGGAGACCAAACAGTGGATGTGAGCCTTAGCATTTTAGTAATGACGCTTTGAAACACACGTACTGGTACAGAATTTTATAAGTGCAGCATGCAGGTTCTTATTTATTGCTGGTGAAAATGTAGAGATAATGGTGGTAACTATGCTGAAAAAATAATGTAGCTGAGAATTTGCTCTATCAAATAGCGCTATTGTGCTCTTTATTATAGTTTCCAATGAAATAAATAGGAGGTATTACTTTCAGAGCTACCTGTGTATGTCATTTCAGCTATAGAATAATTGAGCTCTGATCCAAACACTTATTTTTGACTTGGCCTGTCAAGCACAGGGTGAAGGACTGATTCACAGCCCAGGGAGATGCTTCACAGGCACCAAGGGCTTTAAATTGGGCCTTTAGTCGTGGGGCTATGCAAAGCTCAAGGGTATGTAGATAAAAATGCCTTTGGAGTGAGCAACAACAATCTTTGAGGATTTAGAAGTAAGAATGCAGATTTCAAGAAGGAAGAATCAAAACGACTGCCAAGAAGCCAGTCAGAACACACCCTGTTTAAATATCAGCCCCTGATGAAGCATCTCAGGAGACAAGGTCTCCTCAAGCTATCAAGCAACAAACTAAGGATACTTGAAAAAAACTATTTTAGAGATATTCCATTTTCTTAAAGGAAGTGGTTCCAGCCATTAATAAACTTGTTCTTTTGTTTTTAATGTTCTCAAAAATAGCACTTAGTCTCAACGAAAATATCAGAAAAATCTTTTACATTTTCAGTCAGCTGTCAAAAAAGTAATTTTTTTTTTTTTTTTTGAAGGAAGCTGTAACTTTTTTCTGTCATCTCAAACTCTTTTAGCTTCTGATGTAAAATTATGGCATGGCTTGTGATCTCCAGCTGAAGACCCCATCAAACACAAGAGTAGCAAAAAATTTCCAGTCTCAAGTGCAGAAGGAATGATAATATATATATATGTCAGCAGTATGTCCAGCAATTACCTGAAATCACTTTTCTCTCTGCCTTTCTCTCTAGTAAACAGGCAATGCTTTATTAATTTAATTACAGCTCTCTGACCTCCTCAGGTGGCAGCCATGCCTGAATCTGAGAGTGGTGAAAGGAATAGTGTGGCAGAGAAAGTCCTCAAACACTTCATTTTATTGATTCAAAGCATGGCATCTTATTAAATAATATCTTAATTGCCAGCAGCTCCAGAGCCTTTGTGGATCAGAGGTTAATTTTTATTTTCTCTCCCTTGCAGCAGAACAGTGTTTCTTTAGCAGAGCATGTCTGCCTTCAGTCACCACATGTGTTGATGAACGTGGCTGAAGGGAAATGGTATTTCAGAGGTTTGGGGAACGTCTCCTCTATTTTCAATTTCAGTGGCCTGGTAATTATAAAACTCTGCTCCCACACACATTGTTCATTTTCATTAAAACTAGACAAGTGTAATCAATTCTTAAGCTTATGTTTGGGGATCTTTTACATACTGACTGAACCAAACTGCTCCAAAACACTGAAACTTTTATTAACACTGGAGAAACTGAGAGTCCAACCAGAAATGTAGTGAGCCATCCCGACCCCTCAGCACTGCACAGAATTGGTGTTTTAATAAGAAAAGTAAAAGGCACTGTTTCCACTCTGTTTTCCTCAACCAAAACAGCTGGCTTCGTATCATCCATCAGGATGTTAGAAATTATATAAACCCATCATTTACCATGAGTAAAAACAGATTGAGGCTGGCTATGCAGCCTGAATTTCGTTCAATATTTAATGACGCATGTGTTGCATTTTATTTAATCTGTGGCAGTTTTCAGCCTCTTTATTTATTACAATCAGCTTTAATCCTAGTAGTAGTAGTACCTTGCAGTAAGAACATACTCCCAGCTCCTTTGGGGGGTTAAAGAAACCGTTTACAGTGTTAAAAAGAAAGAGAGAAAATGAGAAGATGAATGAAAGACAAGATGGGTGGAGGGAGAAGGAGCAGAAGTTGTATTTACCTATCTGTTTTAAATAATGGAACGGAAGATTTTTCAAGGTCCTTTTCATTCCTATTTATGATTTACTTTTTATGCTAAAATATGTGAATGTTTCATAATCTTAATGACATTTTACTTCACCTGATCACGATGAGGTGAAGCAGTATTGTGAAGTAGTCCAGGAGTACAACCAGGAGCCGTGCATCTCATGGCCCTCATTAGGGCACCTCAGCTAGGTGCTCAGTCCTCTTTGGCTCAGTAAATCAGTCAGATTTTGGTGGGGCCAGAGACATGGAGGAAGACCAGAGATTCAATGCTTTGGCTTCTCCTGTTACACCCTGTGTGGGAACTGTTGAGTTGTGATCTGAACCACTAATAGATCACCTGAGGCAAGGACTGGGTCAGCCATGGGAGCACAGGTGAGGGGGTGGAACCTGGCTCCACCTCTCCTTGACCCCATTTAAGGGCTGACTACCATAGGGGAGGCTTTCTTTCTGGAGATCTCTCCTCTGTGGTGCTTTTCATTGCAAGCCTAAATCTTCAGATACAGGTGAGCATTCCTTCTCTGGTTGTTCCTTTGCTATCTCTCTATAGTACTCTTTTCAACTGTACTTTGTTGACTGTACACACCCTAATTGCTTTCCATTTTTGTTAAGAAGCATCTTGCAAGGTAGGTTAATGTTAATGTGTTTGTTAGCTAACTGCAAGTAGGACAGTGTTTTTTTTTTAAAAAAATAAGCCCTTCTAAAATTGACTTTTTTTTCCCTTCCAGATTCTTTTATCATTCTTAGGAAGTAGTCATATACTGATTGAGAAATATCTCTTGATATTACGGCAGTATTTTCATGCTGCCCGTTTTTTTTATACCTTCTCAAATTCTTAGTGATGTTATTGTTGGGCATGGCCAAATTATAAAGGAATCTGTGTTTGTACATGTGCATGAAGCAAGGAAGGAGGTTGAGCTGAAGTTACCAAGTATTTTATAATGTAGTTCTTTCATAAAATTTATATTTCTTTAGAAAAGAGGTGATGAGAATCTGTTTGTAACATCTGAATAGTGTCCTACTTTTAGTGTTAAAGAAGTAGTTTTTTGCTGAGATAAATGAGCTGAGGTGCCATTTCAGTCCTTATGGTTGGCATGAGTTACTTAAGGAAGAGATGAAGAGTGATGTTGGATGGAAAAAGGGTGGCAGGTGTGCTGGATGCAGCTGTGAAAGCACCTTGGGGAAGTGGTAAGTTTAATGGTAGTGGGAGTGACGTGGCTACCTGCAAGTAGACCTGTCCCTAGCACCCATGGTGTTTTCTGGAAGATGAGGTCAGGGTAGGGAGTCTGCTGGCTTTAGCAGAACTGCCTTGGCCTTGGGCTGTGGAGAGTTCTTCTTCAGATCCCTTTTAATGGAATTTGAGCTTTAATATGAAGCCTGATCTGTCATAATCTGTCTTACTGTAACATTAAATAGCTTACTAAAATAGTATAATTAGTGGTAATGACTAGATTTCTTTATACATCCTGGCATGGAGATACTGTTCTGATCCAACATGATGTGCCCAGATAATGCCAAAGGGTTAGCACATTAGTTTCTATTATTGCTTATTGTTATGGTAGTGTTGTGGTTTCACTTATAATAGAGCAGTACTGTCAGAGATATGAAAAAAGAAAAAAATGGATGGATTTGTCCTTAAAAACTTCGGGACCAGATTACGTTAAGATTAAGTTAAGGTGCAACAGGGAAAAAGAAAATCGGTATAGAAGAGCCCTATAACTTCAACACAACTGTTAACTTCAGTTTTTTTCTGGACTTTCTGTTGGGCCAGTTCAGCACACAAAGCTAGGTGAAAACAATTAACTGTTTTTTTTTTTTGTTTTTTTTTCCTTCTTGATTCCAAGCAGTAAGTCAGCTTTGTGCTTGCTTAGTATGCAATTGAATTGCCGTAGGCTGCTGTGGCAATGCCACTCAAGGCCATGGCTCCATGAATATTTCTTTCAGCAGCAGAGCTAGCTGGAGTCCCTCTGCTCGAACTCAGCATGTAGCCTGTGTTCTGCTTTCTTTTGACACAAGCTGAAAAGGAATTGGATGAAGCTGTCTTATACCACAGATTTTTTTGTGAGATATTAACGCTGACATAGTTATTTGGCGTAATTTAGATGACATGCAGTAACATGCTAACTGCAAAAAACAATTTTTTTCCCCTAAGTCTCCCAGTGGTACATGCCAAATAGTGGAAAATTTAACACAGGTTTCTCATAGAATCGGAAACAACCTGCAAGATCATCTAGTCCAATCATCCTCCCATTACCATTGCTATTACAAGCCTCTAAACCATATCTCATAGATCATCATCCAGATGCCTCTTGAACACTGCCAGGGATGGTGACTCCACCACCTCCATGGGCAGGCAAATTTGGACAAATCATCACACTCAGCAATGTATGTCAGCACCAAAAAAAGAAAGTGTACCACAAAACGTTTGAATAGCAGTTACTTTTCAAAAATTTGTAGTCTGCTCACTGTGTTGAGAGTGGAGAATAGAAAGAAATGAAGCACAAGTAAATTCTTTTGC
>JAOWBP010003503.1:16168557-16180438 GCA_028571105.1 Tragopan temminckii
TTTCAAAAATTTGTAGTCTGCTCACTGTGTTGAGAGTGGAGAATAGAAAGAAATGAAGCACAAGTAAATTCTTTTGCACTGGTTGCATATCATAAAGAATTTGATCATTTTTACTGCTAAATGTGAGTAGTAGCTACATGCTGTCAATTGTACCCATTCTGCCAACTAGAGAGATCCTAACAAATGTTTTACATCACAATCAGGCTTGCGGAATCCTCAGCAGACAGCTTCTTTTGGAGAAGAAAAGGGGCAGATCTCCAGTGTTCGTGCTGGTTCTCCTAGATAGTCTCGTGAGGGTGCCCCTGTGTGTGCACGCATTCACACACGTTTGTACAAAGGAGCTGATTTTTCTATTCTTTCTTTGGTTGACTGCATTGCCAGAGGGAAGGAGAAATGCTCTGTGGGAAAACGTGTGCCTGTAATGGAGGATTAATTAATGTTAGCAAGAAGGTTATATTATTTAGATCAAGACAATTTGTGTAGTCCTTAAGGGAATGGGAAAGAAATATGCATCTTTTTAAACACCAAGAAAAAAAAAATCACTAAATCTTTATCATTCTTAAGCAGGAGGTGGAAGATTTTCCTTTACTAATTTTAAAAGATCCTGGTGAATTTCAAATACCAGTGTTAAGGAAATTTGACTTGGGAAAGGTAAAACTGAAATACTGTTCTCCAAGATGATTTTTTTCCAGTGAAGAGCAGCTTGTGTGTGCAGGTTTACTTTGAATTAATAACTTGAAACCTAGAGAAGCAGACTGTGTCTTGCTTTAATTGGGCCTGCTTTTTAACCAGTGTTTGTTGGAATTTGACTTTAGGAGAATTGTGTCAGTTTGCCCCAGATGGATTTAGGAACTGTATTCCCATTCACAGAAATGGTATGATTTTTGCATAAAAAGAGGAAAAAATGAGATCATCTGGGGACTAAGCAACTGTATGTCATTGCCTTGCACCATCACATCTGGAGATGTTGGTCCCATCGTGGAAGGGATCAGCACAGAAGAGATCTGTGCTACCAGTGATGTTGAACTGTGGAAGAAGTAGGGTGAGCACCACAGGTACAGAGTAGACCTAGAAAGTCTTTGTTACTCTTTTCATCAACATAATGGCAACTAGAACTTGATGCTGTCTTGGTTGTGCCAGATGGAAGCTTTGCCTTTTGATTCTTTTCAGAAAGAACAGGTCTTCTAACAAGAATTATAAGATAAAAGTGGGGAGAGGAAAAAAGTGCTGAATCGTTTACATGGTGCAGAAACAAACAGCCTGATGTGACTAAATGAAACTTCAGTCACTGTGGCATCAAGGTCAAGAGCATTTTACAGATCTGAACTTTTATATTGAGTGAAGAGTTGGCCTGGTCAAGTTATAAATATGCAGATAGATTGACGGTGTGACACCCCTGGGAAGCAATAAGATGTGGATATAGTTCTCAGTTCTACTCATATGGAGAGTTATTAGTGACCTTTAAACTGTAGAATATTCGTAAGCACCCAGTGAAGACAGTAACAGGAAAGCTAAATGAGCTATCTATCTTGATGCTTACTCTGGGGGAAATTGGGACATTCTCTTACAGGGAATGAATCTGGAAAGAAAAAGGTCCCAAACTGAAATGTCAGTGGAGGACAAAGTCATGCAGATCATAGCTCACCAGAGCAATCAAAGCACCAGTTGGAAAGAATTCCTTGGGCTGCTAAAATATGCCTACATTTTCGGAAGGTTACTCTGGTAAAATGTGAATCTGTGTAAAACAAATGTGCTTGAGCAAGGCATAATGTCATTGTGAGATAAGACAGAAAATTTTATAAATTAATAGTGGTTTATTCAACATGATTGCTTTACAATGACCACTATTAGAAGTGCAGTGCAATGCAGAAGAGTGAAAGATACCATGGAACTGGAGCTGTTCAGAATATTTGTGAATGATATGGGGATAGGAGGGAGTAGTGAAGTGACAGAGTTTGTGTTAACACAAACTTATTTAGATTTGACAGCCCTGAAGCTGATGGTGCAGATAAATTGTTGCAGATGGATGAAACAGAGAGGCTGAGTAATAAAATGATGAATGAACTTCAGTGTTGCTAGGTGTGAAACAATGCACAAGAGAAAAAATATCTCCTGCTACCCATGCCGTATCGGTGCTAAATTAGTCATTGTAGATTTCTCTGGAAACAATATTCCTGTGGTTGGCAGAGGTCAAGAACATCAGCCAAATCTTAGTAAAGAAATGTCAGTTATGATCAGAAAATCAAAAATGTCTGTTGGAAATTATGAGGAAAGTAATAAGACAACGGTGGGAAACACCATTAATGCTGTCTTTAAATCTGGGCTGAGTCTGTATACAGCACACCACAAGCATAGGGATGACAAAGTTTGAATATATGGATAAGAGTAGGACCTGAGGAGGATGAGGAGAGAGGGTTCAGGACTGTTCTCTTACAAGATTGAATTACTAGAGGATGGTTAATGACTTGTAATACTGCTGACCCTTCCCATTCACTGCTGACCTCTAATGGAAGCAGAAGGCTGTGAGAGCAGGCCCTTTGGTCCAACACAGTGGGGAGGTTTGTATCTGCTCATTTTTGTAGCTGCATTCCTTGAACTACTACTTTCTGTAATTTAGGCTTTGGTAAAGTCGCAATTTTGGAATGTTCAAATTATCCACCCAGTAGCATTATAGACTATTAGGACTAAGCCACTTCTTACTTGCTGTAGTTGTGCTATAATAAATATATAATAAATATTCATAGCTTCATTACAGTTTATGGTTTCTCAGTGTACTTACGAAGAGATTATTTTGGGGCTTTGTTTTAATGAGGCACAGAAACTTTAATAGTCCTTTCAGAGCCTTATGCAACAGTATGTTTTGCTTCTTTGAAAAGCTAAATAACTCTTGTTTTGAATGATTTAGTAGCAAACTCACTTAGTCGCTGTGTTGTGGTTCAATGGTCTGCGAAATTTTCTTTTTTGAAATACAAACCTATTATGTAAATACTGAAGAGCATCTTCAGGAAATCTAACTTTAATTTGTTTTAGTCTCCTTTTTTAAATTTTTGTTTGCTTCAAACTTTGCGAGATCACTCACCAGACTTTTTTCTTCAACATATGCAAAACCAAATTGCTTTCTGACTAAAAGCATAAGTTTTAGCCCAGAAGCAATGTTCCAACTGAGTTGGACACCCTCTGAAAATTGAGGATAGATAAAGAGGGATTAACAGAGCACATTTCTGAGAAAGGATGTTAATGTGGTTTCAAACTGTGATTTTGAAACCTGGTCAACCTCTATCAATTACTTGGACCCTTTGTCCTCTTGCTCTTGAGTTTCCTGCTTCCTGAATGGCTCCTTTACGGCATAAACTGTACAGATTTCAGGTTGGATAGAAGGAAAAAATTATTCTCAGAAAGAGTGTAGATGCATTGGCACAGGCTACTCGGTGAGGTGGTGGAGTCTTCATCCCTGGAAGTGTTCAAGAACTTTGTAGATGTGGTACTCGGGAATGTGGGTTAGTGAGCAATGTTGGTGGTAGGTGGATGGTTGGACTTAGATGATTTTAGAGGTCTTTTCCAACCTTAATGATTCTGTGAACTGTCCTGAAACGCTGCGATCCACAGCACCTAAAGGTCTAAAATAAAATTTGCTACAACTTATGGGAATAGATTTTTCTACAAGTCTAGTTTCTTCCATAGGGAAGCCAGATTCCTTCCAAGGGGTTTATATGCTTCTGGAACATAATTCTTGGGACAAAATTTTTAATCAAAAAACTTCTTACCTAATTAGGGAACCTTACAGTTTAAAGGCTATAAAAGTTAAAGATGAATGAATTTTGAAACACAGTAATTCCTGACGCAATCTGTAGAAGGTTTTGACCTTACAGATGTGAGCAGTCCATAAAACAGAGCCCTAAAATGCCAACAAAATATTTTGTAAACAGTTGGGGTGAGGTTGTGAAACTAACTGAACCTATTTGTCACACAGTGGTGTTTATTGAGCCATTAAATCTATGTTACGAAAGGGCAGGTCATTAGCAGAGCTGGTGCCATGCTGATAGAAAGAAAATGTGTGAGAGGTGGAAATGGCTGGGGAATAGTGTAACATTTTGGCTTATTTTTTCCTTTTCTAAACATCAGAAAAAAATTAAGTGTTTAATTAACTATTTACTCTGAATTTAACAACTTTCCCTTAATTCATTTGCTTAAGTGCAGCAGCAATCAAGAACACATTAGCTAATGTTGAAGCTCAGCAAGGGAAGAAGCTAGAGGCAGGTGCTGGGGTCAGTGTGTGGAGAATCAAGTGACCATCACTCTCTTCCTGTTTTAATTTGCCTGCAGGAGCTTCCTAGAGTCATGGTGGCACAGCTGGAGTCACCAGTCATTTCCAGATGGAGCTATGAGGATGGTTGTGAATACATCCAGCTGGAAAAGGTCTGCAGTTGAGGAAGTGTGTGCTGGTGACTGAAATACTGCATTGTCCTGTGAATTTGTTCCCTTTGCTGTGTGCTCCATCCCTTGTTAACTAGTGTGTGAGAGATTATGGCACCAAGCAGAAATTATGTGGGCCTGAGTTGAATTAATTCTCTTCCCTACTTTCCCTTGAACAAATGAAGATTTGAAAAGCAACATGAAAGTATGTTTTCAGATTTTCAAAAGTTCAAAATCCCCCCACGTTATAGATAGTAAAACAAGTAGTGAAGAAGATATGAAAGGGGATATGTTTCTGGGTAAAGACAAGCACATTTATTAAAAAGAAAATGTTAGGGATCTGCAGGCAGAGAGGTGCCTTGATTTACCTTGCCTACAGCAGTTACAGCTTGGTTATTTTCAAAGGTGGTTTTGTTGTTTTTGTTTGTTTGATTTTTGTTTTAAACTTGGACATGCTGATTGATGATCTCTCTGTTGCATCTCAGTGGTGGCTGCATATTTGTTGTGAGCACGGGCAATTAAGGTTTCCCCACTCAGGTGAAACTGGAGGATGCCTATCCTTTGTTTAGGGATAAGGGTTGCCTCTGTGTGTTATCTTCAGGTGTGTTCTTGCTATGATGAAGTACTGCTTGTGGAGACTTCTAGAAGTATTAAATGAACTCATAGAGATATTCCAGTTTGTCTTCACTTTGACTATGATTCATAGCTAGTTGCAAAGGTACATAGTCAATGTAATAACACTGGGATGGACTCAGCATTCTGTATTTTCATACAGTTCTCTCTATTATGAAGTTTTGTGCCAAATCAGCTCACTCTAACAATTTATAGCTTTCCATTTAGGGACTAATTCATCCTTGGCTTGGAAAGAAACCCAAAGCAGTAACCAAGCAGGAAGAGAATCAGGAATAGTGTCCCACATTGAAGGGAAAAAAAAAAAAAATGTAGCACAGGAGTTGAAAGATGTAAGTTACTGCATTTCAGTGCATTAAGCAGACCTCATAGGCAGGAACTTCCATTTCATTTCCTTTTCTCCCTCTTGGATAGTTGTTATATTTCAGTAAAAGCATGTTTAATCTTGGCCAATTAAACTTGCTAGCACTCAGCACTTAACAGGTCTTTTCTTCCTTTCTTCCTTCTTTCCCTTTTTTCTATCTTTTTTTTTTTTTTCCAAAGAGAAGCATTTACTGATAATAAACTTTTCAACCTAAGGAACTCTTTTGAATAAAAAGGGATGGTAGAAGGATTCATTAAAAATAAGTATGAGCTTGATTTTTGATATATTTTAACCTTAACTGATTTGCTTTTAATCCCTGGGTGTTTAAAATCAATTGCCAAAGGTACTTGCTTCTTTCACTTGCTTGCAGTGGCAAGCACAAGTAACTCTGCAAGAAAAGCCAACATCAGGCATTGCTTTCTGGTGATGTAAGAGAAAGGAAGGGGGTATACGGTATCTTCAAAATGCCCCCTCTTTAAGAGCACAGTGAGAGTTCACAAACACTTAATGAACTCAAGCCATGATAACATGACCACTTGATCCTACAGGCTCAGCAGAGCTGGTGGGACATGATGTATTTGCAATTATCTGGAAGTCCTGTCCTTGGAGACACTCAAGGTCAGGCTGAATCAGGCTCTGAGCAACCTGATGGAGTTGTAGGTGTTCCTGTTCATTGCAGGGAGTTGGACCAAATGACCTCTAAGGGTCCCTTCCAACTCAAAAAATTCTATGATCTAATCATCTAGTCTGCTCCTTTACCCCACCATAAGATTCACTATTCCTGAAACTTTAGCAGCTCTTGCCAATTTTTGCAGGAATATTGTAGGGTTGTATCTATTTGAAGCTGGTTGTTAGTATCACGGATAAACACCTGCCATTCTCAAACCAGGAGATTAAAAAAAAAAAAAAGTACAATTATTTACTAACTGTAATGCTGTAGAGGTGAGATTTACAAAAGTATAGAGTAGGCATTTGTGAAATCCTCTCTGATTTCAAAGGAGAAAAGATATGACTAAACAGTGAAGCTCTGTGTATTATTGATATGCTTCTGTCTGAGGAAGCCTTCATGCTTTTTCTAATTTGTCACCAAAAAGCCCTGCACCTGGCCATCATAAACGTCTGGAAGAGGGGAACTAGGGGTGTGATCCTCTCTGTAGTGATGCCAGTTGTAGACACCAAGTTAGCATGTTGTCACACACCCAGACAGATGTCAAAATTCTGTATAGCAGGGATGCTCAGTGCCATTCTCTAATGTTTTCCTTATTTCTCTGTTTAGCATAGATTGATAAAGCTACACAGTGTTATGTAATATAGTCGTTGGAAAGCTGCTGGAAACCTGTTGGGAAGCATAGGCTGTTCTCCCTCCGATGCTGCTGCTGGCACACAACCACCATTTTCCTTAGAGCAGCGTTGACTAAACAGGGTTGGTAAATGCTGTGCTTATCAGCCTGGAAGGAATCTCCTGCTCACTGGCTTATAAAGCACGTTAAAAGCTTTAACAGGCTTTATGTGAAGATTAGGGAAAATGTGTGAGTTGGGCTCTTTTTGGGTCATCCTTCCATCTGTGGGTTGCTGCCATTCAGTGGATAAGTAGCCAAGGAAGAGATGTACCTCCAAAAGGAGTGTATGCCCCCACTTCCGAATCAGACTAATGTTTGAATCCCTTTGATCCCAGCTCGGGCACTCTACTGCAGCCTGGGAGGAGCCAAGGGTTCATTGGGACATCAGAAATTACTGTGTTTGTCTCCTGGGTGACGAGAATCTCTGTTTATGGCAACACTTAGGATAGCAAACTAACAACAAGGACAACATTTTTACAGGGTAGTTTAGAGTCTCAGTCAAAAATAATGGACCGTAATGTGCCAAACTGCCCATCAGTTCAAACGGAGGGCTAGCAGTAAAAGTGCTTTCCAGTGTCCTGCTAACATCAGACCTACACACTAATAACCCTATAAAAAAGAAACATTTAATACTGAACATTCATAGGCTAGTTGAACAAAGGCCTTAGCCAGCCCCTGAGAAAGTCAGTGGAAAATTTTCCCTCTATCAGCAAGCTTTGAATCTTCAGCTGTGTCCCACTTTATCAAGAGGATGGTATGCAGAATTTGATCACAGCAACAGATGCCGTTTTCGGCAAGGGAAACAATCTTTTTTTTATGGCCTGGCACCTTGGAGGCAGTAGAAATAAACAACTCTTTACACGAAAGCTGTAACATCATTTAAAGTGAAAGGACTCCTCTGTTTCAGTTATGATAAATGGTTACCCACTATAGGAAGGCATTAAAACTGAAGACTCTCAGCTTCTTTCCCTAATTCTACCTCAGTGTCATTATACAGCTGAGAGAAAGAAAAGTGTTCTTTCTGCTCCAGGTCACACAAGGTTCAATGTGATGAAACAGAGCTGTGGCAGATGAAATCAACAAATACCATGTTTTAGTGGTATCTCTCTAAGATTTCTTCTGAGAAATCCTCTATCTGCTCCCTTTGGGCAGATCCTTACCTAGATTTTATTCTGTCAAAGTCTACTATGGAGAACTAAGTCTTCTTCTGCAGTTCTTCCTGCTGTATCTTCTTGCTCTGTGTTACAAGCTAAATAATGATGGCATGTCTTCCAAAGCCTAAACATTTGTTCTCATTCTGCAAGAGACCCAGATAAGTAACTGTAACAAGTAACCCAGATGAGTAACTGCTGTGTCATGACAACTGCAGCTGTATTCTTAAAGAACACAAGTGTCAGGGACTTTGACCAAGCATAATGCCTGAGATCTGTAGGTCTGATACAGCATATTGCTGCTTTTAGTAGTGAATGAGTTGCTTGATGCAGCACTTTGCAGCAGGTCCCAATAAGTGTATCAGAAAATCCTTCCAGTGTAGCTCTTGAAGGCTGCATTGTGCACCTACACTTTCTTTAGCAGAAGCTGAACCTTTCATTTCATCCATCATCAGAAGAGAGAAGCAAGCTGTTTCACAACATTGCTGCCTATTACTCTCTAATAAAAGCCTTTGGAAGCTTCTGGGTGCAGAGTGTTGCCTTTAGCACACTATTGCTGTCTGTGACCAGAGGTAGCCCTAGCTAAGCAGGCTTTCTGGTAGGGGATAGAAAGAAATTCACAGTGGAGCCAATTTGTATTTTCTTATAATGGAGATCACAGAAGATGGCAGCTGGCTTCTGAATGGGATTCTGAGCATTATTATAATATAAATTGCTGATGGGAAGAGGACTGTCACATGAGAGTGTCCCAGCTTGCAGATCAAAGCAGAGGGCTGAGTCAGCTATGTAGCCTTTGCCCACATTGCTCATGTGACACTGCCTGCTCTGGTTAACATGAAGTCCTGCCAGTAGTTTGATAGGGTCATCTTCTAGGTTTAGGTGTATGTGTCCTGCTAAGGATGCTGGTAAGTTCAGGATGCCCTGTACTTCCTTGAGCAGCTGCTGGACCTACCAGAATCTATGACCAAAACCTTTGCCCAAACTGATGATGAGCTTCATCTAATGATCAGCCTCATCTTCCAGGAAGTCCTCAGGTATCTTCAGAGGACAGATTAGATTTGTGATATTGCTGTTGAACCTTCTACTTTTGAAGGTGCCTTTCATCTGAATTACTTCTACTCTACTCAACTCTGAAGCAATGGTATTGGAGTAGGGTTAGACCAGTGATAATGAAAGAATAGTAATTACAGCCACTGAAAATGATTGTTATTATTCACTGACTGGTGCCTTTGAGTTTTATTCAGTGTTTGTCATCATTTTATTGTACAGGCCGAATCATCCCCTATGCTTTTTTAGGACTGGAGGATGTAAATTTCACAAGCAGCGCAAGCTTCCCAATATTTGTGGTGTAATCTGAGGATGAATAGTATGGTGTAACTGCAAAAATAGTGAGAACCTTGCTTGGATGACATAATGCTGGTAAAGATGTTTAAATCTGACTGTCTCACTCTTACAAAAGGTGTTTTCTTTTTTCTTTTCCTTTTTTTCTTCTTTTTATTATTTGGCTTTGAAACACCCATATGAATTTTATTCAGTGTTTCATAGTGAACAGGAGCTCTCCAGGGAGGGAAGCCTCAGCACGCTTGGTGTATATTTCAGACACAGATGGCAGCTTTATAGCAGAGAGTTTGTGTGTAAAGATATTGGAAAGACAATCAAAACATCCCATGAACTCAAACACATTTAAACAAAACCAGATGAAAATCAAAGGAACAATTTCTTGGGAACGTGCAGGGTACTAATGAATATTATAGATCAAAGAGCTAAGGGTATATTCTCCCTGTGTTTGGCAGATTTTTGCCTGCCAGACTTACAGGCCTTATTAATTGCAGCTGAGAGAGTAGTTCAAAGAAATAGGGGCACAATTTTCAGAGTTCCCAGTACTGACTTGTGCCCACGTATTGTAGTTATAAGTGGCTAGTAGTGCCAAATTGCTAAACTTTTCAGTTTTAGCTAGATTTATTCAATTCTAATGCAGAGCAAATGAAGGATAAAGTAGCTTGTAAAATTCAACAGCAGAAACTTCTATGCCTGCAGAGATATGCATCATGAGGATTACATAGGGTGCTACCACAGTGCAGTGCTGGAGTTGGAATCATGCAATGACCTGCACTAGATGAGAAGACAGCGTAACAAACAAGAATTGTTATTCTCCACAAGAACCTCATTTTTGTGCCCCTCCTTTCCTCTTCTCCTTCTCCTTTTTATGGACACAGGCAAAAAATGGCATTTGGGATTTTTTTTGTTTTTGTGCTCAGTATTCAGAAGTTGTGAGCAAAGAGAGCTACTTACTTAACAAGAAGAGTTAGCACATAGTTATTCACAAGATAGGTTGGTAGCAGCTCTCTTCTCTGGTAGAACAGGAGGGTTTCTTCCAGTATGTGCATTTGGATAGGATGAGGAGAGGCCCTGTTATATATCTCTGCTAGGTTTCACTTTGTTAAAATTTCACCCTCTCCCAGCATCTGTTTTTCTGTGAAAGATAATTAGTCTTCAACTGATAACAACCCCATTACAGAAACAGCAAGCCTTCTTAAGGGAGGCAAGAACAACTCCAGCCCTGCCAGGCAAGGAAGAGCAAATCTCAGGGTTTCTTTCCAGATTTCCCCTCCCACCATGTGGCATCCTGCTGCTACCTCCAGCTTTATCCTCTCTGCCTTTCCCTCAAGAGGTTCGATTGCTTTCATCTTTGCATTTACAGATCTTTCAATGACCTCTCTCAACATGAGCTCCCAGCAGCAATAGGGAAAACGCTGATTTAGGCTGGAGGTGGTTGAAAGCTCACTGCTTTTATTCTTCTTTCCAAATCCTGTTAAAAAGGAGTAAGAGGACCTCCTGGGTCTTCCCAAAATCCAGCTCTTTGCAGGTGTGTACTACAGAGTAGCTCATGTGTATTGATTGTATCAAGTATCCTGTTGATCACCAGTGCTTTTTGCATAAGAAATGGCAGGAATATTGCCGTCCTTGACCAAAACATGTGGTTAGGTATCAGGAGTGGTGTTGAAATCATTTTCAACTAGGTATGGTTTCAAATGCAGCTGTTCCCAAGGTCTGTAAACCTAAAATCAGGTTGTGTTGATACACACGTCGTATCTTTTTCTATCATCCTTCAGCTATTTAGACTCAGTATGCACAGTCTTAAGAGTAATATTTCACTCTAATATTCAAAAACCCACAGAGATGAGTAAGAATGATATTGTGCTATGTGAAGAGTGGCAGCTGCAAAAATCACTCTAGCTTCTGTTCTTCTGTTTGTATTCACACAGAACAGAAATCCCCATAGAGACACCCAAGTGAAGCACAGAAATCCTTTCTTCTTCACTTACCTATACAGAAGTCCCAGTATGTAGGTTCCTAATAGTGTTACGCCTCACAAAGGAAATGTGCCTGAGCATTTGCCATGTATTGCCCATCAGGCTGCATTCCTAGCCCAGCAAATACTACGTTTGGGGTTGCAAGATGCTTAGAGTGCTTTGTGTTGGAGGCGTGGTGTAAATTTAGCAGAGTTAACGGTGCAGCAGTGAGCACTTCATTCAGGAAAAGGTTCAATTGCACTATTCCTCTAAACAAGATTGATCTGGGGTGTGTAGGAAAGCTGCTTGGCTAAAGAATTTTAGAATACAGCAGCTTGTGTGAACACAAAGAGAATAACAGAAGGTGTCAGTGATGAGCTGCTAACATGGAGGGTGAAAATACAGTTCTCCTAACCCCGTGATAATGGGCAGGGGGTGGGGAGAAAAGCATAATCTTGTCATATTTTCAGTGCACAAACCAAGCAATAGGAGCAAAATCTGGAAATGCATCGATAGCAACAATTATGATAATGAATTGGTGAGCAAAAAACAATCACAATTATCATTTCAAAGCATTAGCAATGACTTCAATTTTATTTCTTTTTTTTAAAATGGTCTGCAAACAAAATGTTGATGGAATGGAAAATGTTTTTGTCACAGCACATCAAAGTAGACCATTTCAACTTTTTC
>JAOWBP010003503.1:16180538-16234695 GCA_028571105.1 Tragopan temminckii
GGTCTGCAAACAAAATGTTGATGGAATGGAAAATGTTTTTGTCACAGCACATCAAAGTAGACCATTTCAACTTTTTCTTTTCCTTTCCTCATCGAAATTGATCAATTCCAATTCTTTTCCGAAGAAAGCAGAATTTGTTTTGAAAGGAGAAATATTTAGTGAATAGAATTTCCAGTTGTCTTAAAAAAAAAAAAAAAAAAATCAGAAAAAATCAGAAAACCTATGGAGATGATCATCATTGCATTGTTGCTAGGGGTGAAAAGAGTGGAGGTGAAGAGCATTAAATACTGTCTGGTCTATCACAACTAGTTATGCGGACAAGTGCTGTGAATTTATCTTTAGAAAAATGTTGATACGTGTACTACTAGCAGCATCCTGAGCTCTTGGGCTTCAGCTGTCCAGACTTTGCAGGACTCGCATTCACTTCCATCAAGCCACTTCTGAATTCTTCACAATTATACCTTGATTAACTTGGCATGAAGAAAAGTCTCTGAAGAGCAATGCATGTAATATGCTATTTCTTTCCTGGCTACTCCATAACCAGCTGAAACTAATGAGAGGCTTCCTACTGATTTCAATGGTCTCTGTAACTGGCCCATGGAGGCGTGGCATACTTACTAATGGTGGTGTTAGAAGCACTGGCAGAAGAAAGAACTTTTGCTAGAGGTGCGTGAGTTGGGTAATTTCATTGGGCAACGAAGTTATGAAGCAGTAATAGAGAGGGATTCCTGACTTATAAATTGTAAATCTATGTACTTAGCTGTGGGGGCCCTGTTTTATGCTGCATATTAACTTACATCGTTTGATTTGCAAATAGACAGACAGAGACAAGTAACTTATTTTGGGTATGCTACTATTCAATTTGCATAGCAAATAGAGCCTGAGATGTGTGTGAAAAATTCCCTGGACAACTGTATGCAAGTTGTTTAAAACTTTGCTTCTGCCGTGAGACATGCAGGTGGCTGAGTGTCATCTCAAGGAATGCATGAAATTTACAACATTCATTTTAGAGATGTTTGCTCAGAAAATAATATCCCACGGTTGCTTTGGAACTTGCAAATCAATTCCTCACCTTAAAGTGTTTATGACACAATTTTTGTGACTGCAGCACAAATCTGGGGGAGAAGCACTTGATGTCCAAGGCTGTAGAAATTGTATTCACAGAATCATTTTAGTTGGAAGGAGCCCTTGAAGGCCATCTGGTCCAACTCTCCTTCAATGAACAGGGACACCTACAGCTTCATCAGGTGCTCAGAGCCCCTCCAGCCTGATCTTGAGACTGTCTAGGGATGGGGCATCCACCAGCTCTCTGGGCAAGCTGTGTCAGTGCCTCACCATCCTAATTGTAAAAAGAAAAACAAACAAACCAAAAAACTTCTTCCTCATATCCAATCTAAATCTCCTGTCTTTTAGTTTGAAACCTTTTCCCCTTGTCCTATCACAGCAGATCCTGCTAAAGAGTCTGTCCCCTTCCTTCTTATAGCTTCATGTTATCCCTTGGTCCACAGAGGCTTCACAGCCCTTTGCTTGAACATCATCATTTTCTCAGTGTCCAAAACATATTCTTCTGTACCTCTTGCTTGAAATGGCTCAGCTAAAGTACAGCAGTGTTTCACAGATGTGAGGTGAATCTCAAGGGTGAGCATCATCAAACATTAAACAAGCCAAGATTCTAGAATAAGCCACTTTGCTGGCAAAAAGGAAACATGAACCATTGCAGGGAGTAAAAGAGATGCAAGTAGAAGAGTTAGCTGGAGGAGGGAAGTGTAAAGTATGGAATGTAGGAGACACTGGAGGAAATACCATCCACATCAATCTTGGCATGTCTGGTTTGGGTGAATTCTCAGCAGCAGGATTTCATTAATTCATCTCTTCCATCATTTTATTAAGCATTCCCATTTTCCTTCTCTGTGACTTGATTCAAGCAAACAACAGCACCAGAAGTGTATGGGGAAAAATGTGCAGCATCTGTCTTGAAAGTGACCTGCTTTTCTTTTTAGACAACAACTACGCCCTATCCAGGCTTTGGAGTTTCCCTCCTGGATAATGTGAAATGACACCAACTGGGCTATTTATATCACTGCAAAGTGACTACCTGATGGGATAATTAGCAGTGCTATATCTGCTGGAGTCAATGATAACACTAACGCATTTTCATGTAAAGCAACACAAACAACAGTGCCTGCAGGTTAAACAGTACCTGAGCAGCTGATACGACTCCTGCACTGTTATTTCCAGGAGGCAGTATCTACCAGCTTCATTCATGCATGAGGCACAGTTGTAATGTTGGTTTTATTACCTCTTGCAGTACTTGCCCTCTATGCAGGTAAATGATTTTTGCAAGCAAGTTGCTTTGGGCAATTATGAGTATTCAAGGTACATTTTGCAAACAAGGTAAGTTGTGTGGATTTGTAGATCTGATAGCTAAAATATGATCCTCAGATGAAAAAGTCTATGCTGTTCATCATTCAGTCTCACATTGTTACTCCTGGGTGGAGTCCAAGACCTTGTGCTGTCCTTTGGTTTACATGTCACTGCAGGAAACATAGCTAGTCTTGACCTGAAGCCATAGAAGTGTAAGCGTGATTCTTTAAGCCTGTGTTAAGGTAAATAAGTAAGATTCTAGCTTTGCTGATGAAAGCCTTGTCTTCTTTTAATATTAGTACAAATACAAAGAACAAAAACTTGTTATGCTCTGTTTTAGTGTATGTCAGTGGTTAATCATACTCATTTAAAAATGTTTAATATGAATTTGCTCAATTTCAGTTTCCATAAATTGGCTGTTAAGTTTTCTCTGCAAGATTAAAGGGCCATTTTGTGTAACTTATTTTCCCCCCGGGAAGGCTACTAATACTCTAATCATGGCTGTCTCAAGTCTTCTTTGAGATAAGATCAAATTGTCTCTCTGTAAATATTTTTCTCCATCCCTTGAGCTGTGTTTGTGTCTCCTCCCTGCACGCCCTGTAGTTTTTCAACATCCTCTTTAAAATGTCAACATCAGAACTGGACATGCCATTCCAGTATGAAGGAAGTGTGCAAGCATTGGGTGAGTATTGCCAGGCAGGAAACTAAAGTCATTGCACTCCTTCTCTTCAGTGCTTGCTTCATCCAAGGAATGAATTTGTTCACCCATTTTATCACCCTTTCAAAGTACATTGAGTTGTTCCTTTGTAATGAACTGTAAATATTACTCACTGGTTAATAGGATTCTGTTCCTCTCTTTGTATCTAACTTAGATCAGTAATACTGTGTTTCCTTAGGCTAAGATGCACTTTGGATGGCCTAAACGTTCAAAACAAAATCTGTAATTGCCCTTATTGACCATTATTCTCTGAGGAACAATTCTGTATTTACCTTTAGCTCACCTATAGATACACCATAAGAAGGTGGAATAAGAGCTCCATTATCCAGGCTTGTAGTGCCCTAAATTCTAATGTAGATCTGTTTCATATTTCACAGAAAGATGAGGAAAGTCCTGTTTAACCTTGGTAAAGAATAGCATTATGATTTTGAAAAGAAACTGGAGAGTGACATGTAGGTGAAACATTCTGTCAAAGTTCCAATGCTGTCAGCTAGTGTGAAATATGCCACCTCCATGACTAGAATTTATCCTTTCTCCAGCTTGCAGCTGCTTTGTGTTAGTAAGGATTTTTGCCACCAATTTGTCTGGATTCCATAAACAAGTTCACCTATGATACAAAAAACTTTGAGCTCAAGTCAGTTAGGTATCCATCAAGTCTTTGCCTGGCAAACTATCCTAGTTCTGTCCAATGAGATCTGACACAACAATTCATTATCTGAAGAGGAGAATAGCTTTTCACAAAGTGAAAGCCAAATATCTATTTTTTTTTAATATCAAGGTTACACATGAAGCCATTTCTAAAAACCCTCTAGTGGTCTGTAATAACAAGAAGATTAAAATCCTGTCTCTTGCATAGAAGTCCAGGATTGCAAAGTGGTTTCTTATCGAACAAAGCTGCTGCCACAAAGGCAGTGTCTTGCTGATTGTATTATGCAGAGCAAAAGCGTCAAGCTTTTGAAAGAGTGGTTTAACAGAAACTGAGAACAATAAGAAAAATCTAAAGACTGTTACTTTCCAGCTAATTTACTCTCATATTATTTGAAAGTGCTGCTGCAGCTTCCCTCCTGCAGGACAGGGCACATCACTGGAGCGCTCTCAAACTACTCAGATGGTACAGTGGGCTTCCAAGTAACATGAAGACCTCTGAGAAAGTAAATGGAAATTGATGTTTATCATCTGTTCTGATGTGAAAGCTAGCAGACTGCTGGGGAACCATTGGGGGTTAATTCAGAACAAAGAACCTACTTCATTAAGTTCACTGTTAAGCTGTGGAACTCCTTGCTTTAGCATGTCTCTGACACAAGAAGAGTTATTGATTTCAAAACATTACCTTATAAGGTAACGGAAGAAAAAGCCTTACAGTGTTTTCTGGGGAGACCTGAGAGCAGTCTTTCAGTATCTAAAGAGGGGCTATAAGAAGGAAGGAAACAGATTCTTTAGCAGATTGTCTTGTAATAGGACAAGGGAAAATGGCTTCAAACTGAAGGGGAAAATGTAGATTGGGTATAAAGAAGTAGTTTTTTAGAGTAAGGATGATGAGGCACTGAAACATGTTGCCCAGAGAGGCAATGACAGATGCTCTGTTCTTGCAGATACTCAAGGTCAGGCTGGACCAGGCTCTGAGCACTTGATGGAGCTGTAGATGTCCCCGTTCATTGCAGAGGAGTTGGACCAGATGGCCTTTAAGGGTTATTTCCAACTCAAGTGATTCTGTGATTCTGTGTTCCAGAGAAATTTCACCGTAATTCTCTGTTCTTGTACTCTTCCTTTGTATCTGCTGGTAAGAACTGGAGCTCTAACCTAGTAGACCTTTTTAGGTAACATTTACCTTCTTACAGAGTTGCACACATTCTCTACAGTAATGGAATCACCTAATTTCTTCTAGGGTTTAGTGGGATGTTAGGATGAGGAAGATGAAAGAGCTTTATTGCCCTCAACCAACTGGAGACAAAGTAAGCTGAAGGAGAGTCTCGATACATAGGGAATCAGACTCAGTATTGGCTGATGTCAGCAGGTGTTCTAATTACAAAAAAAGTAGGATCTGGCTACAGATAAGATGGGATGGTAACAGGAAATTATGGTGGTGAGGTGCTGTGCTTGTTCCTATGAAGGCCAGAGTGAGCTGTGCTGGGTGTAGCTCATGTCTTAATGAGCACAGCTGGCACAACACATTGAGAAGATGGAAGATCATCTAGTCCAACTCTGCCTCATCCAACCTTAATGATTGTATGATTCTCTTCATGATTCTCTTCTATGAAATCTCCCTGAGAAGTATATTCCACACTGAATGAGGTATGTGAGGAGACAGGAAGAGGGAGGAGGAAATTACACCTGCTCCAAGCACCCTGCTCTTCCAGAAAAATCAGCCTTACACAGAAAAGCTGTATAGCACCATACAGAAATATAGATCCACTACCCTAATTCAGAATATTTTGTTCTCTGAGAAAAGTTACTTTTAGGATCCCTTCACTGAAAATTATTGCATTTTTCATTGCAATTTTTCCTCCTTCAGACTTTTCTCCATGTTTCATTTTTGGTACAAACTTATTCTGAAACTCAAGTGAAAAACACTTTTTCACCCCTCTAGCCAAATTGAACCAACTGAAAAAAATAAAATATAAAAGCTTCTCCCCAGCCGTGGCTATTTACTGAATAGGAGAGAGTTAGCTTTTTAGTGGAAGGCAGTACAGAAAGTTAACTACTCTGAGATGCTGTATTAGATTGCAAACCATAGATAACTGGTGGGATTCATACTTCCTGGATAATAGCAACATTTTTAAGAATGAAGCCTGGGGTGCAGAAGCTGACTCAGTGTCAAGAAGCAATGTATGCTGGGAAGCTTAAGTCATTGATAGAATGCTCCTGGTCACTGAAGTCTAAAATAGCTTTGGTAGTGGGTTCAGGCTGAAATGAGTTTGAGGCATTTAATGGTGACGTGCTATTGTCAGGCTTAGTAGCAGTACATAAATAAAATCTTTGTTATTGACCTTGATGGGAAGCAAATACAGGCTTTCTGAGATAACTCGAATGCATAGGTCTACCTCTTAAAGGTATCTCTGTTCAATCTGCTTTTAAGTCTAAAGGATCTGACCATTTATTTCTTACCATGCAACTGATAGGAAGGCTGCTTCTGTGGGTAGGTTCAAGTCTGACTTCAGAAACTTTAATCAACTGAGGGGTCTTCAGGCTGGTTTTGTTCTCAGTTATCTCTGTGGAAATTGAGTAGACTTATCTAAAGCAGCTGATTGTCTAACAGCAGAGTGGCGGACAGTGTATACTCTTTAACTTGGCTTTCTAAATAAACGTCATTGTATTGCTTTAAATCACAGCAGTCCCTTTCAAAGAGTATCTGAAATCAGTTCCTTGCAGAACCAAAGGAGTAGCAAAATTCAGTGTATTGTATTTTCACTCAGTTCTGCCTTTAATTAAAAATGGGAAACATAAACCTAATATTAAAAAAAGCAATAAAACTACTTTTGTGAACATTGAGCTTTTACTCTCAATTCACAGACAGGTGGGAGGAGAAACTTATTCTTCCTGTTATGTTTTAAATTTGAGAGTGATGTAATTACTCTGAAAAGTGCTTGCATTATAGTTGATGGTAGAACAAACTCTATTTTCCATTCCTAGTCTTCTTGTCTGTGACTAGCTATATGTCTTACCATCTTTACTTGCCTGACGTGATTTATGGCTGCCAAATGAACAGGATTAGCCATTCTAATCATTATAGATCCAGCAGTCAATTCCCAGATCTCTGGGAATTCTGAGTCAGTGAACTATATTGTATGTGGCCTTTTAACATTAATAAGCAGTTTTAATATTGTTGGTTCTTTCGTAGTTTAGGTTTTTTTAATCAATGACTTTTCAGTAGTCACTAAAAGTAATTACGTGTATGAAATCCATATTCTTTCTTTTCTGTTCTGATTTATTGCCTTTACTTAAGATGCTGCTGACTACAGAAAATGAGAGCAAAACTGTGTATTTTCAAGGAATCATTTAGGTTGCAAAGACTAATAAGATCATTAAGTCAAACCATCAACTCATCCTTGCCATGCCCACTAACCATGTTCCTCAGCACCACATCTCCACAGTTTTTGAGCAACTCCGAGGACAGTTACTCCACCACCTTCCTGGGCAGTCTGTGCCAGTGCTTGACCACTTCTTCTGAGAGGAAATTTGTTGTAATATCTTAATATGCTATTTTCTTAAGACAGGCCCTCTAGGTTACACCTAGATCTTGTGCTAAAGGTGAAAATCAGTTAAAAGATGGTTTTTTTTTTTTTTTAGTCCTTTAAGACATTAAAATGTAGAACTTGAATTTTTTTTTTGCCCTTGATCTGAATATTCCGGTGAGTTAACTCACTGTGGGCAGGCACGTAACTGCAAAACATTGTTAGTAAGTCTTCCTTTTTAAATGAGCTGAAAAACTTATTTAAAGTACCTTCCATCATGGAAAGCATTTTCCCCTTCATAAACCTTGAAGTGCTACAGCAATGCTGGAGCTGTCTGCATACAGAATCTTGCCTGTCACTTATGTAAAACTCAAATTTCATATATCAAGAGCTTGTGTGAAAATTGCTTTGAGTGTTAATTGCCCAAATGATTCAGCTTTATAAGAGCCTCTTTTATGTACTCAAGTATGTCTCATAGCAAACTGAGTGCCAAGCTCCAATAGTGAGCCAGCTGTGCTCTGCTCCCAGATGTTTGAAGAAGATAATTCTTGCCCATCATATCAACCCTCTTCCTAAAGTCCTGAGAAGTTTGTTTAATGAAGTCATTAATGCACAATAATGGATCTCTTCATTTTTTTTTTTTCTGTTAAAAAAACTACTCCCCCTTGAATGTACGCAAGTTTGCCTTGGCTCATAATTACAGTAGCACATTGTCAGATTAACTGTGCTGGGGAGATAAAACAAAAGCCATCAGTTCTGCAAAATTAAGACTCTGCCAACATCATTTAGAAAGGATCAGATCCCTTTGTTGCTTGTTTGTTGTTTTTCAGGTCATTTTAATTTTCCAATTTACCTATTGCTGCATGGATTTTTGCCAGCAACTTAATGAAAAATATACCCAGTCAAGTTTTGGATTCTGAACAATTTATTCAGATCTCAAATTTTGCATATTTTTGTATCAGATCCTTGACCAATCTGCATTACTCAGTTCTCTTTTAAGTCAAAGTAGTGATGCTGCTGTCAGGAGATCTGTATTAATTGGTGCCAGCTGCCTGTGGGCTGAGCTGAAGCCCTGGATCCAGCACCAACAAAACAGTTGCCGGGCAGTTCTGCTCAGGCTTTGCCTGTCAGTACACAAATGCAGAGAATTCTGAGAAGAGGATTTCTATCCTGTGTAGTGATAAAATATTTGTGAGATCCACAGCTAGACAGTCATAGTGAGTGACCACTATCAATTCCTACTTCTGTCTGACTCATCTGTCAGAAGAGATTTTTCTCACACTATGTAGTAAATGGGTTTGAACAACCAGAAATAGGTACCAGGTTAATTCAACGAGTCTTTGGTGCCAGGCAGCTCTTGAATCACAAGAAAGGGAAGCTATAATAAAGAAGGGGACAGACTCTTTAGCAAGGTCTGTTGTGATGAGACAAGGAGAAATGCTTTCAAACAAAAACCGGGAGATTTAGAGTGGATATAAGGAAGAAGTTTTTTACAATAAGGTTGGTGAAGCACTGGCACAGGTTGCCCAGAAAGCTGGTAGATGCCCCATTCCCAGAGACACTCAAGGTCAGACTGGAAGGGGCTCTGAGAACCTGATGGAGCCGTAGGTGTCTGTTCACTGTAGGGGGGGTTGGAATAGGTGACAATAAGGATCCCTTCCAACCCAAATGATTCTATAACTCTTGCTATATTTATGTAGCACAGGTGCAAGGATAGATGGACTCATTTTCTACAGCTCCCAAGATAGGAAGAGAGAACTCATCTGCCTTCCCCAGTCTGTGTGTTTATATGTTTGCCCACCAACATAGCATTTCTAGCCCACAGGGTGTCCTGGTCTCACAGCATGTGATCCAGCTGCTTTTGCAAGTTACGCTCAGCATCTGTAGCCTTTCAGCCTTTTATAAAGTAATTTCAAAGTCCATTTTCCCTGGTTCAGTCAGAGGTGATAAGACCCTCATGGAATTATTTTGACTGTAGCGAATGGCCCTTGCAAGCTTCAGGCAGATGTTGATGCGGAGATTACTGAGGTTGCGTGCGGATCTGAGAGATGTGAGGCTGCAGAGCTGCTGGTGGTAGTGGTGGGAGGGAGCAGCTGCTCTGAAACACAGCCACAGCAAACAGTGCAAATATGGGTGGTCAGGCTCTAGATAGCTCTCCTATTCTGTGAAGCAAAATGAAACGTTTGCTGGTATCCCTGTCAAAAGGATGCATCCAAAACTACGACATACCTAAGTATACAAATCATTCCTTGATCTTGTTCCCCTTGGAGTTCTGAGGCATACCAGTGCAAAGCTTAATATTCTACATATCAGCTTAGCAAAAGACTTTAAGAAAAATGGTTTGTGCTGGTATCTTGTCCTGTTAGCTTTAACATGAAATGCTGTGGTTTGCAAGGTTGTTTTAATGAGGTATTGTGCAGACAGGTTATGTTGCTCAGAGTGCTGCCACAGCACCCACTGACTGCTAAGGGAGGTGACAAGCATGGCTGACTCCTCTAGCTGCTCCATCCCAGGACTGCTCCTCATCTGACCACTGGGGCCCAGCTCCTTTCCAAGGGACCCAGGGTCTCCGCCCAGGCTGGGGATGCAGCTGTGTCTCAGCATTTTGCTTTGTTCCCTCTTTTTTGCTTCTTATCATACCAATCCAGAAATCCTCACTTAGGCAACCTTACTTGAATCAACATTCTTATGTTCCATCTCTTTTTATATCAATTAGTACAACTGACCAGACTGGGTCCTTGTCTCTTTACTCCCTTTCTTATTATCTGTTGTTGCATTGGAAAAGATCATTGACCAGGTGCCCTCAAAAGGGCTGATGCTTTCCTTCTACATAGTCTTAGACTGATGAGAAAAGTGAGCATAATATTCTGCATGCCAACAGTTCTGGAGCAGAAGGCTATGTATCTTTGGAAGGATCATTTTATTTTGCTCCTATCAGGAATTTCATCAGCTTAACTATGTTGCTGTTGAGAAAAAAAAAAAGAGGAAAAGAAGGAAAAGGAAAAGAAAAACGTGCACTTCAATTGAGTCTCACTTCAAACCTGGGCACGCAGTAGTCTTGCTCATAATGACAAATGGAGTTCCTCACTCCTGCTTTCCCAGCTCCTCGTAAACCCTGATGGCTTTTTTTTGTCTAAGAATGCCAGTCTGGCCAAATCATTCTGGAAAACTCATATCAAGCACTTGGGCTGGCTGCCAGCTCTTGTCCCCCATTCAAGTGTCTTTAATTAGCAGAACACGAGAAATCTCAACAACCCCAATTTTCTTTAAAGTCAGTAGATCTCGTGGCTTCAAGTGTTTACCAGCTGATACCTTTAATAATTTTTTTCCTCTTGGCAAGGAGTTTCATCTCTGAGCTTTTCAGTACTGACAGTGCACGTCACCTGTTTTTAACTGAGGGGATTTTTCACATGAGAAATACTTTTATTAGGTGCGCTGGCCCCTTTGTGATCTGTAAAACCTTAGAAAAAATAAGCTCAGACTTAACTATTTAAGTTGTTAATATGTTGCAAATGGCTATTTTAAATATTCTTTATATTTCTCAGGAAATTCATAATTTCTAGTTTGAGGGGCTTTGCTAAACAAATGGATTGGAATAGGTGAACGTTTCTGCTCTTCTTGGGAACTGATTGTTTTTCTGTTCCTTAACTCAGAGGGCTCACAGTGCTCCTGTACTGACCATTAGACATTATACTGTTGAAGGGAACCTCTTCTGAAATGCTGTAGTGGGAGAAAATATTCATGTCAGCTTCTTGTCAGGGCAGAAAGGACTAAAATTTATTTTTGCTATAGGTTATTGAACATGGATACTCACTGAATAAATACTGTGCTGTGGTGCATAGAGGCTTGCTGGAAGACACTTGTATTTTTTGTATGCTATTCCACTGCATGCTTATACCTATATGCTGACTGTGTTCCTGACATACAGCATCTGAGAGAGGCACCAGTCTCAGCTGGAAACTTTCACTGGCTTAACTAAATCTGAAGAAATTTCTGCTTTTAGCTCTAGTGATCAAACTCCTAGCTTTCTTGTGACCAACAGCTTTAAGTTACCAGTATGTATAACTGTAGAATCTTAACATTTGAGGACGATGATAGATTATGAAGTGTTTCTGTTAGGAATAATTGAGCTTTCTCTGAGATACATGAGGCTTTTGGCTTACTTGTAGAAGGGTTTTCTGGTGTTCTTGCAGAACCGACCTTAGTATGGAAATTGAAGAGGATATTCCAAGTCAGCTTTGATTACCAACTGAAATAAAATGAAATTCCTTGAAATCTTTAGTAGCCACAGAATATGCCATGACTTTAATGCATCCCTATGCAGCCTTGCCCTGATAGAAGATACTTTCTGGAAGAACACTGTTAGAGAGCTTAGGAGGAGTTTAGAAATACCATCTTAAAATGACCTTCACAGCAATAGTGTAGGGAAGCCAATGCTGGAAAATGTCCCCAGATAGGTAGTAAATAAAAAACAAAGGTATGCTCTTTCAGATGCTGTCAATAGTGACTACAGATATCTATAAACATATATTAAATACATAATTTTAGAAAACTGTATGGCATTTTCTCAGAGGTTTAATTTTCCATAATAATACCAATAAAATGAAACAGAGCCCTTGGAAGGTGTGAACTCCTGTCTGGATTCAAAGCAAGGCAGAGGAAGGAAATGAGTGATTATATGTATTTTCCCAGCTCCGCCTTAACCCACTGCATGTAAAAAGAGAGGGCAAGACCTGGGAAGATACTGCACAAGAAAAATGATTATTAGATAAAATGACACAAACACATTCCACAAATGCTACTGCAAAGGAAAGATGGAACAAAAATAGTACTTTGTGAAAAATTTACCATATACTGCACAGAACTGTAGGAAGATAAATAGTTCTCATGAATGATGACCCCTTATTCACCTGTTTAATTAGAAATTATTTTTCTTCAGGCTGAGAATTTGTTTACCCTTGATTACAGAGAGGAGATGATTACAAGGAGTTAGAAGATTTTATTTTATTTTTTCCAAAAACAATTCAACTTTGACCAAGAATTTGTTTTATATAAAACTTATATAACAGTATTCTAGTAAAGATTTCTTCTACATCTTCTCCCTACTTTGGGTAGGAAGGCAGGCTGACTTTGAGAACGTGACCTTCACTTCAGGACTGTGCCGTTGTCTTCCTTACTGAAACATCGCTGTTTTTTGGGCTTGGCAAAACTGCTTTTGGTATTGGACGCCAAAAATACAACAATCCCTGCACACTCATCAAAAGCAGATCTCTGTAAAGGTCATTCAGGGTGTAATAAGAATGTTCCCCATCTTAAAGGATGGGAGGACAAAAAAGGGGGGGGGGGCAAAATGAGAAATCTGGACAGGTTTTCAAAACTTGTGTACATCTGGATGGGACAGTGGTTGTGCTGACTTGGTAGGTCAGATAAGGTTTAAAGTAATCTGAACCTGAACTATTTGCTCTGCTGGTTGGGCCTGTAATTCATTTTTCATTGCAGTCACTGGAACGGCAGAGATGAGAGATCTGGTTAAACTTAAAAACAGCTGCCAGATGTTTTTCAGGGGAAAGGAGGGAGGTAAAATATTGAATGAGAAGACTAAGAAAAATAATTCTTTGGGGGCTGGGCAGGAGTCTCTATGACTGATTCTTGTGGCTTAACTTTTGGCATGTGTTCAGCACCTCGCTGTTCAGGGGAATCATCTTGTTCCTGATTCTTTGCTGTGCCTTTCATTTTTCATTCTGCTTTCTTACATCCCAGTGCCAGAAGCATCACTCATGTCATGCAGGAAGAAAGACTTAAGGAGTCCTGGGCTCCCTTCATGGAACAATGGTCTTTATCCCCTTACCAGTAAACTGAGGGATGTAATAATCTCTCCACTTCTGTTCTGGCAGGTAACCGAAGGGAATGGAGATATTTCAGTGTTACAGAAGAATTTTTGAACACGAGGCTCTATTTATGCATAACATTACAGGAATATTGGAAAAGGTATAGGGAGTTCTCAGGGCCACACATGCTTTCGTGAAACAAAATTTTATGAATGGAAAGGAAAGCAGAATTTGACAGTAAAGAATGGAAGAAAGTGTAATTTAATCGAAATACAATACAAAATCTTATTTGAGTTAAATATGACTTATAGCAAGCTTTATTAAAATGCTATTGATCACTCCATTAGGTGTTAGAATGGATAAAGATGATTGTTCTCAGTCTCTGAGAATGTGGTGTTGAGTTGCATTTTATCAGCATATCCATATATCACAGTAAGAAGAGCTTTCAATTGAATCTGCTAGTTGATCCTCCTGGGAGATTAGATACTTACTTTCAAAGACACTAGAAGCTGGGTGACCACTCAACTCGTCCTGGTCACTAGCCAAACCTCAAAAATTAGAAAACCACTCTGCATGCACTCCTAAAAAGACTGACTGTAGAAAGTTTGGATGTTTATATATATATATATATATATATATATATATTTTAAAGCTGAAGTTTTTAGTCAAAGTCCTTTCTGGGAAACAGGTTCATTGCTGCAATGACCCTTTTTTCCTCACTGTTATAAGAACATCCAGTACTAAGACTGCAGGTTCAGCACAGATGATACAAAAGATGTTAAGCAAATCATGCATGTAAGATGCTGCTATGCGGTGTCACATACTACTGAGCACTCTTGTTGTTTCCTTTTTTTAGTATTTTTTTCCTTTACTTTGTACTTTGTTTCTTCTTTAATCTTGTCAACTACTGATTAGCCTTAAAGGATGAATTTTGTCCCAACACACTTTCTCGGCAAACAGCCAATGGCCAATCTCCATGGAATTATATACCATTCAGTGCCACTGTTAACATTACTAGTTCACAGATTTTGATTGCTGAAGCACCTCCAATGCACCAAATCCCACAGTTAGATGTATTTTGAAGTCAAGGTCAAAATTCCATAATTTGCTGGCTAGTCATAGAATATACAGTGGTTGTTATTCAGTAGTTCTATCCCTCTACTTATCATCCCAGCAAGAACAATGCTAGTGAAGCATTTGGCTACTGCTGGCCCCCGAATAGCCCTGCACATTTAAGTCCTGAGGCATGTGAAAGGCTCAAAGATTTATTCTTACCTCAGCTTCTCTGCTTATGGATATTAAAATTTACCCTGTCCTTTTGATTCCCTTCATGATGTGACCATTTTCAGGCATCATTTTGACCCAATCACATATTGTACAAGAGTAAGTTTTCTCCCCCCCCCCATCCACCCTTTTTTTTTCTTTTTTCCCATCACCAATAATGGTCTTTGAAAAAAGAAGTGGCAGAAGAAAAATTACAATGTATGTTGTACTAGGCATCACATCTGATTGTTTTTTTCACTGGGGATATACTAAGATAAAACTGAAACTGTATGGAAAGAATGAAGAAAAGCAGAAATGTTCACACATGGTAGCAGTTGGATGGAAGGCAGGCCATCAATCAGTAAATATCCATTAGGTGTTTATGAGCCTGCCTGGAGTTTTTACAAACGCTGTCTTAGATAATAGACCAGTGTTCAGCTGCATGCTAACATCCATAGGGTAATGCTCTTTCAGAGAGAGTTATTGTTTGATTTCATACTCCAAGTTTGACTCCTTTGTCTATCTACTAAAAGATTCTCTTGCTTTTTCACAAGCAAACTCTACTAGTATATCTTTCAGTGTTTGCATACTCTATTGAGAACAATTGTAGCCTACTTATCCTTTTTGACCTACATCCCAAAGAAAACAACATAATTGGTGATTCTGAAAGTTCAGGATATTCTCAAAGATAACAAAAATAGAAGAACAGTCTCTTAAATGCTGAAAATTACAACTTTAATTATAAAGTTATTTGTTCCTTTATATTTAGTTTTTTTTCCAATTCAAAGTAATTTACACCAGCATTGTATTAATAGCTTTGAAAAATACAAACATTATAGTCAGCTTTAACATACAATCAGCAGTAAGCTTTGAATGCTGTGTTCTCTCTTGTCATAGCAATGCTGCAATTCAGATACTTTAATACAACATACCAGACGCTTTCAACCATATGTACAGATTGAAACAACAGAAAAAGGATGTGAAAAAAAAAAAGAAATTATGCTGAAAGGTTGACTCTTATATGGATTTCTACCTTGCTTTAGAGTGTTTCTTTCTTGACATGGGAATACAATTTTCTTGCAAGAAGAACAGATATAGTCAGTGAAATTCTTGTCCCACTGAATTTGGTAGGAGTTTATCCCAATCACACAGGGAACTGTCACATAGAATAAGGACTCCTTATTTTCAGTCACTGATAATTTCACTACCTTGGACTAGGCAAAGACCACTACTTCTGTAAACATTTCATTTCTTTGTTATACAGTTGGATGTATGTTTTTCTTTGCTATCACTAGCTTCCTTTACAGCTGGCTGTGTTTCCAAACCTTGGATGTGTTTTCATTGCTTGTTCAGAGGTTCTTTAGTGTTCTCTCCTTTATGAACTGCTGCTGTGAAGCTTTTACTTTTTCCAAACACAAAAGCTTTCTTGTGTGAATTACTGAGAGATTTTAGAAAAGGGAATAAACAGCTCTTAATAGACTTAGTAAGGGTGCTCTTTTGGTGTGTATTTACCAGCACTTTTTTTATTGGACTAGCACATGCAAGGAATTCAAACACCTTGTATAATTCTAAGAAAAGTATTGTCATCAGTTGCCTTCTGCAAATACACTTTGATTTCTCCAAATAGCACCATCTATTTTGTTTGATGAAAAAGTGTTCTCTATCTCTACTGTCATCTAATTACCTTTTCTCACTCTGTATCTTTTTTTACTAATTTACATCTTGTATCAGCTTTTTCTGTATTCTGTGTGAGACATCCTCACATGATTTTGGCTAAAAGTACTATCCTACCTGTTCTTCTGCTGTGAGTGTTGCAGCACTTTGTGTTCCCCACTGAAGGGGAACAGTCCTTCTAATATTCCCTTTGTGAAATTCTCTCAACAATCCCAAAGTTTTATTTAAAAGAAAAATCCACATTGAGAGTACTAAAGGGATCCTATGGTATTAAGAGTCTCCCAAAGTGATTTGGTCCTTTTGTTCTAAAAAGAGAGAAATATATACAATTACTGTGACTAGTGTCTGTTTAAATCCCTTGCAGGATTGCGTTCATGTGCAATGGCACTTTGGCCGCCAGGAGGAAGGTAGTGGCCAATACACAGTGGGATTCCCCAACCTTTCAAGAGGAATTAAGGCATCAGGACAAAACCTGCTTGAGGGATCTTCATCCAGATCACTTGTTTAGTGAATGCCAGAAGTTTATCAGCAATACGTTTAACAAACTAGCGAGCAAATGTGATCACTTTGTAAATCACTCAGGACAGATTGGGAAGGCCAAACGATCAGGCTTGACATAGAGTGGGAAGTGTCAGACTTTTGTGAAAATTAGTTCTTGGCTGGCAGAGAGGGACAGAGTATACTCACTGATAAAAATTAATAAATGAGAAAACAGTCTATCCTTTGCCATAGAGATGCCATGGGGAAGGCAAGGGAGACCTAACTGGGAGCCTGAGGGACTGCAGATGGGAAGAGCGGGCACAGCTGGGGAGTTGGGGTGCCCAAGAGTCACAGGACAGCAGGGCCTGCAACAGTAGGGAAGCATGGGGTAGAAGCACATGAGGGGAAAATAAAGTATTTTCTTCTTTCTCTTATTCAGAAAGCAAATTGTTAAAACTGATTGATCATTGCTGATGAAAAGCAATGGCTGCCAACCAAGACATTTCAGTGTTGTGCACAGTGTTTGCTTTAGCACAGCATGTTGCTTGCAGGAGGATTTTTTGCTAATTATTAGTCCTTAAAGCAGTAGGAAGTTTGTAATGCCATCTTTTTACAACTAAATTGAGTGACTCAAGACAGTAGAGTTACTGTTTGAGTGGAAAAAAAAAAAAAATAGCAGGATGAGGCCATTAGAGTTCTGCCAGTCATTCAGAAGTCATGGGTTTCTTCATTACAAAGCAAAATTTGTTCTGAAAAAAGAAATAAGCAGAAAATTTCCAAAAAACATCTCTACGTTCAGCATGCTTGAGTCATTTCTAAATACACAAGTACTGGAGCCCAAAAGGACTCTGTTAAAAAATAAACTAACTGAAACTGAAGCTCCTGCCAAATTCACTGCTCTGCAAACATTCAGCGTGGCTCATTACTGCTAGGAAGCTGTTGCTGTACTGTTTGTTAGCCCAGCTGAATAGAGAAAATGGGATAAAGAGGTTTAATTAAGCTACTAAAAAAGGCATGTAAGTCAAAGACTAGTAGTTGTATTCAGTAGGGGAAGAAATGACAAAATGTCTGGTATTGACTGAACTTGTAAGAATTGGCTTAAATCTTCTGAATTCACATCTTATCACCAGAGAATCTGACCCCATGGTTCAAATGTGGACACTTAGTCTGACTTAATCCATTTCATAGTTTATAAACTTAACTTCCCCCAAAAGGAGACACTAATTCATGTTTCCCCATCTTGTGTCAGGTATGTCACCACTGTCTAATTAGAATCAGCAGGTTCAAGTTGCAAAAACAGAATTTCATGACTGGGGAAGGAAGGAATTTATTCTCCACGATCCCCATACCTTGCTCTACCGTGAATTTTCTTCAACATCTAAACCTATATCAGGTGGTTCTTGGTAGCTGACAGGGGACAGAAAGTGATGAAAAGTTGGCAGTCTTCTATAGGTCCTTCTAATGCTAGAGGAGAGGATTTTGGTGTTTCCATGCCTTATGTGATAAATGCAGCAGAGCTCATCACCCCATTTAGCATCTCCTCAGAGGCAACATTTACATTCTCATTGAACTAGAGAGTCTTCAGTTTTACAAACTCAGTTTTACAGCTAAGATTAGTTAATTTATACAATGCTTGTCCCAGAAAAAATAAAAACAGATTCCTTTTTCAAAAGCAGTAAAAAGATGAAAATAGCAAGGAATCTTTAAAAAAAAAATAAAAAATAGGTGCACAATATCAAAATATTTGTTCTCTGCTAGTTCTGGATTACATGCATTTTATACTTTAGCCACAAAATACAATTTGGCTTTGCAACAGTATGTTATGAAAAAAATATCTTATGTATTTAGTAAATGTGGCAGGATTTTTATATTCTTTGGTTAAAATGCAAACACACAGGGACTTGAGATCTAAGGTATTAGGATTTGAAGAGCAGTTCAAAGTCCATCTCCTTCAGCTTTTGAGAAAAAAATGAGATTGTGATTGAAAAGACAAAAATATCCCAGTTCTCCACTTGAGTCCTCACAGTCTTTTCTTGTCAGATCTGTTTGCGCTTTCGTGGTCAACATTGGTAATGTATGCTGGAGTCCTGGAGAATTTCATGCTTTGGTGCCAAGAAGTGAACACAAGTGATCAGTAGCAGTGTCTTGAAAGCAGTTGTACGTGACTTTATGTATACATTGCTCTACATATGTGTATATATATATATATATATAAACATAAGAGATAAAAATATAGAGTTATCACATATTTATCCCTCTCTATTTTCAGTAGTTCAGGGCACCAGTGCAGCTGGGAATGAGCAGGTGCAGAGAACAATTACTCTATTTCTGGAGCTAATCTTGGGCTTTAATTAGGAAGCCAGCTTACTGGGTTAAAGAAACTCATTATCACTGATTCTTAGGTGAGGCATAAGGTCTTCTCATGTGATCCACCACGACCATTCTATTTATTTATTTATATTAAAGCATTGATAGTCAGTGTAATTCTCTTACTGAGGACAATGCAAAGGATGTACAGAGGCCATGCAGAGGGAGACATCAGTACCAGCCAATGGCATGCAGCTGAACAAGCTTCCTTCTATTGGTAGTCCTGTGGTTTCATTAGTAAAAGATTTATCAGTATATGCACCAGAACTGAATTCCTCTTCCTGCAAAAATGCAAAATCTTGCTGGCAAGCATTCAAGAGAATGTTCCAATGCAAAATAAATAAATAAATACCCAGGCAAGAATATCTTACTCAAAAAAATCTGGCTGAGCTCAGTTGTTTTAAAAGGCCTACTCAAACTAAGATACTTTACCTTTTAATACCTATCTACTTATGCATGCATGCAGGGAACCTACCGACTAATTGAAATCATATTTGCAAGTTTACTGACTATTATATTCTACACTGTAAATTCCAACATTTTGCAGTTCTCAAGCTGCCATGCAGAGCAAGTTAGAAATAAATCCTTCATTCTTTCATTTTCCATGTTTCCCAACAGTTTTATTTCTTTGAATTGTGTTGGACTTTTATATTTATAAAATCCTAAAAATTAAAAAGAAAGAAAAAAAAAGAAGTCTCAATCAAACTCCCCGAACAAACAAAGCAAATTCCCCTGTGGCAATAAAATTGCACCTTTAAGGGGATGGGGGAGATATTTGGGCTACAAAGCTATTTTTGTTCCAGCTACTTCAGCTTTATCTAGTTTAATGTTTGTTCTGTGACCATTTGAAATTCAATTTCAGGTAGTTCTGTATAATATCAGCATAGAATGCATCATTAACTCTGAGAGGATGTTTTTCCATTGGCATCTGCTATTTTCACCAAATGTCAAGACTTGACATTTGCTATCGTTATCTGGTTTTGGTGTATCACTCATACTGAGATTTTGTTTCTTCTTATCTGATATTGATTTCAACTGTGACCAGCTGTGTTGCTTATAAAATCAACGGGCAAGTATCTGGCATTTAGCTCTTCATGGGTAGAGAAAAAGAAACAACTCAGTGACAAAATAAAGAGATACTTTTCAATCAGGATGCTTGCCTGCATCCTAATATTATCCATCTCTTGGCACTTTTGTTGTAGTATTTCTGATTGATTCCCGTGGGGAAGTCTCCGTGAAAATTCTTGCCTCTCAGATGAAATATTCCTTTTTACTCTCATCCACAGCTTCCTGGAGAGCAGGGTCATTTTTCAAAGCAGCATCAGCGCTTTCAGCAAACTCAGTTCCTTTGGCCTCATTGGTGTGGTAGGTGCCCTTATGCCTGTACATGTACCGGACCATCACAACCAGCAGGCAGATGAGGACAAATACCACCGCAGCTATCACACCTAGAGGAAAAGTACTACTGTCAGTAATAAAATACAAGCAGCATATTACAGCTTGAGTTACTTGACCAGAAAAAAAATCTGCGTAACATAAGATATTCACAAATTGTAATGGCTGAGGTTAGAAAAGTTTCTGAAAGGAACAAATTGAAGAACTCAGATGGGATTTACATACTGCAGAAATGCAGGTTGAATTCCTGATAGCTTTCTTTCAAATCAATAGCCTGATTTTGTTGAATTCATTGGAACTACATTCAAAAGTTAGCAATCCTGCCATCCCAGTGGTAGTATATATCCAGGGGAAGATGCGGGCAGCCTGATCCTGCCCCACTGAGTGTACTCAATTTCAGGAGGAGTAAAGGGCACTGAACATTTCTTCGGAGATATTCAACAAGTAGCAGGAGCCATGTGCCTGCAGTACTGCTTTCTGTTTGGGAGTTGTCACATCATGTTGTGCTCTAATTAGGAAAATCTTATTGCAATAAACATGAAAGTGATACCTAGGAGGGATCATGGGTAGAACTTCTACATCTCCTAGACTAAGACTAATTATTATCCCTGTGCTGACTGGACAAACATTTCCACAGGTAACCCAAACTCACATGGGACTGAGCTATGAATGAGAGCATTCCTAGCTAAGGAAGGTAATTCCAGGCTCCAGGAATGGCTGTGCAGTGAACACCCTATGTCCTGGCTTTGCTTTGTGTCCTTACTTTGCACTCTTTTCCTCTTTTCCTTTTTCTCTTTTCTACAGTAAAAGGTGGAAGTCCAGAACAAAAAAGGCACCACTGACAAGTTCATATCTAAAAAATTACAAGCTGTATACCCTCCTCTCAGATCAAATCAATCCTTTAAGAATCTTGAAAATAAATAAGATAGTATGAAGCTGATATATTCAATTTTTATTTTTTTCCTTTTTGCACTTGTCTATAACTCAAATGTTCTTCTAAGCTATTCTGTACAAGTGCATGATACTGAACTGATTCTATATTCATGTGACTCCAGGACCAAGGGGATTAAAGGAGTAAACCAAGCATTTAAAGAAAATGAAAAGCACCAGAATAGGGTATTCCTAGGAAAATCCCACATGTGGATTGTGAAGCTGCTGTGGGGATGCAGTGGGTAGGAACTCATCTGAGTAATTGTAGGCATCTATGGTACAGAAGGCTCCATTTAAGTTAGTCCCATTTGGCTGCTTCTGCAGTCAGTGATATGGAGGGAATGATTCCTGTTCTTCTAGAAATAGAAGTCTGTGTTTGATCAGATGAATCGTTCTCTGGAAATAAGAACAATTCCACAGTGACAATGACAGCTGTGTAGAGAGTATTTCTCTTTTTTTCCCAGTATTCAAGATATAAGTCAAGGGATTGTCTCCAAAGCTCTACATTTAGGAGCATCAGTAAACTAAGTTCAGATACTGTACTGACATGAAGATGGGGGTCTGGACAGAACATTAGCAAGGTGAATAGAAATAATAACTCTGTCTTAAAAAACATGCCTGCAACGTTGTCCCACAGATTTTATGGTGCCTGATTCTGGAAAGCGAAGTTATTGCTGGCAGAAATTAAATTGCTCATACTGGGAACTTTAGGTTTACAGTGATATCTCAGTTGTGGTGGGGGTTTCATCAGTTTTTTGGGCTGGTATCCCTTGACACAAGAGGTTTTAATAGGCTTTAGATATAGCACAATATTAATAAGCCTGAGGGACTAAGTACAAATCAATTTACCTGCTACTTGTTCATAGAAAGCTGAAATTAAAGGTATGTGAGATGGGACCTGAGGGAAATATAGCAGAGCCTCACCAATTTGCACTAATGATTGGTATACCCCCTTGTGAATAACTTAAATTAGCGCGTTAGCATGGAAATGAACAAACACAATAAAAGTAAAAAGACAGGGTTCTCTCTGTGAACATAGCTTTGCTCGTTTCTTCTGACAACTGTATTTAGTTTAAATGCATGAGGGTTTTTTAATGGAACACCAGGATAGGCTCTGTGGCATGTTCTGTAAGAATAAAAGGTCAGCTGACATGAGCCTGCTCAAATCAAAGACAGCACTCCAATTTTGTATTGTGTGAAAGTCTTGGACCATGGAATGATGAGAAATATCAGAGGTTAACTTTGCTACTGGGTGCTTGGATATTTTGTCCTAAAAGGAGGAATACATGGAGGTGGTACAGCTCAATGGTTCATGCTCATTATCTTATCTCATTATCTTTGCCAAAAGCCCCTCTGGGAGTAGATTTCCCACTGGCCTAATTAACTCTAATTGTGCCGCTCCTGTTGTCTTGTCAGCAAAGTAGGAGTTTTGCAAAATGCAGGAAAGCAACCAACCTGCTGTTTTAATTCTAATGGTTCTGCTAAGTACAGCCTGCTTCCTACCTCCAATAACAGCCACATCTGCTCCAGCTGAGGAATTCTCAACATCCCCATCTATAAATAGATGAGAAGATACAAAAGTTAATTAAAGAAAAAGGACTTGGATCACACATAGCAGCAGTGATTGTTCTAGCAGTGCTGTATTATTTTAACCTCTGAAACTCAGAACTTAAATAAGATCCCTTGTTAGCAAAATGCATTTATAAAACATCTCATTAGAATTGTCTGTTTTCTGTCACCATAACACTGGATAAGAAATAACTAGCACATTATGCAAACTATTGTGGTCCTCAGGGAAACACCTACTGTGTATTATGAGCACTTACCTGTTACATCCTCCAGTGAATGTTTAAATTAAGGGCATTCAGGTACTGTGATTACTCTCAGAAAGGCAGGTTTTTTGGGGAGGAAAAAATGTTAGCACCTATTTACTTTTCTCTTTATGGCTCTTTAGTCTGTGGTCTGGATCTTGTAAATCAAATTAGTTCTCTTGATTTTAATTACTACTTATCTGCCTGCAATATTCTGCTTTTAATTTTAGCATTTCTTTTAATCTTACAATACATCATGTTATATGTATGGCTTTAAACACAGTCCTTATTTGGAGTAAGTCTGAGTTTGATTCTGATAAACCAAACTACTTTCTTTACTGGATTATAAATTCTTAAAAAACAAAAACAAAACAAAACAAAAAAAAAACAACATATTTTTGCAAATTGAAACGTAGAGAGAAGTATTTGACCACATCGTTTTAAGGGGTGGGAGATTGAATGGAGAAGCTGTAAGGTGCTGAAAGATTCTTATCTCAACTATAACACTTATTAGAAACAATCAAAACAGCTAACGAATAGGCAAAGTGTTTTAAAGGGGAGTGGAAGAGTAAATTCTAAAAAGCAGTGAGAATTTGTCTCTCCTTATCTGATACAAACCTTCAGTGATAGTAAATTCACATAGATAAGCATTTCCTAACCAGCATCTCTGTAGTTGATCAACATACAATCTTGTTTTCGGATCCTTATCTCCCATCACTGGTATCAAGCCATTTACTCCTGAATTATGTGTGTGTCTAGGAAGGTGATAAACTCTTGATATTTGTCCATGCTAGTTTTATGACAGGACACTCTTTGTGTATTACTGTATTGTTTATGCGATTCTAAGTGCTGTTGGTTTCCTAACAAGGCAAGTAGCTTTAGGTGAGGTTTTTTTTTTGTTTTTTTGTTTTTTTTAATTTTTCCTTATTAGTATATACAACAGACAGAAAAGTCCTCTTGAAAATGAAGATGCTAATACCAAATCCTCTCATAAATTCAACAGTGGCACTGTGGCTGACTCTGGCTCTTTTGCTAGATCTGTGACAGACCCTGCAAGGAAAAATCTCTCAGGAGCTTTCTTCTTACTCGTGCCCAGTTTCATATCAAATTGATGAGATTCAACAAATTCATCACAGTCATGTGAAGTGTTTTTTCTGGAAAGGAGAAGACCTTTTCTCTCCCACAGAAGTTCTTCCCACATTTTCTTCTGGCTGTATGCTGATGGAAGGACTGGGCACGCCTTGTGTAATTTAAAAACTCTAATTATGTGTACGTCCATTCAAAACCGTGTGCCTCAGAAGGGATCAATTACTTCAAGGTCAAACTGTGGAGTCGTTCTTAATACAACAAATATATACTGCATGCTAAAGAAGCAAGCTCCTCTAAAACAATAAAATTCTTAAGGGTGTGAATTCTGAAGTACTTTCCTAGCTACACAGCTTGCTTCCAAACATTAATTCTGGATCAAATCATTATCCCTTTAATTATAAAAAGGTAAGTGAGTAACTGTCAGCTCTTTTCTGTTCTTCCCATGTGTCTCTCAGGCCCAGATAACAAGCAGGTGTCTTATCTCTGGTACTTCGCACAGAAGTGCTTTTTGAAAATGGATTACAGTATCATCACTTTGCAGAAAAGTTTTCATTTCAATACTGTACTAAGTTTTCAGAAGAACGTTGGTCCCATCTTGAGCTATTGTGTAGTTAGCAGTTAATCAGACAATGTTCTGCCATTCAGCAAATCGCTAGCAGTGTGATAAAGCTTCATTCAGCATAGTTCTCATTTTACTGCAAGTATGTGTGAGAGTTCTACTTTTCTTTGGTGCATTCACTTTTTACCACAGGATGGCTTTGCTGTTCTCTCAGCTGTCCTTGACTGGGTTTTGCTGCAACTTCTGGAATGCCAGCACACTGCAGCCATCAGGGATCAGAATTTTCCAAGGTCTGCTCCCTAAATCAGTTATGAGCAAGGATGAGGAAGGGGAGACAGTTATCCTTAGTACCTGCCTCACAGCCCTTAAGATTTCCCTTTGTCAAAAAACAGGATCAGGCTGCCCAGGAAGGTGGTGGAGTCACCATCCCTGGAAGCGTACAGGAAAAGAGTAGATGTTGCACTGGGTGACATGATATTATTGGTATTTCCAATCTTACTGATTCTATGAGAAATAGGAATGTGATACATAGCAAATGTGATTTAGCGGTGGGTTGTTAGGGTAGTATAGTTAAGTTGAGATTGGACTTGATGATCTTGAAAGTCTTAAGCGATTCTATGGCAATATAATAATATTTCTAGGTGGGGGAAAGGTATCAGTGTCATTCAAGATTCTAATGGTATCACCTTTTACAAAAAAGACTAAAGAAAATAAGGTCATTTTCCTAGAGTGGAGGTGAAACCATCCAGATCACCTTATTCCTTCTTTATTCTGCTATTAGCACGCAGAGCACTCAAAGGTCTGTATTTCAGTAACTGCTTTTGCACCTGTTTTTGTTATTTTCCTTTGTTTCAAGGACATATTTTGTTATCTACTGCTAAACTGTCCTTGCAAAACTTCCTCTCACTGTTATACTGGCCCTTGTCCATAGCTGCAATCTGGTCTCAAATGTGTTTAGACAGTGTTGTTATTTAGTGCCATTGGTTACCATGACAAGCAAAAATCAAACGAGCAAGGGAAAACTTGTTTTTCATAAAAACCCTGGCCATCAGAATGGGTTGCCTAAGTCAAGAATAGAACATAGAAATCAAATTGCCTGTTGTTGGAAAAGCAAGTTTCTAAAAGCCAGAATGAAGGGGAAAAATGCTTTTGTGCCATGACCTGAAATTCATCAAATTCCAGTTCTGTCCCTAAGCTTACAGATAAGATTTTGCAGTAGAACAACAATTGCTACCTGCCTCATTCTCATCAATCAAATCATGCCGAGAAGGCAGCAGCCTCTGAAAGCCCCAGGAAATTTTCTGAGTCTGAAATACTGCAAGTAGATCCCTGGCTTAAGACCTCAAAAGTGAAAACCCAGTACAACTAGCTTTCATGTTAATGTAACCAGTGATGTTTTTTTCCCAGTGAATTCCAGTAAATTTATTAAACCTTCTCCTCTAGGCATGATTTTGAAATAAAACTTGACTTTTATTAATTTTGATTTTTCTTTTATTTCAAACTGCTCTCATTTGATTTTTGCTGAGGAACACTTGTTTGAAGAAGACAAGTCCAGCAGTGAAAAAGTTTGAAGTTCAGCACTCTCCTTATTTTGTTATGCACTGTACCTGGCACCTGTGACAGTTTCTTTACATCAGTTGGACTTGATGATCCTTGTGGGCCCCTTCCAACTCAGGATATTCTGTGATTCTGATTCTGCTGTGTAATTCAAAGGACATCCTGATGGGGTAACATATACCTTAACTCAAACTTCTCACTGTCTGTTATTTCCTATGATAAAGCTTCAAAGTTGGACAAGTGTTTACTGCTCTGCAGTATCGAATGTATAAAGAAAAGCCTGAGCTTACAGCCTTACAACTTACATTGTAATGAATCCCTTACAGCTGTGGTTCAGTTATACTGCTGTTTTGGAGTGGATGAGTCAAGCTGGATAAGTATACAGATATCTACGTGTGATAAGCTGCTTTTGCAATATAATTTACAAAGCCACTTGAAACTACTGAAGCAGCACTGCTGCTGCTCCTGCCTTTCAGGATTTTCCTGCCCAGAAGCTTATGCTTCTGATTCATAGAAACCTAAGCCAACCCTTAATATGATGCTCCCTTGCTGCCTGCTTGTGTGGTTACAATTGCAGAAGTCTTGGCTACTAAGTTACACTTAAGTTGGTCTCTAAGTGCTTCCTTGGGCAACCCACTTTCTGGCTTGATGTGCGTGTTTGTTGCATTAGAAACACTTGAAAGTCGTTTAATCCACCAGAATGATGAGCTGAGCTTGTTAGTGCAGCCCTTCTCTTCTTAGGGCTTTCTTAGGCATGCAAACTAGGAAACACACTCTTCCTCTTTAATGGGCTCACATTACCTCTATGAAAAACACTGCTGCTCACCTTACAGGTGAGGAACAACCCAGTTTGAGTTTAGTGTCCATATTCTTTGCAGAGCCACCCCAGATACCGACTACAGAGCAAGCAATGAGTAAGCAGTCTGTAGGCTGAAATGTACCTTGGGAATTCAGCTACTTAATGTTTAATGGTTTTGTCTTAAATATTCATACAAGCTATTTGTGGACTTTCGATAAACAGGAGATATGTTCAAAGTGAATAAGATCCAGTTCATGATTCAGCCCACATATAAATGGAGTTGAAAGATTTTACGTCTTTATTGATTGATCTTTCACACGTTATAGATTTGATTTGAAATAATTTTAACTGTAACTTGAGACTAATAAAACACTTTACTCAGCGATACCTACAAAGAGTCTACTATACTGTGTCTTTTTTGGTTTTTTTTTTTTTTTTTTTGTGCGTGTCAATTGACATAATACAAGATATCATACAAATCTTGCCTTATTTAAAAAGGTATTAATTTTAAAGGGTGACTGCATTTTTATCTAAAGAATTTGAGTGGGGTTTCAAACCATTCATCACTGCTTCTGCTGAAGATGATAGTACGCTGCTTGATTGGATTCAGTAACATAGTTTAAGCTTCTGAATCTGTAGACACCACTAGGAAGCTAATGCAACTGTTCAATCCTTAATCATTTTTCCATTTTTTTTTTCTCTTTTAATATTACATATATTAAAAAATATTTTAACTTTTATTCCCTCAAGGACTCTTTTTGTTCTTTGTGTGCTCTTCTGCAGTGACCAGTCATTTTGACTGTAAAGACAGTTCTTAGTATGTCTGTTGCCATTACTGATGCAAGATTTTACTTATCACACGTTTAGTACTGAAAAATCTAATGAAGTCTTAATGTCTCCCTTGTTTATGGAAGTGTTGTATGTCTGCCTTGCCCTTTGGCTTACATTTGTGCTTTGCCAACACATTGCATTCTTGAGAAAATCATTAATCTATTAACCTTAGCATACTGATTTAATTTACAAACTATAGTTAGAACTAGTTCTCTATGGCTGCATGTGTAAAATGAGAACAAACTTCTGAAAACATAATTGCTTAAGTTGCTTCCTAGCCTGTGTTATGATATCAGATGCATCATACTGAGTTTTTCCTAGAGTAAAAAGAAAAAAAAGTAATTACCTATTTTAATATTTGCACTAAGTGTGTAGTGCCCAGCCAGAGCTGGCATCTCTTATCCCAAAGGGTCATCAGTCTGAACCCATCAATTTAACACATTCTGCTGAAAAGGCCATCACCATCTCCCATTAGATAATGAAACACATCGAGGCTGTTCTTTCAGAATTAAGGAACAGATTCTCGTCTGTCAATCTGGACAAGAGACAGAATAATTTGGCTGCCATTTATATTCTAAATTATTGTAATGATAATAATGGTGAGATACAACAGCCGCATGATCTTTTGGGTAAGTAAATGGCCTGTGTGCCACGTTTCAGTTAAATAATGTAGATAGAAATATCTACAATATAAAAATGCACCATGCCCAATCCCTTTGCTGTCCTAGCTAACTAAGTACTTTGTCATTAATTCTGAGTAGGAAAAGTCTAGTCTTATTCAATTAAAATCAAGGCTTGTTCAAAAGTTTCAAACTGTATAATTCAATGAGGACTAAAAGGGCATTATTAAATTAGTTTAATTAGATTAGTATTGCCACATAATTTCTGCAGTTCACATTTGATTTTGGCAATGGGATCGTCGACATAGTTTCTTCTTCTTTTGTTAAACTGAATTTCACTTGGGGTTTGGGGAAAATCAGAGATGGAGATTTTGTCAAAGAAGTAGTGTTATGATACCCTTGATGATAAGAAGGAGAAAGGTGAAAGTGATCATAAAATATGGGAAATTATTTTAATTGCAAAAGATAAGGATTTTCTTAAAACTGAACAGATAGTTTGCATTTTGAAATAAAAATTTTGGCTGAAAATTAAGAAATTTGCATAAAGGGCTGCATAATCTAAACAAAGCACAGATTTTTTTAAACCAAGTCAAACATATCTGTTCAGGTCCAGAAAGAATTAATAAAACTCCTTTAAGTTTGAGCCACATATATGTGCACACAGACGTAGTTTTGCTTGCACTTACTAGAGACTGACATAGAAGTAATTTAGCTCCTTCACTTAATGTGGCTGATTATCGACTACATACTCTAATGTCAGTTAAGCACAGTACATCCAGTATGAGCATTTAAATGGCTTTTTCCCCTTTAGAAGGGGCAGATTTTTCCTCCACAAGGAAGTTGGCTCACACTCGAAATGCACATCTTGCTGGGGAAGATAAATTGATCTGTTATTGCTTCATTAAAGAAGGAGTGACAAATGGGATAAGAATCAATCCAGAAGCTATGGTCCATGATCAGACAGTCTTCCAATATGTGTCCTTCCATTTCCCCATTCCTCATTGGAACAGAGCATTTGTTTTTGAGGAAACTTGAAATAAACACTAAATAGCCAGAGAATTTGCCTAGTAATTTATGACTGACTTTTCTCCAAAGTCAACAACTTCAAGCTCTAGTCATTTTTGCTGAATCAAAATGGAAACAAAACAGCCATTTGTTCATTCACTGAGATCAAAGTAATGCACTGAATGGAAAGGAATCACTGGGAATCAGTTGATTAACTGTTGCAAATGATCACAGGTAATCAAAGTAGCTGAGGATGGATATAATGAAAATCCATCTGACAACACGTAACAGATTTTTTTTTTTTTTTACTGTACTTGTAACAGTTGAGAAACAGTTTGTGAAAAAGCACATGGTACTGACCTAAACTTTGCATGTTAGAAAGTTAAGCACAAAAATTTGAACCTTTCAGTGGAAAGTCAGAGGCTAAGAGGTCTTTTAGGAGAAGATGTGTTGATAGTTCCTTCATTTGTATAGATGGTTACATGATGTATTAAGAGAGTTCGACAGCTAAACTGTGTGTAACTATTTACCAAGATGTTTTTTAATCTGTACCCAACAGGTCTACCAGCCTCAGTCTTGATTCTCAGGACATCTGACAGTGTCAGCAAAGTGTAAGGTAATTTCCATATTTCTTCACATTACTGAGCTTGATTTTATAACCTTAACAACTACTTAAGATTTAAATTACATCTGAAACACACACTTTTTCTGGGTGTGGTATGATTGAAGACAAACATTAGTCAAAATTAGTCCCCTCAACTAAGACAAGCAGAACTGTTTTTTTTTAAAAAATATTTCCTTCAAGTGTATTTGGCATCATTTTGCCCTGCCTTTCTCTAGGGATATAGCTGTTCTTCCTTTGTGCCTGTATATCTGTCCTTACAACCTTCGGAAATCTTGACTTCGTTATTCAGTTTTTGAAGGAAGGGCAGGCAAAGACAAACACTTTTCCTCAATTTCTGTGAGAACTGTAGGCTGGAGAGAAAAAGAAGATCACATTAGACCAGCAGTGAAGGAAAGGCAGCGAGGACTCAGCAATTCTAAGCTCTGTTTAGCAGCAACTGGTTGACCAGTCACCACATGCCTTCCAGTGATCATGCATGTGAGTAAACAGGAGCTGAAGCAATGTACTTTCCATTCCCAATCTGAGATGCTGTGAAAGTGAGCCACTGTATGCAGTGGTGGGATTTAGGGGACAGGGTAAGTAAGAGTGTTTCCCCAGTTCTGCTGCTAGCAGAAAGCTTGTTCTAAGAAACACAGACATGAAAGGAAAGAAATGTGGCCATTACTTTATTAAGGCTGCTAAATGTCTATTTCTAGTTTTGAGATGAAAAGGCTTGACCTTGTGCTTAAATTACAGGTCATACGACCTAGAAATCATTTGGAACCTGGTGAAAGCCTGCAGTTATGTACAAAGATACTATCCTGACAATTTGAAGAATCTAGAGCCTAGCTACCTTCCTTAGAGAAGTATAGTAATTTTCCCAACATGGGCAGGTTTCTTCCTTTATGTCTCATTCTCACCACCAATAGTTTGTTGCAAAGTGGTTCTACAGGTGATAATTCTTGGAAACAAGAGCAGTCTGTACTGCATCCCCTTGCTTATTTGGTATGAATTGTATTCAGCTACATCCAATTCCTACACCAGTGCTAGCCTAAGGCGCTGTTTGCAAAGCACTGCAAGTAGAAATGTCAGGATGTTTAGCATATGTTCTTTAGGGACACAGCGATCTTTCATGGAACACTGATGAGGTTAGTATTATTAATGGAGATATCTGCAGTGGAAACAAGTTTTCAAATGCTTTAAATATTGAACATATTAAACAAAGAAAATAAGACATATTGAAACACCTAAGAAACTTGCAAGGCAAATAATAGCTCACGGCAAAAACACTTTCATTTTCCAAGGATTCTGCAATGAATATGCAGATTTCTTTTGCATATCTGCTGCATTTAAAAAGAAAAGGCCTGTTTCATTATCTGAAAAGCGTTTATATATATCAGTCCAAGCTGTCTGAATTGAGTTGAGCAATTTTAGCAAAACTTCTTTAGTATTTATCAGTCATTTGAGCAATTCTGGACAGATTGTGCAATAATTGTTGAAAAAAAAGATAGAAAAAAAAATCTTGCTTGTCTATTGTTTTTGGACAGTTGTCTAGCATTATTTGACAAACAGCATATTGAAGACGTTAACAGCTGAGCATAAAAAGCCTGAACTGGAGCCATATACAGAATATTTTTCATTGAGGAACTTACACTGTTGTGAGATTCATTAGAAATTCATTAATAATGTTCCTCTCTCTTAATGAACAGTGAAAAGTCAGTAGCATGTAGGTGGAGAGATAATAACCGGCTTGGTGAGATGTTTGATCCCTGGAAAGGAGTCTATGTGATCTGTGCTGTCTTCACAGATGCTGCACAGAGGACAGTCCTTCTTTCAGGAAAATCAATTCAGCTCTTGCAGAGGTGTGATGAACCCTGGGGGAAGGAGTGGGAATTTCTCTTCCCATCAACTAGGAAGCTAACATAGAAGACTAGCTTAAATAAGAGGCCTATGTTTCTGGCATCTATAATTAGGGAAAATAAATCCCAACTATTACTTTTAGCCATCAACTTGTTCAGCCATCCCTTTCCAAAACCTTCACCAAGGGCTTAGCCTTTCTTAAAGGTAATCAGAGCTTTTTCATAAAGCTTTTGACATGTGCTGATCATCAGTGCTAGATCTCTCTCCAATAGACTTTTGAACAGTGTTATATGTCTCTGCATTAGGCCTACTATCTTGCATACATATTTTTTGAAGCAAACTTTTCTTTCCTAAATTGGATATTAGTGCACTCCTAAATAGAAAAGAATCCTATTTAGGTTCATCTAGTAGGGAGTCATTTTTGTGTTACTTATCCCTTGATTGTCTCTCTGTAGACAAACGTTGACTTTCATACAACTTGGAGGGCCATAATAATCTCTGAGGCTTCTGCTTCTCTTTGGAATCTGGTTGGAACTGGTTAGTGGATACAAAACTTCTTGATGAAAAGTGACAGATGGGTGAACAGATGATTAAGCAGACAGATAGACAGCAGGAACTCATAAGACTCATTTCATTAGGAAACTGGACTGAAAACAGAAGTGGCAGTGGGTAGAAGGACTTGGATGATGTTCATATAATGGTCATCAATTAAAATTGTCATTTTTTTGCAGCAGATCCAAAGAATATAGGCAATGTCTCTAGTGGTTTAAATAACAAAGGAAAAGCCAAAGGAACAGTGCTGAGATTTTTTTTGAGCTCCTTTTTTGGTCAGAATATTACATTTTTATAGTTTGGGACTGTATTTTAAATCTTTAAAGCCAAATTCAACTTGGACAGCCCTGGCAATTTCGATGGAGGATTAATGTGTGTCATTAAGCAAAGAAATATGGTCTAGTACTTTTCAATAGCAACAAATGCTTGCAAAGGCACTTCTCTAATCACCATATTTTTGGCTTACTGCAAAGCCCTTGGACTGATCCTTTCCTAAATATATGGAATGTATATGCAGGAAAGCTGAGGGTGAATTGCTGTGATTTGAGATGGTTGCTATATTGCAGCTGAAAAGTGCATTCTTGCTGCTAACTCTTTTCCATTCAAGCTGATTCAGCAGAAAACTGGCCTACCAAAAAGAAAGAGGCAGGGGGTATTTACTTATTGGCAAACTGATTCAAAGTCAGTGTGTGGTCTGACTGTCAGTTCTTCTGTAAAGAAGAAGGGGTTTTGTGTAGACAGAGAGGAAGGCAGGAATGTGCTTTCAAGCAAGTGAAGTACATTATTAATCTGTACTCAAAATGAACAGGTTCCCCTAAAAGAGAAGCACAAGGGGGAAAAGAGCTGGATAAAGCTGGGTAATTCCTCATTAGATTGCTCTTAACAGAAAACTCCAGTTTTTCACAGACAAGTGACTCCTTTGAAATACAGTGGCTTGGCAAATGTTGAGGGCATGGTATTTTCTGTGTAAGAACATATAGAAGTAAGGGCCCTCTCTCAACTGTATAAATAGGGACTCTGTGGCTCTACTCCCCCCTGCCTGCCTGCCTGCCTGCCTGGAGGGATGTTGGTCTGCCATAGCTGAATCAGCAGCTAACACCAGCAGCAATCCTTCCTGTCCCATTTACACTTGTAGCAAAGCAGGGCATCATTCCAACACACAAAATGAAATACTGAGCTGCACACATGCAAGGTACAATTTGTAAAAGCATGCTCTGTGATGCTGCTTTTTGGTCCCTTTGAAGTTAATGGCAGATCTCCCACAAATTTCAACTGCAAAATTGGGCCAGTGGTGAAATCTTTAAAAAAAATCCATGTTATGAATATTAGAAACATGATAGAACTGGTGTTCCAGCATTAAGTTCATCAGTTGCAGCATCTGCTCATCCTCTCTGTTTTTCCAGTTCCCAGATTTATTTACCAGTTGATGCTATAGGCTGAACATCTTTGCCTTCTCAGCAAAAGTGAAAGTGCTTGAAAATTTATCAATGTCCTTTTATAACATCCCCAAACTACTTATCATCATCTCTAAATAAGTGTTCTTTGGAATAGTATCAGAAGGTCAATTTATTCCACTGAAACACCTATTATTATAAAGAGAGAGAGAAAACAACAACAAAAAAAAGAACGAGCCAACAGCACCAGCGCAGCCCTGGAAAATATGAAGTCATCAGTAGAGTTCAGCCAGAACAGACTCCCATTAAACTCTGTTTAAGAGCCAAGTTCTGCCCTGAGATATGTGTTAGCTGCAGTTTATATCGGGGGGAGCTGTGCTGTACTTCAGAGCAAAGCTCAGTCAGAAGTGTGTATCCATTACAAATCAAAGAGAAGAGCCCACATCCCTTTTGTATTTTTCTGTTTCCTCTGTATAGATGGAACGGAATTCTTAAAGAGGTAAATAAAACAGTCCCAAGTTTCACAATGCCTGTCAGTTTTGATTCTCTCCTCTCCTTTTGATCCTCAGACCTGAATGACTGTTTCTGCATCCACCAGTTACCCTCCTGGTCGTTGGTATTTGTGCAGGGTGGGGTGATGCGTCACTCCCTGATACAAGCTGTGCCTTCAGCAGCGCTGATCTCCCAGGATTGAATTCCTTCAATTACAAGGTAAAAGAGCTCATTCAAGGAGAGGGAAGAGGGGGAGGTGAGGCTCAATTCTGCCAAGCTTTGAGCAGAAGATTAAAGTATTTCATACCAGTAAGTGCAAAGGCTTTTGTAACCCAGGACACCCCTATGAACACTGAAATACTAATTCAGGTTCAAGAATTTCCTGTGTTTCAGACCCCCTAGATGACTGTCCTGTGCTTTTACTTTCCATCAGATGACTAACAAGGAAGATGGCCCATCAGCTCTGTGCTTCTTACAGTGCGTTCAGGGGCAGAGCTGTAAAAGCATTTAAGGTCTGATTAGGTGAGAAAACTCAGTGCCATCAGGATCAAACTGATCTTGGCAACCACTTTTCCTGGATACTTTAACAGAGGTGATGGTGTCCTTGGGGAAGAAGTTCTCCTTTTCTTAATGCTGGTGTTTAAAACAGCCAGCTGGAGAGAGCCACAGGAAACACAGGCAGGTCTGGTAAGACCACAGTGTGGCTTCATCATGCAATGTCAATGAAGGGATGTGAAAAATTGTTACCAAGTCCTATTAGCTGGAAGGTAGATAAGAAATATCCCAACAACGATGAGGAACAGGAAAGACAAAGAAGTGTGCTCTGGGAGTCTGGAGAGATTATATGACCCTCAGCCACAGCTGTGGTGCCGCATCTTTGCGCTGATTTTGCATTTCTTTCTACATCTTCCCTCTATCCAGTTATGTCCAGTGTGAGGGAGAAGATGTACATATCCTTTTAGGGATAAGAGATGCTTTTGCCCACAGGTAACAAGGTGCTACCTCAATATGCCACACAGTAGCAAGCACAATCGTTTACTAAGCTGGACATCAGTATGTATCCGTGTCTCCATGGCAGACGTCCTTCAGCCACTCACAAAGCCCTGAGCCTTGCTGTGTGCACGAACAGGAGGTTACATCCCTTAGGGTCTGAGAGCTTCTTCTCAGTTGTTATCTTGAAGGAAATCATCTAGGTAGAAAACAACACTTATTCGATTTTCCAATTTCTCATCCAGTGAGGAAAATACACCCCTCTCTTGGGAAGAAATGATAGACGCAATCTTTAATCACAGGACATTTACTTCCCCTCCCCCAGTGACTGCAATTTCATACCTGACAAAAATAGGCACTGAGGCCTCCAAAGGGAATAGCTTGTATTTCCCCCTCTGGCCACTTCCACCAGCTGCTGGGGTCCTATGTGAGCTGCATCATGTTTGGAGGGGAGGGAGATCTTCCCAGTGCTTCAGGATTACATCACTTAAGAACAGAACAGTGGGAGCAGGGAGGTGGAAGCCATGCTCCTCCTTCTGCTCTGCTGCTGGCCCCTGGAGAACACAGGACACAGGATATTCTTCCTGCCTGGGGAGGGCACAGAACAGCTGGGAGCAGAGACATGACCTTTTCCTTAAAGGAAGTGCAAGTTGTGAAGGGGGTAAAGTCCACTGTTTTATGCTGCATTTCATCTTAAAATTGTGTCAAACTGTTGTACCTGTACCTTTTCCTGCTTTCTCTGTCAGTGCTTAAAGCCGAGCCTGACTTATTAGGAAATGACACTTTTAAAACTGTTTCACCATCTCTGCCGCCCCATTGTTGCTCCATGAACCACCTGACACGAGTCAAATGCAGATGAGATGAAAGGATTCATTCATCCCAAGTGAAGGCAAAGAGCAGCGGTAATGCAAGAGAAGGGCTTGGCTCCTGCTCTGCTTCCAGCTCACGGTTATGTCCCCAGGATGCAGACATTAAGCATCTTGCACAGAATGTGGGAGGAGGAAGAAAAGTCTTTGTCTGAGATTCACGAATTTTAATGGCTTCCAGAAGGGGAAATCTTTTACTAAGGAGCAAAAGCAAAGCTCAGAGAAATGCAAAAGCAAAGTTCAGAGAAATGCAAAAGCATTTATCTCCCTGATTACGTTCCTGCCTGCCAAAAGTGGGACGGTTGGTTTACTCCTCTTTGGTAAAAAGGGTCCCAGAGGAAGAGTGAACTCAGGAGCCATAAACATCTTTTTTTTTTCGCGTGCAAAGAACTTAGATCAACAGGAAATATTCTTTGGTGGGATCATACAGAATCTGTCTATCTTTATTTGCTCCCCACTACTATATGCCTACACTTCTGCTTCCCACAGGAACTCTGACTTAACACTGATAAATCATTTTGCCTTCATTGAAATTTGTAATGATAGTAGATGGAACTGCATTTGAAGCATGTTCACTAGCTGTAATGGATGGCATTTTTGTATGATCACAGAATCATTAAGATTGGAAAAGGCCTCTAAGATCATCTAGTCCAGTCATCCGCCTACCACCAATATTGCCTGCTAAACTATGTTGCTAATTTTGTATCTTTTACCTGGGTGAAACTTACTTGCCAAAAAGTAAGGCTGCAGAGAATTACACCAACCTCAGAAGCAGCACTCCCTCCAAGAACAGATTTGCCAGGTTCTGCATAAGTCTGATAAATCCATGTCCTTATTTCTGTGAATGATTTACAAGATCAGAAATGTGTCTGAAAGAAAATCTAGAGCTGGCTGGTGACCGTGGATTTTATGCTCTCCCATGTGTGTATGCATGTGCATACAGCATCCCTTATTTTTGCACTTTGTCATATATTGTGCTGGAAACTTAGCTTTGATGAGTTGAAAAGTATAAAGATTAGAGCAATCATGTTTACATGTATTACCACCTGCTACTTCTCTTCTTCCATGGTGTTTAAATGTTCAGGCAGAAAGCTTTGAAACATGCTACCTGTAATGCACTTAAGAACTCTGCTGGATTTCCAGTTTGGTTTGATCTCCACTGTCCAGAGAATATCTCATAGAATATAAATGAATATATTTAGGGGAAAATTATTTTCAAGGAGAAAAAACCCTAAAGTCCTTCCAACTTGATATGCTTCACTAGTTGATGTCATTTCTAAGGTTGTTTTTTTTTTTTTGCATTTTATCTTCATGTTTCAGGAGGCCTCCATCTCTGTCTGGAATGAGCAACGTAATGAGGGAAGACCCATCCATGAAGATTAATCCCATATTCCCATGGAAGATGGATGTGTTCAGCTCCCCTTGTTGAGGGCACTGATGTGGCAAGCAATTCTTTGGTGATTTTTGCTTGCAAAGTAGATAGAATAAGAGATAATTACTATTTATAGGCTAAACAAAGCAAAGTAAATATGTTGTATTTTATCAAGAAAGAATGGGAAGGATGTGAGGGAAAACATGGTAAGAGCTGCTATTAATATGATTAGGAAGGAGACATTGACTAGAGAGCTGGAAATAGAGGAAAGATTTGGGTATGTCAGGCTATGAGCAAACCAGCTACTTTCTGAGGGCTTTGCAAGCTCATCTTTCCCATCTCACCACATGAAACCATCATGCATGACTACCATTTGGAATTGGGTTGGTTTAAGAAGTAATCTATAGCCCTAAAGCTAACCACTGCTTGAGTTCTAGCCATGGAGAGAAGTCACCTCTCACTGGATATGGGAAAAACATGAAAAGCAATCAACAAGGTTTCATTTGAATTGGTCCCTTTGCACTAGGAGATCAAAATCTGCAAAAGAGCAACATACAGATCATCCTTTTTCTCCCTGATTCTGTGCTTTTCTATCTGGACTTGCTGGTGTTGGCATGCTGATGTTAGCAGAAAACATTCACTCCGCTCTTCTCCATGACTACTGCAGGAGTGGTATGAATGACAGGAAACATGGCCAGGAATGCAAAGCATCCTTCATTTTGAAAAAAAAAATTTGAAACTTTTGGAGAGATTTTGAAAAAGAACAAGAAAACCGCGAGTTCCTCTTTTTGTAAAGCAAAGAGGAAGCAGGAACAGAATCATGGCACTGAATGGCAGTTTTGTTTCCTGGTCTGCTCTGCTCAATGCTTTATGCAGGTTTTTCTGCAGACTAATCCTGTGCACATCCCCCTGTTTCCACCAAGGGCTTAATTGCTATTAGTTACTGATAGTACAGCCTTTCTTAAAATAGAAATAAATCCCAGTGTGTTCAGTGAGGGAGAACTGGATCTTTGTGGAACAGAGACTCCCAAAATTGAAGTCTGCTGATGTTATTATGGACATCGAAGGGAGACAGACAATAATAAATTCTCCCAGTTGTAGGATCCAGGATATAAAAAACAAGTCCCAGGTTCTAAATGAAAATTCCTATGTGATGACAGGAAAGATCTGGAGGTGGGGAGATATTGTTTCATAGCAAGTTGTGGAGATGGGAGAGCAAAGAGAAATTGATGGAGAAAAGGGATGGTGGTGGAAGAGGGGACAGCTCCCAAAGGAAACACTGCCTAAGCCCATTGCCTGACAGAGAAAGATTTATGTCTTCCTTGCCTGTGCTTTCTTTCTTCCCACTGCTGGGACTGTGGAACATCCTTGAAAGAGGCAAGGAAATTATGTTTAATAACTGGACTGTCTCTCCTTTGCTGAGATATGAGCCCTTACCTGTAGGCTGAGAAAGGGACCAGCATGGACTAGGAGGTGAAGACGATAGCTGAACTAGACAACCTGAGAGGGCAGCTGTGAGACAAAGATAACAAGCAGAGACTGGTCCACTCTCTGTGAGCATCCTTGCATAAAGATACACCAAGAATCTTAATTTTCTGCTCCCTATATTGTTCCTCAGAAGGACTGTGCTCATGACACTGGAATGAACTGTTGTATAGTTAGAAGGACAATCTCTGCTAGGTTACAAATTCTGGTTATATAAGGACTTCTTTAAAGTTTCAGGGAATAATAGTCTCAACTGAAAATGTGATTTTGTAATAAACTGGTAAATTTCTAGCTCTAATATGCATTAAGTAAACTTTCAAAATTGAATTCAGCAGTATATCCACATAGATCTCAGAATATAGAAATGAAATATAAAAATAGTATCATTTTGAAGTTAATTGAGAATTTTTGAAAAGTTGCCCAAATATTCTGAATTCAAGGATGACATTTTCATGCTAATTCTTCTTAATCCACTAGAAATACTTTTTTCTGTGCTTTTCATACACGAAGCATACATGGGATTAAGTTAGTTCTGAACTATTTGCTTAACCTATCAATTATCTGGTTTAATTAAAGCTGGCCATCAGCACCTGTTTTTTTAATCCTTTATTAAGTGATTGAAATATCCAATTAAGAGATGAGAAGCACCTTGTTTTCAGGTTAACAAGATGTTTTTTCAAAGAAAACAAGGCTTTTTTTGGTTGTTGGTTTATAGAGAGAATAAATGTTTACTACACAGAGGCATGAAGTCAATCTGAAGCAACAATTTGTGATATCTGTTCCAGTATAAATTCATTTGTCACATAATATTTTGAGGTAAACACAGAAATACAGAATGCAATTTAATTGATTTCCTCTAGATTTTTGCTTATGGAGACATGAGTCTTTCACTGGTGTCCAAGATAAAGCAAATGCTGTGATGCCTAAATTCAAAGTATGGAGTGATTCAGTATCAACACCTTTGTGAGCTGACAGGCTGTATAGTCAGCAGAGAGAGAGCTGAATCTGGTGTCTACAGGAGAGAGTTTGAATAAGGCTGCTTCACTGATGCTTTACTGTATCATACAAAAAGGATTTAAAAAAATATTTTCCAACTTTTTATATATAGCCTAAACCTCTTTCTTGCTTTCTTCCTCATTGTTGAGTTTATGCCTTTGCCAAGCCTTCAGAAATCTGGTCATTTTTCTTCTGCTTTTGGAGGTGTCTTTCATATAAAAAGGAAAAGATAAGCTTGTGGGTGTTGGTCTGTGAATGGAGATGCAGTCAGGGAAATAAACCTCTCCATACCCGCAAGTCTGATTAGTGAAAAGGCGCATAAATACCGAAGAGGGGTGTCTGTACGTAAGTAAGTCTAAGTCTGCACACAGATGTAAACTTTGTATATGCATAGACTGTGTATATGATATATATGTCTGTATAAAAAGAATTCAAATCCACTTCGCAGGTTTGCTGTTGCTGAAACAGTGTGTCTTTCCAAATCTAAACACCTGCACATACATAAAGGCTTGATGTTTGATTATGCTGAGCTATAAGCTTTTTACACATGCTCTTTGTAATGTGGACTGCCTCCTCAAAGTAGATATTTTAAACATGCAGTCCCCAGGAAAATAGGAATTTATCACTCACGATAACATGAAGCTGTCACAGGGTGTGTTCAAAAGCCCCCCTGCAACTTACTGATAAAAAGCTTAACTCCATTTCAGGGCTTATCTGAAGAAGAAAGAGGTAGACCCTCATGAAATAACTGAATTTTTTTCAAGGATGGAAAAAGAGAAGGAAAGGGAAGGTGCGGAAGAACAAATGCAGCAGAACAAGTTTAACCCGTTGAGATTTTCAGTAAAGTTTTCTGCTTCATCAGGAAGAATCCTGCAGTGAAACATATGTCAGAAGAGAAGCAGATATGAGAAAGCAGTCTTCTTTGCAGATGAGAAGATTAATTAAGAGGGAAATCACTTAGCCAGATGTCTCATTGGTGAAACTATACGTGCAAGGTACATCTACAATGAGAGATCAGCAGAGCAAAGATGGTGCATTTGACTTCTTTGCTAACACTAGAGAGAGAAGAGTCTGGTGTGAATTAGATCATGCTGACCCTTGGAGAAATTGAGGAGCATGGATCTGATTTCAGCTACAAATTATGAGCTACATGCCTGTTATAATGCCTCATGATCGTAGCTTGATATAGTTATGTGTTAGAAATAAATTATGCAGAGAAAACAGTCCTTTTCTCTGTTTGTGCTCATAACTTGCTGGCAAACCCAGACTGATTTATCCTAATGCCACTCTTATTCTTTCACAGAGCAGTTTTACAGAATGCTCTGCAGCCGGTGGATTTCTCAGGAACTCATTACTGGGGTAACTGTCAAATTCTTTTGACTTAGGAACTGAAGTCTTTCAGAAATAAGTTTAAAGCATGGTCTGTGTGCTGCCCAAGTACCTGCTTAGCTAAGGTGTTCAGGTACCTTTGTCACTGCAGTATTGTGTTGACCCCAGTTTTTCATGCATTTCTTATTACAACTCAGATGTGAAGCAAAACAAACAAACAAAAAAAACCAACAAATTCCTCCCCACAAAACAAATCTAACTGAAAAGCCTATCACAACAAAACAACAAAGATCCCCCTTGTGGCAAGCACTGTGTTTTGTAGAACTATAGATTCCTAGAACAGCTTAGGTTGGAAGGGACCTTTTAGATCATCCAGTTCCAACCCCACTGCAATGGATAAGGTTGCCACAAAATAATTGTGCCAGTTGCTAAATGACTTCTAAGCTGCATCTTTTTCCCAAGCATGTATTACAAAATTATAGAGTAGGAAGCAAAGAGCTGTTGCTCACTGGATCTGTTGGAATCTGTTCTTTTTCCTGTCTCCTACCTGTTATCAGTGACTTTCCATACCCAAGACTAGCCAGAGAAAGCAGTCATTTTTCTACTACTTGTAAAATCTCTATGTAGTCTACCAGTGTTTTGGGGAAAGGGTGTCTGCACAGCACCTCGCACAATCAGATCTCTCTGTTGGCTTGAATTTCTCTATGCTATAGGAATACTAATCCCTCCTCAACAATAGAGACAGGCACTCTGCAGAGCAGACACACAAACAGACTTTCATTAGAGAATGCAGTCCCCAAAGCCTGTTTTACAAAAGGCTCTGCTGATTGGACTCAGTCATTTGAACAGTGATGGGTACAGCGTATGTTCCAGTAGAGCCTCGAAAGGAAGGTGCAGCGGTATCAGCAATGAGATGCAGACACGGCACAATTCTGTGTTAGTAATAGGCTTAAACACAAACAGCCAAAGCTGAATCTTTAGCACCTATTGTGTAAACTGTTGGTTGGAAAATTTCTCCATTTTTAATTTTTATTTTGTGAGGAGCAGATCTCAGAATTGCTGAAAACTTCATATTTTATAAAAACAAGCTCCTATCTCAATGGACATCTGTCCTCTGACTCAGTTTAGCATTTCGCCACCATCTCTGCTGTTAATTACTGAAATTTCAGGTGTGTTCTGAGCCTTCCAATTTGCAGACTTTCACATCCCCATCTCAGGCATTGAGATGTTGAGGAGAAGCCCTAGAGTATAAAGCCAAATTTTCCAATTCATATGCACAGTAGTGGAAGACAAATATACAGACAGAGGCGTTCAATTTACATAAATGCTTTGTGGCACACATTTTGAGCCTTCTGTGCTAAAAATGGGAGGTTATTATAATCTACAGGTTTCCTCACTTATAAGTACTCAGATTTACCAGTGAAGACCAGTGTTTTTGTAATCAGTAGTCCCTATTTTTTGTTTAGTTACTGTCACAGGCAAGTGATTGAGGCTGATGAAATCAGATCTGACTCCAAAGCAGTGAACAGTGTAGTTAAAAGGCTAAAAGACCATTTGAGCTTTCCACATGCCATGTGTGAAAGTACTGGTATTGCTCCAGGAACATTCAAAGGACCACTTTACTGCCCTTGAGATTCAGTCTTGCCTTCTCTGATCACCTTCTCTGTGGGGATGGACATCTTTGAACTCCAGCAATGGCTTTGCATAGCTCACTGCCTCTCCAGACTGCACTTTCCACCCAGTGATGCTGGCTTGTGTGAATACTTCACCTCATGTTGCTCATTGCCTCAGAACTGAGTCATTGCAGTCCAACAGAAAGAGGGCAAAAGCTGCAGTTAGAGACTGCACAACTTGTGGAATTCTTCCAGTTTTGTACTAAGTCAGGCACTTACATCCTGTGCATAGTTTGGAAGAAGCAAATATGTCACTAGAAGGTGATATACTTAGAAATTATGTATTTGAAGGTCGGGAAGTTCACATCTCTTTAGTGAGCCAAGTCTTAATAAAAATAATGACAATAATGACATGAAAAAGAAGAAGAAAGAAAATGGAAATACATTCACAGCACAATATTGTATTAATCCAAGCCAATGAATTTGAGGTCCCAGCTCCATTTTTGGCTTTGTTATCAGACTTCTTTCCTTAGGTATTCCTGTATTCTAGCCACATGCAAATGTGCGTTACAGAAGAATGGTGGAGTAAATATTTTACACGCTGCCTAACATCCGCAGACTGAACTACTGGCTCACCCAACTCTCCATTGAGACCCCACTGAGAGCGATGGGATATCGGAGCCAAGCATGGCTCCCTGACATTATAAGGTATGGCACCCCCATTGAGAAGCAGAATACATTTGCTGACTTTGCAGAGGTGAACAGTTTAAATCTGAACCAGCAGTCTGCTCCCACCTGGATTGGTAGGATCATACTGTACTTATAGAATTAATAAAAATCCCTTATCAGCTGCAAGTGAACACAAGGAGATAAGCAAAGAACACAAGCAATTAGGTAACTTAACCCTGCTTAATTTACATCAGTAGGCAGCTGCTCTGCGGTCTCATCTGCAAGTACCCAGGAATAATTAATATAGTCAGTAATAATTAATACATTCAGTCTAGTCAAAGGGTTTTGGTGATTCTTTAAACATTTTCACATCCATTTCAAAGATTTTCACTATAGTTCTGAAGAAAATGTGTTTTCCCAAATACTCAGCCTTTCTGGTAAACGTCTGCCTTCCGTACTGTACTGCTCCTGGTAGTACACCAGCCTTTTGATGTCTTGTAACTTACAAAAATTACTGGAATTTTACTAACAAATAAGACCTTTGTCCCCAGACCTGACCCCCAAAACTTCAACCATTATCCAAATAATGCCCTGGTTTTACTGTACCAGAGTATGTTACAGATTTCTCTTTAATTTTATTCTTTCTCTGTCATTTGATCCGTGTAATTAAAAACTAAACAGATAAACAAAACAAAACAACAACAACAACAAAAAAAACCCACCAAAAACAATAATCAGAGGGACACAAAGTGAAATAAGATACATTCTGTCTGAATCAGTAAGAGAAATTATGAGGGCAAGTAAAGAATAGAGGGTCTTTTTTTATTATTATTATTATTTTAGGCTGAATTCTTATTCTAGCTAGATTGCAAACCACTTATTTGGTGTTTTGAACTTGTCCTTGGCTTGTCGGCTGGCCAAGTCTGTCACTAGAGATGGAAAGTTGGGTCTGGACCCTTGGTGATACTGCACAAGGAGCAAAATGAATCTCACTGAGTCACTACCACCCTCCTGCACATGTATTGAGAACACCAGTGGAAGTCATTTATTCAAGCTTTTGTAAACCCAAACTCTCAGAATCCTGAATTAGCCTGCCTGTTTCTTTCCTGTCTATAATAGAAAACAAACGGTAACAGAAACAATAGTAAACAAGTCATTATCTCCTAAACTGCTGAATAATACAGAATAACGTATAAGATAAACCTATCATCTAATCTTTGGAGTTGGTTGGAACTTGCAAAAAGGAATAAAGGGTAAACAGAAATTGCTGCCTAGGATTCCAGAGCTACTGCTCACTGTGCTGTTTCTGCTGGATCAGCCTGTCCCATTCAAAGCTCAGGAAGCACCGCTGCCATTAGCCTCCATACAGACCAAATATTCTGACAGCACAGCCTGAATTTCCAGCAGCTCCCAGCAATCCTGTCTGCACATTTTGTCTTCATTACTGATACCACGGAACGATAAACAGTTCTGCTATTGGCAGGTTGTTTATTAAAAATATTACAAAATTACTGCCTCAAATTAGAACAGGAAAGATTATACCAAAATCATGAAGGAGAGGGTCACATCCTGCTGTTTCAGCGTTGAAAACTTTCCTCAGTTTATCAGACCAGAATCCATCCCCTTCTCTTCCGCTTTCTTTTTTTATGCTAACCCAAAAGGAATGCAGGCATGCTGCCGTTAAGCATCTGTGTTCACTTGACTGTTCAGGCCAAACTCTCTTTCCAAGTTCACTAAAATATGCGGAGTTATGCCAGCAGAGAACTTGCCCTCCTGTACCCTCCCTTGCTGAGAAGCGAACTTGTTTGTCCTTAAGCCCACGTTTCTACATTTCCAGAGCAGAAACACATTGTGACTTTAAATATAGATGGTCCGTTTGTGGCTTTGCGTCTCATGTTACACGCAGACAGCCTGGGACTCTAAACAGAAGTTGGGCAGCACCATTAATAGCTTAAAAAAGCATCAGGAAGCTTTCAAAATGCTCTATATTTTCATTCCTGGAGGTGGGGTGGGGAGGAAAAAAACGTTTAAATTTTCTTAAACCAGGGTTTAGATGGAAAAATTACTGAGTTTGCTTGGTCCTATTCAGGAGCTGGAGTCTGCAGAGCCGTTTCAGTTCTTCACACACATGCACACACGCACACACAAAGAATTAAAAAGAAAAACAGTTTCATTGCAACTTTTCTCCTTCAGGATGAGTCTCAGGCATTCTTTTTTTTTTTTTTTCTTTTTCCCTTTCACATGAAACACATTTGACAATCCTTTCCTTAAGCGCCAGATTGGTAAACCCACTCTCACTGCAAGGAGGGGGGATAAGGGTACTCACGTGGTTGAGATGTCGTATTGTTTTGGTAACTCATAATTTACGCCTTTGAAAAATGCCTTATTTGTGTTGACAGCCTCTCTTCCCTGCTCAGAACCGACGGCGGGATTGAGCAGAACAGCTGGAAGAGCCCAGGAAAATGCGGCTCTTGTTCAGGCTCTCCTTTCCTGGCTCCTGACCCCTTTACAACTGGAAAAGGAAACAGCACATGTGTCATTCTCTTTTGCCTGTGTAGCTCACATGAGCGGGGAGGGGCACACATTTGCAGATAGCAGTAACTGTATTCAAGTTTTGCAAGTTGGATGTATTCCACCCCTTTGCTTTTACAAGCCAGCAACCAGTGGAAAGAAAATGCTCTTTACATTCTCAGCCAAATTCAGGCGTACCTATTAGATTCACCTCCCACGCCCTTACTTAAGTGCAAAACTCACTGCCGTATGAGTCCCCTCCAAAAATGCCCATCATCACTGGGTGAGATCAAGATCAGAGCTTCCAATTTTTATTGCCCAGCAGCATCCTTACACTCACAGTCTGATCCTGTCCTTTTAATGGGTGAAAGTTGAGAATGGCATTTACTGGGTCAGAGAGGTTGCATCTGCGTAGGGCATGAATCTGAACTGCATTCAGAGTGTGGAATAACGTGTGACTGAGACACAGGCTGATACGTGGGTAACTCCAGTCCTGGCTCTAACACAGGATTCTTGTGGCATCTTGGGCAAAGCACTTCATCTCTGCCTCAGTTTGTCATCTGCAGAAAAAAGATGATGTTTTTTTTGTTTCTAGTCTCAGTATTTGTATTTTAATCCACAGGTAAGTGTTTGTTATAAACAGAATATTTTCATTGGTCTGCATGGGTTGATTACTCCTACTCTGCAGCGAGTTTTTCAGCTTGGATAGGCTACCTGCTCCCCTGTTTATATTGGTACCACTAGCTATTTCTGTGCTATGGTGCATCCACTGTATATGCATATTTTCTATTACTGCATACTGCAGTTACTGTAAGTGTGCATATACAGTGAACAACATGAGCTGGGACTTCTAGGTCCTACCAAAATACATTTCCTTTATAACACATCTGTCTTAGACAGTATGAAGAGTGGGTGAAGTTTTCGTTTTCCTAGCTTCTGTGAGTCAGGATGAGTTAACTGCCTGTGTGTGACAGCAAAAACACAGTACCCATTGCAATGGAAATGGAAAAAAACAGACTCATGAAATTCAGGCCGAGACTCATCCTGTTTTGTAAAATTGTTGCAGGATATTTCTGTGAAATCATCTCAGTAACCTCCTGCAAGAAATCATTGCTGTGGACTTGGTTCATAGCATTTATTTAACAGCTATAGGATGGAAAGACCAGTGACTTATTTACATGCCAAAGCCAAATAACGGCTTGTTTGTGAGCACAGATACAGTAAATGACTTGGGTCAGCACTTTCCAAGCTCATTGTAGAGAGCTCTGGAACATTCAGTTAGATAGACACAACAAAGCGAGCCACAAAACAAAGAGGGAAAGATAACAGCAAAAAACTCCTGACATTGTTACCCTGGTTTCAACTCGCAAAACTGATTTACGCCAAATAGGTTCTGTATGGAAATACTGAAAGGCATGTTACTTCTGTATGTGAAGCACAGTGTGCACAGGTAAAATTACGCCTTTCTGTCCTGGGGCATGAGAAACGTTGCTATGCAAATTGACTACGTTTAAGTCCTTAATTATCCAGATCCTTTAATATTTTCTGAGCTCCTGATGGAAAGAGTTCTCAGCCATTGTAACTGAGCTGAAGGATGGAAAGCACTCCTGCCTTCATTATGTTATTAACAGTGGTTGAAGCACTTAGACATTTTGTGAAGGGATACTTAAAATTTCAAACACACTACACCTGAGCTGCCTTAAACTGAGCCTCATTATCTCCTACTGCTTAACCCCACACATCTATGCAATGTTTCCTTTATCTGTCTTGGTTCTTGTTCAGGCTACTCTTCTATCACTAAAATCACTGGGAGAGAATTGCTGAAGCTTACATAATGAGATTCTGGTAGAAGCAAGCCCATATGCTAACATCCCCTTTAATACCTTTATTTTTTTCACTTTTCTTAAGATTTATTTTTTTGCTTATTGAATAGACTTGAAATCTCAGGAAATCAGGAAGCCTGGGACCCATTTCCCAAGGCTGTTTCTTGCCATCAAGTAAGCCATTAAAGAGACACTCCTTGACCTTTCCCACTCATCATTAATGCCAAATACGTGAGGCTGAAAAAGGAAGTGAGCACGACAGCCCAGCACACTTCCGGAGGAGCCTGAGACCAGGGCAGGAAACAAAGAGCAACCCAGTGGTCTCTGCCTCCCCCAGCCTACCATCATCTGCCATTGGGGGACAGGAGAAATCAAATGGACCTAGAGAGAAAGACTTGAGTGGAACAAAATATGTGGTAAATCATTGTTTTCCAGCTCATCTGTACACCCTTCTAAACTTTAAAGGTTTCTTTCATTAAAAAAAGCCCACCTAAAAGTCAAAAACATGGAGGTAACACAAGATAGCTGGAAGCATTTTTTAATCCAAAGGCTATGGCACTCACACAGGGTCTACCAGATCTGTAGGACAACATGGGGATGCTGGGAAGTGTGTCAGCTGTGTGGTCTTCATCAGCCAATTACCTGTTCTTCTGTGGCCATCACATCCCCATTAACCTATAGAAGTATCTGTTTCCTGCTCTGGTGAATACTTTTGTATCTCCAACCTTTGAAAGCTGAGAAAGTTTTTCTCAACAAAGAAACAAAAAATCCCTTTTTATCTCAATAATGCTTTCAAATATGACAGCCCTTTCAGGTGGCAGCTCGGAAGAGAGACTTGGTGATAACTGCAACTTCTCCTCCTCTTAAGCAGAGCCATGTAATGAATTCATAATCAGGCCCATGTGGTTGTTCTCTTTGAAACTATCTTGCTCCAAGGTAAATGATATTTTACAGTTGTTCAGGCTTGGCAAGTCCATGTCATGGGCTGCAGCTGTTGCTCCCAACAGGAAGGAAAGGTTTAGGTTGCACTGAAAGGAAAATGAATAAATAAGCCAAAGGAAAATGTATCTTTCCAGGAAGCTATGCCTGACTAGGAAATCAGATTAGAAATCCTTGTATTTTTTGGATTTCTGTGACAAAACATAATGCAAAGCTTGTAGTCTCGGACTGCAAAAATCATGGTAAGACTCAAAGAAGCTGATTTGAAAGCTCTCAGTAGTATCCTTTGCTGCCCACTCAGTGCAGCCTTCCAGCCTCAGAAGAGGTGTTTGGATTCCCCACCAGGACCTTTAAGGAGAGATTATAGTGGCAGCTGAAGTTGTTCTACTCCTGTTGTGAGTTCTGGAAGTGTCCCATGCTCGTATTGATGGCTGCAATTACATGGCAATGCGTACCACCAGGCAGTGTGCCGTGGCCACCTGTCTACAATGCCATGATGGTGTTGGCTTTCTCTTCACCTCTGCTGGCTACAAACTTCAGGCTGTCATAAACATACTTGGCTGTGCATGGTTGGGATGGATCCCAAAGTATGAAGACTTATTGCAGGTTAAGGAGAGATAAAGCTACAGCACAGCAGGTGCTAGGCTGTGTCCTGGCAAAGGGATACTTCATACAAGAAGTGCTCCAGGAAATAATTTGTCTCTGAACCCTCTGAAACACCATTTTCTACAAATTATCTTCCTCTCATTTCTGGACGGAAAAAATATTTTATTTATTTGTTACCGCATGCTGTTGCATCTTTTTTTTTTTTTTTTGTATGTAAATAAAAATTTTCTCAGGAGAACCTCCAATATCCATACAATACAAATCCTCAAAACAAGCCATCATTCTTTGTAGGACAGTCAGTGAAACAGATGTAAAAGAATACTCTGTGCCTTCTTTGCTGCACGATGATTGGCTTTCCTTTAACAGTAGTTAGTTTAATTTTATAATGAAGGTGAAATGGGTAAGGCCAAGAGCTCAATGGACAAAGGATCATGAACACTCTGTCACTATGTAGAATATTGTCATATCCAAAGATCATACAGATTGCCTTAAAGCAACTGATTTCCGCTCCTCTCGAATCTAATACCTGATATCACTGAAACACATATCACTGTACTTGTACTCTAGACCAGCCAACAGGATGCTGACATGCTGTTTGATAGTGCACATTCCGATCAGCAGAAACACAAACTAGGTGGATGTGGTGGAGGTGCTTCCTAATATTGGCTCTTGCTGAGCTCAGGAAATCTGAGAGCAGGCTTTGGTGCTTGAATTTCTCGTAACAAAAGAACTAAAGATAAATATAATAAAGCTAATTATGCTCAATTTTAAAACAAACAAGATAGAAAGCTTTCTCAAACAACACAGAATTAATCAGTGGAAATCATCACTGCTAGGAGTTTAATTAAACCTTCAGTCTGCAAACTGCCTTTCCTGTTTACATAATTGGAACTATATTATCTGTAGCATAATTTCAATAAGATATTTCTTTCCGGGACTCTAAAATTGCAGATCTCCAAAATGTCTGGAAAATTGAAAGTTAAGAGTCTTGATACCTCTGGAGGCTGATGTGTTTTATTACCCAAGTGCTAAGTTATGCTCTCACTGCTAGTTAAGTGCACATCACGATCCTCTCAGAAGTTGGTTGTCCGTCATCTTTGCTGTCTTTGTGTAATATGAGCTATGGGCTAACCTCTCTTGTACTTTAGCAAGGGCTTCACCTTCTTTAATTTTTCTATTCTGGATGGATCAGACATGGGCAGGACAAATCAAACGCTGAGATTTTTCTAATTGCTTTGATCAACACTGTTGATGGGGTACATGCAACAAAGGTGTTGGATGAGTGTATGTGCTTTAAGTCCACTTTCTGTGTTACAGCAACACAGGCAGAGTCAGATTGGCAGATGACACTTCCTGAAATATAATAACTCTGAAGTATTTGCTCTCATTTTTAGCTTGCCTGTACTGTCCTCTGTGAAGGAAAGGATACCAAATTAGGATTCTTTTCTTCTACAAATGCAAGATCAAAAAGCTCTTTCTTCTCTTCCCCTCTACTGGTGAATCTGCAGCTCAGAGTCTCTGTGCAGGATTGCCAGCTAAATTTATTCAAAGGTACTTATCCTACAAAATAATGCTGTCTTAGAATTTTTATAAGTACACTTTTTTAATAGCTTTGCTAAATATCTTCAACATCATATTGGTGTTGTAACAGTCCGACATAGTTTTATTATCAGACTGCTTTCCATAGACTTGGATTAATTATAAAAGCAGAGATATTGCAGCGCAGAGTTTAGTGTTCCGATGCACTATCTGAGCACAGAGTTGGCACGTGATAAAAATACAGTTATGCTGAGTGAAACTGCAGCACCATGAGGACATGTGCAAAGACCCTGAGACCCTGTTGCTTAGCATTGCTCCTATCACTTTGCTAAAAATAACTCCGCAAAATTCTTAGCCCAGGGGAACTTCATTTTTCTCACGGCTCATGATTTCATTTTTATTTATTTTTAAACAACCTCAAGCTTATATCATCTTTTTCTTTCATTCTGCAACTTGCTTAAGCAAATATAAATATGTTTATGTTTACTAAGTCAAGTTGCTTCCATTGTTAAGTGATTAATTAAATAACTAGGAGATGTAGTCGACAATCCTTATTGAGTGTAGTAGGATCACACCAGTAGCTCAGGAAGAAGGCTCAGATCCAGCTCCTCTCAAGCACCATTAGGCAGTGTTCCCCACTAATCACTGTTGCAGTGTTTGTGAATCCATAGACTCTCACAAATCATTTCCAAAGTTGCAAGTGATTACCACAGTCTTCAGGCAAGGCATACCTCATGATCACAAACATGAAGTTTGCGAGCTCCCAGCTCACTTCTCTATGGGTACTGTTGTGTTTTATTTTTATTTTTAATTTTATTCTAAACAATTCACAAATCAACAGATACGGGGTTTTTAGGAATCCTGACTAAAACCCTGGAATAAGCTTATGGTTAGAGTATAGAAACACTTCTCCCTCATTTTCCAGGTGGTGAATGCTAAGGAAGAAAACAGTTTTTGAGGCCTACTGTATGCACATGTGTTACTTACCATGAGATTAAGGTAACATAACATTCAATCACAGCTGGCCCGGTGAGGCAATCAGCTGTGTCCAATAAGAAGAGAGGGAGCCTCCCTTCCTCCTGTTTGCCCCAGAAGCTGTTGATGTACTGCACCTGTTTCCTACAGCAAAGTACAAGCTGCTGAGCAAGGAGCAGTGAACGTTATTTCGTCTGAGAGCCGGCGTGGATGGAGCTGCACAGAGTCCAGGCAAGTTCTTGATGCCCTGTTCTGTTAGGCTAGGTAGAGCCTGGGTTTTTTTTCTAGTACTAGCTAAGTGCTTCGAGCTTGAAAAATGCTACAGAGGGTTTACTGACATTCTGAATTGGGTCTTTGGCTCCCTACTACTAATATTGGAATGAATTTGCTTAGTATGTGTGAGAATCGTTGCTTTGGTGTATTTGGATCGTAAGAAACTTAAGAGGTTGAAATATTGCCTTAGTTATGATCTTTTTAAAATTTCTGTAGACTTTAAATGAGAATGTTAGTGCTGTTTTGCACAATGATTTGAAGTAAAATCTGTGTTTCAACAATAGCTATTGCTGAATACTTTAATGTTTCCTTAAGTAATGATGGGATTTTGTTTTCTCTTTCATATGTATATGCACGTGATCTTAGTGCTGATCTGCTGTGAAGCTTTAAAGAGCTAACTTTTTTAAAGAATACTAGAACTAGGGTCATTAATTAAGTGCGATTTCTTCTTGCATCTTTTCAGATATTTTTTTGTGCAACCTATGAGGTTTGATTGACTCTGTGTTCGGCCCTGGATGGGCCACGCTTTAAGTACTATGTTAAGTGTTGGGCCCCTCTGTACGAGAAAGACATTGAGGCCCTGAGGTCATGAGAAGGGCAGTGAGCTGTAAAGGGCCTAGGGCACAAGTCTTGTGGGGTGTGGCTGAGGAAGGTGGGATGGTTCAGTCCGGAGTAGAGGATGCTCAGGTTAGACCTTACCACTCTTTACAGCTCCCTGAAAGGAGGTTGTGGAAAAGGAGAGGAGTTGGCTTCTTTTATCACTTAACAGCAATAGGATAGGAGATAATGGTTTCAAGCTGTGCCAGGGGAGGTTCAGGTTGGGTATGAGGAAAAACTTTTTCTCCAAAAGGGTGGTCGACCACTGGCACAGGCTGCAGAGGGAGGTGGTGGAGTCGCTGTCCCTGGAGGTGTTGAAGAACCATGGAGATGTGGCACTGAGGGCTGTGGTTAGTTGGCGTGAGTGATTGTAGCACTTTCCTTGTATCTGATCTTACTGAATAGGGTACCTTGATGTTTTCTGTGTATGAAGTCATTGTGGTTAAGCATAGGATGCTGCTTAACATGCTCAAGTTTTGTCCCCCAGAGAAATTCAAAGTGGGTAATTCATCTGAAAAAAAAAAAAATAGCAGTTTCCTATTTCATTTGTTATCATGTACTACTTTTGCTGCTAGCCCTGGTGAAATGTGAGTTGATCTTTTCCTATCTCCATCTAAATAACTGGTCATGTGGTATGACTACCCTGGTCTTACTCCTGCCTTGACACAGTGTGTGTTAACAACTGTATCCAGTTAGCTGCACCTGGTAATAAGTTAGCTGTTCATGTGTATGACAGCATAACCCTAGAGTTGACATTGACTTACTAGTGAATTTAGTGGCAAATTGAATAACTATGGACAATACGTATGCATTGATAACATACATAGATATTTCTGTGTATATGTGTGTGTTTACAGTCTGCTTTTTAACAGTATTATGTTGGTATCTTATAAGTTTTGGAAGGGAGACTCATGAATACTATTCATGACCTTACTCTAATAACAGAAGAAAGACTGAATGTTTCTAGCAATTCTCCATACTGCTAGTGAGCTGATACGGCAAAATTTCATAGTTTGCTGGCAGAGAGCTTGCAGTTACTTGGATTTCTTAAAAGAACACTTTCAATGTGCTGATAGGAAAGGTTGGAAATATTGAATTTTTTTTTATCACTGGGAGGGGAAAAAAGAATCCTGCAGTTCAAATATTAATTAGAGAAATGTAGCTATGAGGGTTTTTCCAGAAGTAATACCTTCTATTAAATTATATCACA
>JAOWBP010003503.1:16269307-16303074 GCA_028571105.1 Tragopan temminckii
GTTGATCTCTGGGAACTGTCACAATAGAAATAATAATGAGTATTTTTTAAGCAGATCTGTCCATACTTTTTTCAGCTATCGGACAGAGATGTTCCCACAGTCCTTGGGGTAGTTCTCCTTCCTCACAGATGGAATCAAGGCAATATTGCCTCTACTGAACAATTCCTCTTCACTTTCTGCCTATGTAGAACAACCAGGGAGTGTGGATTGATGGATCAGAGTTGCAGCTGTGTAGCAGAAATGCTGAGTCATGGCCTGAGCCAGTGATTGAGCACCTGTGGGAAGGCAGAGCCAACCCAGGGGAGCTCAGGTGCATGCAATGCATTGAGTGACCGGAAGGGGTGGAGCCAGGATCCATCCCTTCCAGACCTCATTTAAGGGTAAGCAGTGGGGGTGAGCAGTGCTGGAGGTCCCTGTGTACCTGAGGCCTTCTGAAGGTAAGTAGCTTCTTTCCTTTGTTTCTGTGCTTGTGGCTGTTGCACTGGAGCAAATCCTCACTTGCTGCAGCCTAGGATCTTGCTATTCTGCTGTCATTGCTGTGCTTTCTATCACATTATAAGCTGATGCCTGACAGCTGTATCTAGGCAGTGAAGATATGGGTGTAGTGACATGTGACTTGGGATTTAGTAATGAGATGCATCTAACTCACTTTAGTAACTGATAAGAGAAGGCATATACAGCTAAGTCCATCAGTCTAGGGTGATGGAGAAGAGATGAAAAGGATCTGTATGTTAAAATACCTTTTGACTGAAGAAGAATTGAGCCGGTTAGCTCAGATATAACAAGATGAGCTAGGTTAGGTGGGGGGTTCCAAGTTGAACCTTATCTGGACAGAAATTGAGTTGTCCCATGAGCTTAAAGAAGGATTCAAGTCTCCCACGTTCAGATGATACCTTCATACTCTCTTAAGTACATACATTCACACAGAATACAAGCGTGGTCGTACTACTTTTGTGGGCACAAGACAAAAGCAGAACTTAAATTTGTCAGGTACATCCTGTTCTAAACAGATTTAGACCTCTTCCCCTCAGCTCTCTTGGGTATCAGTGGAGAAAAATGACTTCTAATAGCACAATGACATTCCTTTTTGGCTGTGTGATCTGTTCAGATGAGATATGATATAATATTCAGTCATACTTACATACCCTCAGAGTAAAGAGGATCAGCCATGTGGATACAGGAAGCACGGCACTGGGATGACTTTGAATGAGTGAGATATATGTAGAGGGACATGCTTCCTGCTCAGTATTCTGAAACAACCCAGTCCATAGATGCAGATATCAAAGAGTGTGCAAACTGTGACCAGTTGAAGTGAATGCGCCCATATTGCTGTGAGTGCTTGGGGACTGAAGCATCGTTCCTGGGGTCCCACACATCTGTGGCTTCTGTGATGATATGGAGAGGAACTCCCTCCTGAAGCCAGAAGGAGTTTGACAGCTTTCTTCATTAATATAGGAGCTGATGCCTGAGCATGAAAACAGATTCTGTTGTCTTATACTGAAGAATTTCTTACTATCAGCCCAGCAACTCTGCCTTTCCTGTCTGTAGATCTGTAGAAGCAGCTGAGGGTGGCAGTGCTGTCTTGTGGTTTGAGCTTTTCCCTGGGCTGATTTCTGTTTCTTGCTGACGCGCAGGGAGTTGTATCCCCAGAGTGAGCATCAGGGGTTTCAGGCGAATAAGGTACAGATGCAAACTGCAGAAAGCTGTGCCCTGCCATGCTGGGTTTAATTAAGGGCATGCTGAAAAAAGTTCCTGTTCAGTAGCACCTCTCTGCAGTCACAGTGTGTTGGAATTCAAGTGGCTTTACAGCAAGGCTGATCTTGGGCTCACATCTGGAAATATTAAATCACTGCACCGTAGGAAGAGATGGCTGTTCCTATTTTCTGTGTTCAGAGTGACTGCGTGTGCCAAACACACGTTTCTGCTACAGTTGATAGAAAGAAAAATTGTGTTACTGCTGCAGGAAGCATCCCGAAAGGAGTGGTGTAAAATCCCATCCCATTGATAGCACTGTCCAGTCCCAAAGGAAAGTGCAGCCTTTTAAGGACACTTCAAGCTCCTCATTGTCTGGCTGAGAGGTGGCAGTGGCACATGTATCTGGTATGAATGCAGCCTTTTGGTGTGCTGGTAGCTGTTTAACCCGCAGGAATGACTGCCAGTGCTTCAAACAGCTGATGTGCAGATGCAAAATCTGCCTGCTTAATATGTTTTATTTATTTTCCTATGCAATTTATTATCTATGAGATCTAGTTATCTGTGTAATATAATCCACTTTCCTACCTAATTACATGTAGCTGTATAAATAGAGATGAAGACAATGGGACATCATGTTTTTTTTTTCTAGACAAGTCCACTTCATTTGTCTGCAAATCATCATCCAGGCTGATTTTCAAAATTTCTCTTACTTTTCCTGGATTTTTAGTGTGGTCTGTCTTTAAGGTACCTATGCTGCACCTTTCCCCTGAACACCAGATTAACTGTGTGCAGGTAATGTGGAACATGTGGCCCATATGCTTAATACATCTGTTTGTCAAGGGGCTCCTAAGTGGAAATAAGGCAGCCCTCAGGATGCATAAAGAGATGGGGTAATGCATTTATGTGTCTGTATATGAACCATATATCTAAACACATCTTCATTTACAGTGGCTGTCTATTTTGCAGTAGGAAAATTCAGCAGCTTTGGTAGAAGTGGGTTGTATTGCAGGCATCCCACTGCCTGGCATGGTATGTGTATATAGGTATATAGAGCTGTGTGCTTTCTCTCTGTAATGCATCGCTCAGGATTATTCCAGCCTTAGAGGCAATATCCTATCCCAATGCAATGACAGGTTTAAGGCCTGAAATATCCTGGAAGCTTTGTTGGTTTGAGAAGAAAAGCATCTCCACTTGTTCTAGGCAGCATGGGGTTTCCCTGGGCTTTGGCAGTGCTCAAAGCAGCTAGTTGGCTTTTGAATCATGACTTCTGCTCCTCATCCAGCCAGAGACTTTCATAGTCACCTCCTTTCCTCTTGCTGAGTATTGCATGTACTTTATGAGCAGTGGGTTAGCAACCCTGAGACATGAGGGTGAGAAACAGTGTACTTATAAAGCAGTGTCGGCAGTGCAGAACGGTCATGGTGTTGGATGATCATCTTCGCTTTCTTCCAGTCCTGTTTCCTCCACCCTGTGGCTATGTGCAGTCACACCTGGTGTTGTCCAAGGGGAAAAGGCTCCATCAGAGAGAAGATTTGATTTTTGTTCCTATAGTCACATCTTCTTAATAAAAACCAGTAGGGATATTTTATCAAGGCACTGAAGTCTCTTTGGCTAGAAATAAAAAAAGGCAAAGCCCAAAGAATAAGGAGAAGTAGCAAAGTGTAAAATGGAGCCGAACAGTTTTCTAGGATTTGCAACCCTACAGAATCCATGCAGGGCGTTTTATCTTCTGGTGCAGAGATAGCATTTGCTTTTTTTGAGGATAAGGGATTCTATAGACTTTCTGCAGCATGACTCTGCTGCCGTGCTGCTCCTGCTGCAGCTAGAGAGGGAGCACAAAGGCCCTGGTTAAGGAGACACGGCCAAGAATTTCTCTGAAGCATCAGATGTCAAGTCAACATTTTCAATCTCTTGGTCTGAGCTGCTTTTCATTCATGTTTTCTTTGCTGCTTTTCTCCTTCTAAATCTTCCCCCTCCTTTTCCTGATCAAACCCTTTCTCTGATAGCAAACATCATTACTGCAGCAGGCAAGATGAAATACGTCTCAGTCTGCCTCAGTCCCAAGGCAGACAGAAACCCAAGAGGAAAGGGCAAGGAACAACAATTAAGGAGGTTCGCAGAATGCCAACACAGCAATGGCAGTGAGAAATACAAGACGGAGCTGCTAACCACACAAGGAAATAAATGCTCCTGTGGGAAAAATCATACACTAATGCCTATTAGCTTAATGGCCCTGTGGTTTAGGCAGAGGGCTGAGTGACGGGGGGTCTGGGCTTGATGTGCTGCTGTGCTGCAGCCCAGCTGTCGCATGGGAGGCTGGGTACTTGTGCTGCCCTTGGTTGTCTTTGCTTTCAGCTTTGCCACTTTTCAGTGTGGAACAGGAGCTGGGGAGCAGCCTGCACTGTTGTTGGGTGGAGGATGTCACTATGTATGTATGCACAACCCCTGTTAAGGGTCAGGGCTCTCCCCATAGGCATGGATGATGTCTCATTTCCTATCTTGTTCTCTGTCTGGAGGTTGGGGCTGAACAAAGGTCTCCAGTACTTCTCTCCAGGAAGAAATTGAACATGTAGTTAACTGTTGGTCTTTGAGTGTTTGAGGACTGAACCTCAGAGCCCAAAGGCCATGGCAAAATAAAAAATAAAGTGAAATGGAAGCAAATGATAAAGCTGGTCCAATGGAGAGTAGGAGGTCGTCAACTGTTCCAGTTTACCAGGAAGGTTTATGAAGGAAAAGGGAAAGCTTCCCTTGGAGAAAAGATAAAGAGCTGCATTATGATATATTTGACCTCATAGTGTTTCCTGAAAAAGAGCTGAGGGCATTGTTTTCTGCTTTAGTATCCTATGTTAAACATTAGAGGGATGAAGGCAACTAGGCTGACTAGCTATGAGTTAGTCCTGAAAGCTGAGATTTTTAGTTTGGGGAAAAGAGGGACTTTGCTTATTAACGGACTTTGCAGTTCACAATGGACAACTCATTATTTTCTCCTTTTGACTGCGGCTGTTTCCTCCTTCAGCTGTTAAATACCCTTTCCAGATAGAAACTGTCCTTGGTTGGACAGAGTGCTCCTACTTGGTAAATGGCCATGAGATGCCAAGCTCTGGTCATGGGGAGCACAGCAGGTAAGTCCATCCATCCAAGCTCTGCAGAAGCTGGATTTGGGGCAGTGCAGGGTTAGTGAGAGATAAGCACTCTGCTGTAGCTGTCAACATCATGCTTTTGGGCAAGAACATATAATCTCCCATAATAATTTCGCTGTGAGAAGGATGAGACCTTAGGGAAGAGAAATAGAGGAGTGAAGCTGTGTTGTAGATTATGAATGCTCTTGGCAAGGAAATTTTAAAGAAGAGTGGTTGAATGGGGATCCTACTGGTGGTAACCAGGTATGAGACCTTTTTTCACTTTAGATTTAGCTTTCTAAATCTGTCATGGGTTAGCATAAATGTAATTGTCAGGCATTGGGTAGATGGTGATGCAATGAACAGGCTTAAGTGTCCCAGGGAAAAATGAGGTCTCTGCTTATATGTGAGTGTTGTTAAACACTGAGAAGGCTTCACTGGGCCAAATATCACAATTAGCTGTTTTTCACTAGTGATCCTTACACTGCTTAAAAGAGAAGGGCATGCTTTCAAACTTCTGCAAGCACGGGGGTGAATTTTGAACAGATCTTAAGAATAAAGGTTGAAATTTAATATTTTTCTTCTTATGGCTATGTCATGTCAGATTTACTGCCCTGCAGTGGCTGGGAAGAAACTTATTAGGAAGTAATACTGCTACCTTGGAGCTGGGGTATTAATTTTTAATCGATTACTTCTTTGTGATGATGATGGAAGTGGAATATCAAAGATGGGCAAGTAGTGTAGCATGTGCCCTTGCTGTTCTGCATGCACACACTGAGCCTGAAACTGTTCTCAAGCTTTCTTTTCTTTCACAGTTCACCAAAATTAGCTTTTGCCAGCTTTCTCCTGCATCCAATGAGTGTGTGAATATCACCCAGCCTTTAATGCATTCATTGTCACTATGCCACTGCTGGCTGACAGATAAGGAAATAAAGGCAGGAGGAGCACTTAAACCCTTTGATTCTAGTGGAAATGAATCACCAATATATGGCTTATTTTGAATCTCCATCACTCTATGATGAGAGTGAAAGGGACAACTGAAGCACACTACAGGACACCCAGGGTATATTGGAATGTGCTGGGAGAGGGCTGCTGTATGCAGCTGCAATCAGAGTAGTGTGCAAATGTCCTGCCATGCCTGCTGCACTGACAATCCCTCTTCACAGCCCAAAGCGTTCAGTTGTACATAACACCTAAATCCATCTCTGCCACTCTGGCCTCTCTGGGCTTTCCTGTAAAGGGAATACCCAAAGCTCCAGCTGGCCCCAAATGCTTCTCAAGAGCTCTGGTTGTTGGACAAGGAGCTGATCTTTTCCCCTGGACTGCCCTCTCTACCTGGCCAAACATATTCTTCACCACAAAGAGAAACGTCTGTTACTTACACAGGGCATGACTGAAAAGCCAGCATCTGAAGATAAAATATAAAGGGGAGAAATTGCTACAGTTGCAGCTGCAAGCTAGGGAGAGCAAATAATCAGGGAGCCTGGGAGCCCTCGGGCCCTCATGGGTAAAGTCCCTGGCAAGCCATGCTTTTCACAAATGGTCAAATGTATTGCTTTTTAATATCCCACCCGAAGAAATGGCCTCTCTGTGCCTCCACCCCCTCAAGCTGAAGAAATTTTGCCACTGATATGAATTGGAATGTCATTTTTCCTGCAATGTGCTGTGTTTCTCCTTGGAAACTTCTCTTGCAGTAATGATGAGACAAACTTTGAGTTTCAAAGAGCTGGTACAATCAGAACTGGTGGTGGGAAGATATTCATATACATCTGTGCACAGATGTTCCTGTTACTGAGCTCTGCAGGAGCGCCGTCCATTTTGGGTATCGATTAAGAGTTGGGTGCTGTGAAGAGACCTTTACATAATCCTGGAATTAGAAACTGTGTCCATGTTCCCTGTGTGAAAACCAGGATTTATTTTACAGAAGGATGTAATGTCTGGTTTTGGTGTGTTGGTCTTTCCAAACTTTCCATTCTCTTAATTCTCAACTTTTTAACATTCTCCATTCTCAACTTTTTGACATGACAAATTCACAAATAATTCTACAAACCCCCTTATTCTGAATTTGTAATCGTGGTTACATCACTGTTTACTTCTCTGCAGCCTGGAGAATAACAGTCCCCAGTCTTCTCCAAGAAGCAAAGGAGAATTTGACAGATGTAATGGAGTGCAACTCCGTATGTGTATGCATGACTGTGCACTTCATACTTGCAAAACTCAGATTTGCAGCCTACTTGATGAAAGAACTTTGGAGTTCAGATAGCAAAGGAAGCAGGAAACGATGGGAACTGTAAACTATTCTTGTCCTTTTATTGTATTTATTTTTATTTTTTTAATCTTTCTTGTTGGTTTTTCTGATTCAGTAAGAAATCCTCCTGTCAATCCTAGTACATTTTGTATAAACCCAAGCTGTCAAACACAAGTACAATAGCTGCTGAGTGTTGCTGTCTGTAGCTCATTTCATTCATAATGGTTATCTGCAATATCTTGGTTTCTGAGAACACAGAGTATTTCACACAGAGTTGTATTGTAGTCTCTGTTCCTTGAAGGCAAGTCTCAGAGCTCAAAGAAATCACAAAGATAACTATGGTCCTTCAGCTTTAAAAACTTCCTAGTAGGCATTGTGACTTTGCACAGGCAAAAGACCAGAGCTAGGGAATGCAGGGGACAGTCCTAGGGGAAAGGGCAATGAGATTTTGTTCCACCTGAACCTCCACCTGAGAGGAAGAGGTGCCTTGCTGCTTTCTGTTTTCAAGAATCTTGAATGGAGAGATGGAAAAGTCTTTTTTCTTCTCTCCAGTCCTACCTCCTTGTCTGATTACGCGATGCTTGTTGCAGGACCAGCATCCATGAGTGGCGTACCCGACCCCAAGGGGAACCAGATTTGTCTGCTCTGTTTTACTGGAGTTGGAATTTTTCTTTTGAAAAACCACATGAGGGTGTCATCCACTGAGGTCACATTCAAATAGAAAAGTTCTACTGCTGTAAGCATGCTAGGATTTTTAGTGTGCCCCCTTTTTACCAATTCTTCTTTCTCTGTCAGATCAGAAGAGATTTAAAACCACATAAGAGAAAGAAAACATAACTGGGAGTTATAAACAAAGAGATTGTTGCATATCAGGTCTGTACCCATTCCTTGGCTCACATTTCATTGTTCTTCTTGTGAGAAAATTTAGTCCTGAGGTTTGCCTTCCTTACATTGAACACAGTGATTATGTTCATCCTATTCAGATTTCAGGCTCGTATTTTCTCATTTTTTTTTCTTTCTTTCTTTTTTTTTTTTTAAAGGCCTGTTATATTATTTTCCATCCAGCCCATACTACATTTAGAAGAGGCACATATTAAAGGCTGACTTGATTTGTTCTTTCCTGTGGGGAATAATAGGTGTGATGGTGTTTAGAAAAATGAAAATTAAAAAATCTTTCCTTATAATGAAGGGTTGGGGAGGCGTAAAACATACAAATATTCATGTTGTAAATACTCTAATCTAGAACCAAGGCAGAAGACTCACTAATTTTCTTCTTCTGGCTCAGCCTTCCTTTAGACAATACAAAAATTGATCATGACTGCTACCTAAATAGGAAGTTCAATCAACATTGCAGCAAGCTCTGTGCTTTCCCCACTATTAATATGTATAATCAGTGGAAGTTCTGACTTTTTTTTTTTAATATTCTAAAAAAAAAAAAAAAATTCCAAACAAGTCGCTGCTTTATTTCAGTCTGGCCAGCTGCATCACTGTAGGTCTCCAGGAGAGAGGAGCTCAGGCAGTTTTACACAGCTCTTTTCCCTCTGCTGCCTGCCTCAGCAATGTGACAATAAAATGGGATTTTTGGTATCTCTTTAACACTCTTAAAAGTAAACGCCTTTCATAACGTATATCATTTTCCAAAGTAATTTAAAGAGAATACCTTTCACTTTCAAATTGCCCTTTAGCAGATCTGAAACTGCTGTTGTTTTGTGAAAGCTTTTGGCATTTAAAAATACTTTGTATGAAGGAGGAGGAGGAATGGAAAAAAAAAAAAAAAGCTCGCAACCCTGTCTACTTCACGTTTCTTCTGATCTGTCCAGAGCTTTTCAAGTGAGTAGGAACACGCAGACAAATGCATTTTGAAGAAAATCTCATTTCAACCCTAACCGGTGCTTCACAATTTCCAATTCATGCTGTTGCCATTTTTACAGGAATTGATGGCTGCCATTGTTATCAAAGCTGACAGGCCTCTAGTAGGTTGCACAATCAGCGCAACCTGCTTGAGCCTTTCATTATTCCCAAGTGGCAGATTCTCATGATATCTCTCTTTTATAGGCATTGCTCATTTTTATTTCACATTTGACATGGCTCCTCCACTTGCTTGCTGCTGGGGTGCCGAGATAAAACAGCTCCTGAAAAGTTAAAGGAATGACCGCTCCATTACATGCTGAACGTGGCTGGCAGCTCCGTGCTTCCAGTGCATTTCAAATCAATGCTGATATGTTTATAGGAATTAACAGTTGGGTAATTGCCCAGTGTGTGGATTCATTCTTCCCCGCCTTGGCATTCAGATAGCATTTTACACACTTTGTGAATGTCCTCTGAAAATAAACCCAGATCATAAGTTTTGGGGCTTCTGGTTTTGTGCCTGAAAAAATAAAGGGGACAGTATTTTCACTGAGCTGGATTTGTTTAAAAGTCTATTTCTTGTCTAAGTTTGCAGGGCCTGGAAAGGTGCTGAAAAATAATTGAATGGCCAACCTGGTCACGCTGGGCTGAAAAAACAGGAGTGGAAAAAGGATGTGTGGGAAGAGCCAGCAGCCCAGCTGTTGAGAATTGAGAAGGGTGAATGGAGCATAAAACTCCCTGCAGTTGAGAGATCTGTATCTGCCTTGGGCACAATGTAGGCAACCTGAAAGAACGATTTGCCGCCCATCTTCCCATGCTTTCAAGACTGCAACCAAGGGCTCTGCTCAGGCCTAGATAGGGCCTATCAGTGCCCCATGATTTCCTTGCATGGTACAGATTGCACCAAGGAATGAAAGTGGAGGAAGGCTTTTTGACATCATAAATCTTGTTTGTTAATATCTCACTATACGCAATTTGCCTTAGGTCAAAAGGGGAGATTCCGAGTAGATCTAGGAGGAGATCTACCGCATACTCCAGTGTCATTCCGGTGGATTCTCATAGGGTTCCCATATTGTCTTTCCCTTCATACCTGAGATTGAAGACATTTTGCCACTCTGTTATTTGGTCTGGAATTGTTTTGCAGCTCTTTATGAAGAGACCTTTTCTGTGAGGGAACTGTTGTCTTCTCTGTCTGTCTAAACTGCTTGGTTGATGATCTGCAGTAGGATTCTCTCAGCTGCTGGACTTGGAACAGCTTTCTGAAGGTGTTTAGATGCCTGAAGGTATAAACTATGATATCAGACCAGCTGTATAGATGTGGTTCTGTAGCTGTTATGTGTTGGTGCTTACACAATTCAGTTAGAATGTGAGCCATCTTTGCTTCAGCACCAAACCTGACTCTATTTTTAGTTGTGTAACCAGCTAAGTGTGGGAAGTTTTAAATCACAGCCAGCTGGAATGGAATCTAGTGGTATCTGTACCATTTTGTTTGCAGTGCCTCCCATGGGTTCTTCCTTGATTCCCTCTACTGAACCTTATGAATCAGAAGAGGCTTCCAGACACTTCTGGGAGGTTTTGCCACTCATGGGCAGAGTCACCAGAACTCCTCAGTCTGTCATGCCATATGAACTGTATCTTGTGGAAGGCAAATATCCCCGTGCCCAACAAGAGACGTGGATGAGTGCAGCAGTGAGTCAACACTGCAGGGCGCAAGACGTGAGAACTACTGTGCTTGTAGAGGCAAAAGAAATATTGCCCCTGCTTCTCACCTTATAAGGGCTCTCAAAACCTTGGTCTCTCATAGGGTGAGTCTTCTCTCCTTCTGGGGTTGGGATCATTGTCATAAGGGAAGATCTATTGCTCAGCAGAAATAATGAAGGGGAAAAAAACAGCTTTACAGGTATATTAAAAAAAAATTATTATGAACAAATAAATTAGTGAGCAGATATTGATACATAAATAACTCTATAGCACCTAGTAGTGTAATCATCATAAATACTCCAGGAAAAATTGGCAGACAGGGATAATATTTTTTTAATTAATAAATCAAGTGCTATACTAGCCAAAAGTAAAAAAAAAGTCAGAGGAGCTTGTGGGTGCAGCAGCCTTTCTTCAGGTCTGAAACAGAAGCTGCAAACTTTGAGGTAAACATTAGGGACAATTGTCCTACTTTGATTTAATTACATAAATCAGTTAAACAATTAGAGAGGAATGTGTTGTTAAAATCTCAGAAGCAGGTGGGAACATTCAGGTTTGATTTCCCAAGACAAGTTTTCATGATGATACTGCATCAGGTATTCAATCCCCTCCCTTCCCTTTGCTGTTTTTTCCTGGTCTTATCTTTGCTGCACAGCCATCGCTGCTTGTGCAAATGTACTGTTGGAAGAGTCAGGAAACTGAGTGAGTTCAAAAACAGATTGTGAAAAAAAATACATCTTTTCAGCTTTTCCTTTGGGTCACAGAGTTACAGTAAGGGTAGGAAGAGAGGGCAGTCAATGCTAAAAACATCAACCCATGGCCCTGCTGCTTTCAGAGCTCTGAATAGCTGATAACATTTTTGCTCAGCTGGACGTGGCATCTCTAGAAATTAGCAAAGAATGGAAAGGGGCTGCTTGGCCATTGTCATGCTGTGTAGGACAAGCAGTGTTATATTAAGGGCATGCTGTCCAAAGATTGTTTGGGTCCACATATTGTGGAGCTTAAGATGTGACATAGAAAGATGCCAAGGATGGGAAGACATTTCATGGTGGATAGTAGAGAAGCACATACATCTGGTATCAATGAATAGGGTTTAGGATGTGTTTTGTTACACTTGGGCATTCAACTTGAATAATGGTGGTTTTAGGATGACAACAAAGAGTGAACAGATCCCACTCCTGTTCTCAGTGCTCCCAGAGATTTCCTGTACTTCAGAAAATCACTTAAGTTGTGTGCATCTGATTCTTCCACAGAATTAGGCTAACAAGATCCTCCATATCATGGAGAGACACTTGATTTCCAGAAGTGTCTCTGATATCTCTGGAGGTCAGATGTTCTACAAGGAGAATATGTTCTTACAGTTATGATGTCTGGTAGCAGCTTTAATAAACCAGATCTTGCTCTCCTGATAAAACACAAGAAAACATATTCCTGACCAAGGTTGGATCTGTTCCCTTCTTAAGTGCAGCTGAAAGAGTCAGTATGAGAGAGGTTCGTCATTTTACTTCTATGTGGCAGGAAGGCACTTATGTACCTGCAACAAGCAGACTGAGAACCTGAAAACAAACAAGATGTGCAGACAAACTTACACATGCATCCTCTGCCTGTAACATACATGGGAACTCTTGCTTGTGTATCTCTAAAGGAGGTGCTGGAGCCTCAAATCTGACAGAAAACTGCTGGATGATGCTGGTTTGCAGACTCCTGCTATCCAGGGCACTCTTCTTACAGCCATATTCCCTGCAGTTCCTGCTGGGAGGTATCACAAAAGATGAATTTCACACCATACAGCATCACAGAGCGAAGTGGCAGCTTATTACTTGATGTATAAATTATCCTCTTCCTTTGGATGCTTAAACACACAATCTAATGATGTATTCTTCTTTGTAATAAGATATAAAAGGTTTGACTACTTCTAATGTGACAGAGGAGCTTGCTTAGAGGATAAATCCCCAGCAACACAGACTTGCCTGGAAACAAGACAGAAAATGTTGTTCTGCGTTAAGCTGTCCAAAAGCAAACCCCTAAGGCCTATGGATGCACATTCAACATATGGTTCCAGATGGTGCATCATAAGTGAAATGATGTGGCCAGAAATGGATTGATTTCATGGACAAGATACAAAGTCTTGCAGCAGACCTGTTGATCACTCCACATATTTTGAGGTGGAGGACAACCTCTGTGCTTTGTGTTTTTGTCCTACCCTGATGTAAAGTTCTGACATAAGTTTTATCTTAACTCTATTCTGCTGCTGAAATGCAGGAAGGCTTTAGTGTTAGTTCTTCCTCTCAGCAGAACCCTCCTTTATGGAAAGCGTTATTCAGATAAGTAATCCAAAGCTGACTCAATGGTGGGAATTTATCAGGTGTCTGAGCTAAGACAAACTGGTACTGTGTACATCTCTTCCTGTGCTGCGAGTCCTTGTCTGGTTCCCTGGGGATTTGCTGTCATCACTCCTTGTCTTTTCTGCCTAATCTCTCACCTGTTAACATAAATGATGGACTATACACAAAGCCTGTTATCTCTTCCTAAAGACCTCGTGGTTTAAGCAACATAGTGTCTAGGTTAAAATCACCATTAGATGATTTTTTGAAGGAGCTCCATTTATATTGGGCTGGCAGCAGAGCATACCCATCATTAAGAGTAAAAAAGTAGGTAAAACATAAGACACCCATTGCTGCAGCACTTGTTAACATCTCGCTGATGTATACTGGCCCATAAAACTCCGTAAGTTTGGAGAAAGTACATTTAAAATATTTTGGTCTTGGAAACAACCCTTAAAGCCATAAGACCTTGAAGCCTTTGATTTTGCAGCCATGCTGGCAAGGGGCTTCTATGTCACTTTGTGTGAAATACGAAGTGGGGTTTTGATCTGTATAGGCTGCTCCACACTTTGCTTGATTCATTGTTTTGGGGTTTAAATGGGAAGAGGTTTTTAACCTTCCTTCAAATACTGTTAGAAAAACCCAGAAGATGTTTTGGAAGGTGTTAAATAACATACTTTAGCAGTACTACTGTGTCTGCAGATTACAAATATTAGCCCTTTGTAGTTCTTGCCTTCAGTGTGACAATAAAAGAACCAGACTGGCGCATCTACAAGTAATTTGCATTTAGTGTTATTTTTTGTACAATTATGTGTTTGAAGAGAAAATGCTTTTTTCTTCTTTTCTTTTCTTTTCTTTTTTTTTTTCCCTCCTCCAAAGCTCCCTTAATTACTTTCAGTTCAGGTTGACTTACCATCTTATTCTAGGTAATGAAAGTCAGATGGGAAATAGCGAAACTTAGTCTAAAGTCAATCAGCCTGTTAAGTTGAATGCAAAATGCACTTGTGCTTCATTCATTCCTGGTAGGGAAACAGAGATGCAGACGATTCCCACTGAACGCCCAGAGAAGAAATGAAAAAAGATCATTAAAGCAAATATCAATGCTGCAGATAGAAGAGGGAGCAAACACAATGTGCACTCTGACTCTGAAGTGCTGCTGTGTTACAAAAGCACAGAAAATAGTTCACATGAATTTCAGAAGTTCTTTATTTCCTACCTCCTTCCCCAAAAGCTCCATCAGCCCAAATTATGGATGTTGGAGTGACACAAAGCAGTGATGTTTTAGTAGCAGTTTATATATTCATGGTGGGTGAGGCTGATGTGAAATCCCCAGGAGTCAGTATTTCCAGAGCTGTCTGGGCAGCACCCTGGGAAGGGAAATGGTTGCATGGAGGGTATTCAGCTCTATCCCCTTTAGTCTGGAGGCTGGTGCAGCACTGGGAGAGGCTGCTGTTATGGGTTGTTGCAAATAACCTGTGTACTCTCATGCCTTCAGTGTCTCTTCCCTGCCAAGGGGCTAAATAGAGGTCTCAAGCAGAGCTTGGAAGCTGCAACTGGACCTCAACATCTTATTGCATTGTTTTCACCACCCGTTCTCACGTCTGCTGTCAACAGCCTGGGTTCACTCAACTCCCAGCTTTCTACTGTAGCAGTGTAGGGTAGCAGAACTGCAGACTGCCTGTTTCCTCCAACCCTGATCTGGGAAATAACTGTATTTGCACCCTTTCTCAAGGTGGGACTCAACAGCAACCAATTCTTGTGCTGCCAAGCCTTTCCTTCTATGCTTCACTTTCCCCAGCACTAGGATGAGAGATGGATTTCCAGTTGTGCTTTAGGACCATCCCATGCAGTGTGCTACAGTGGGGCCTGAAGGGCATTGCCTTCTCTAATCTCACTGCCTTCTTAGGTGAGAAGATCTCTCTGGGCAGAGAAATTCATATTTTCAGTGCACATGCTGCACATTAAAAGCTCCTGCAGAATTTCCAAGATAGGATGGCATATGTAAACTATTGTAACCACTGATTCTTCCATGGCTTGCAGGTGTTGGGCTTGTTTTCAGCTCATTGCCTTTAATTGGAAGGAATTTTAATGACTTCACGTGGCTTAGATTGGAAGCAGTTATAATTAATTCCATGTGCGCATGCAAGATACATGTGCATGAGAAAGCTCTTGATTGATGAATTCTTTCCTTGCAGAAATGGAAGCCAACAGTAACCCCGCACCAATCTGGATGATACAGACTGAATTAGCCTGTGGCTGTGAAGCCAGCTCCAGCTATTGCTGAGACTATAAGAAGGTTCTTCACCATGATATGCATTAGTTTCTTCTCTCTGCAACAAGGTCAGTGCTATGGTTCACCTTTGCAAGAGGTTTTGAGATCACTTAACAAAGCAGAATGTGGCTAAAACTATCTGTGTAGCCAAAGTAGTTGGAATTCACTCCAGAAAAAGGATGGTAGCTTAGTTCTCTGATACTGTTACTTATTGGCATTGGTGGGAGATGGAACATAGGAAAGAATGGCTTATCTCTGTGTCTCTTCTTACAACAAGTGGGCTCCTTTTACAGTCTTGGTCAGTTTTCTTTCCTTGTACGTTAAGACAGGAGTGGAGTGGAAAGGCAGCCCTGTACTCACTTTGTCAGGCTCCCCCTGTCCTTTCCTGGCATTCAGCTTTCCCCTTTGGATGCAGGGCTCTGTGCTAATGAAGATTAAAGACAAGGTGTCTGTGTGTACTTACTGGGTGCAGGTACAGAACAAGTCAGCCAGTGTCACAGGCTGCCCATACTCTCATGAAGGTGGGCATTTGGTGAAAATGAGCCATTTATCTCAGCGTGCAGAAGGTGTGTGACAGGTTCCTGGGTGCTTATAGCACGCACATATTCTTCTTTTAGGATCTTAGAGTTAAATGTTCCTTTTAATAAAGATAAGATGTATCTGCATAAGTGTCAGTCTTAATGGGACTTTAAAATGGATAAAACAGCATTTGAATAGCTCCTGTGCAATTGGAGGGGCCGGGAATGTGGCCTGAGAGGAGCAGTTTGTGCCCTCCTGGCGCGGAGGGTAATGTGTGCAGTCCTCCCCTGTACCTGCAAAGGGTGCTCTCAGGAAACTTAATAAACTGCACTCCACAAGAGACCACAAAAGAGCCTCAAGCTATGCAGCCTAAAATCAGAAACGGCCTCCAGCATGCATATTAAAAAAGATACTGTGAAATATGGAGCTTAGACAATTTTCCAAATTAAAGCAGCTCAGTCTGTTGCTGGGAGGCAGCTGGGCACTAGGGACTGGCCCTGTGCTCACGTGTTTTTTGTCTGTGAATGGTGCAGTATGATGTAGCTTTATTTCTCCCTGGGGATAATCCATGTTTTATTGTTTGGGATTCTACTGTGGGCTAAGGAGGAGCATGTGGACAGTTACCATAGCACAGCTGCTCTGCAGTAATGCACTAATCAGCATCTTGATGTTCTGCTCCAATCTGATGTTGAGCCTGAGCTCAATATAATGAACCTAGATAGTCTGTGTAGGACCACTGCAGTACAACGCAAAGTTGGTCTTTTGGAAATGAGGCATAGGTGTTTCTTTGAGAGGATGAGAAGGTGAATATCCTCTGCCGGCCTAGAGGAAACAATCTTAGCTAAAACCCTTCTTTCTCATTTGTTTATTTACAATTGTAATTGGGAACATCCTTAGATAGAAGCTCAATCAGCCTCAGAGGCATGACACCATTGCTTTTCCTATTTTAAGAATCCTACAGAGCAGCACTAATCTCCCTAATTGGACATTGACAGAAACCTGCCATCTTCTCCCCATGGCTGCTGCTGCCCTGACCTATTCCAGCCTTTATTTTGGGATCTCAGCAGGGCTTGGCACTTCTGGTGGACCACCGTGCTAAAGCAGAGATGCAGTTTCTAAAAGCCTCTGGTGAATGCAGAGGTTGGACAGGGGTTTTGGAGCCAATCCACCTGTCAGTGCACACACAGTGAATAATATACTGACCAAACTTGTCTGAATCCCCTTGCAGGGAACAGACTCTGTTTCCAGCTTCACAACAACTAATGCTCTGACAGGAGTGACTGATGCTATTAGATCCAGGAGTCACAGCTCAGTTTGTGCACGTGACCCAGCCAATGGACTGTGGCATGGTTTTTCGGAAAGCTGCTTCTTTGCAGTCTAGATTTGGTTTCAGGCTGTTAGGTGGGAATGCTAGCACCTCAGAAAGGTTATTTTGCAGTTACTTTTAGTTTTCTGTCACAGCAGACCTATTTTTTATTTTGTTAATTGGAACTGTTTTGTAACAGTTAAAATTATAAGTCATTTTTGGTATAACTTTCAACTGCCTTAAAATTCCACCCATCTGTCTCTTGATTATAGAAAGAGTTGACCTAGCAATACCCCTTATCCCTTTTCTTGATGTCAGCAGCAGCCCTACTAGAACTGGAATGTGAAGATTTAGTTGACAAATTCAGAATTAGTGAAAACTTCAGCTTCTTGCTGCAAACTGAGGAAGTTGCAGTGATAAGAAGTGAGCCCTCAAAAAAATAAAGCTAGGTATCAACAGGACAGATTGTTCATCAACCTGGTGGCTCCGTGTAAACACATTCCAGTTCTGTGCATGTTTTCGGGTTCTTCAGTCTGCTTTGGTGCTACAGTCAAATCCAGTCCTGTCCAAGGTCCAGTGTTCTGCACAGGGTTTGGCCTTGCAAACAACCTCATTTCTGCTGCAAACCAGTAAAGAACATCCCTACAAGGACAGTGAGTCTGGGACTGTTTTGTCCTTTACCCAGCAGATTTTGATGAGGATATTATGAAACAGGACTGTGAAAAAGTGAAGCTGCTTCCTTGTTCATAGCAATTGCTTGTATCAGTGTTTCTAACACTATACTGGGATTTGACTTGAGCTATTGCAGAGAGAAACAAAGAAAACATCTTCTGCTCTTGCAGCGTTTGCCAGGCCACAGTGAGAGGCTTTGAGGCTAGTGGAGGTGGCTAAAAAATAATAATTTTTTTTAAAAAAGGAACAAAACCCAAAACAGCAACGAGGAAGTGGGCTCTCACAAAGAATGCTTCTAAATAGCTAGTTTTGTCTGTGTCTTAGGGAGCAGCTGCTGGTCAGGACAGTCTTTTAGGCATCTGAACAAAGATGTAAGCATGAGCGTACATATAGGTTTGTGTATGAGAATCCTTTGGGCAACTTTGAGTGAGGAACAAAGTTTCACTGAAAGCAGGAGAGAGCAATGTAGGGGTTAACATTTTGAAATGCTCCCCCTTGCTCTCTTTGAGAAATCATGCCTATTTTCTTCCCCAATTAGAGTGAAAATAATGACATTCCTAATGAATCCTACAGGTGGTAACAGGAATGTTTTATATACAGACATATATAACTTTGTGTATAGGCACACAGTGACTTTGCATATATATACATGTGCACACGTATTAAAAATAAATTGGTATTATTTTAGCAGTTTCACTTTGTACTTATCTTTCCTCCAGCTTCTTTAGGCTCTTTCATATTTTTCTTGCCCACTGACACAATTTCCATCTCTTCCCCAAATCAAAACCTATGTGGCCAGGACCTATATTTCTGCAACCAGCCCACTTGTAGCCAGAGGAAAAGAAATACAGGGCTTTGTGTATGAGATAGATTTTTCTCTTTTCCCTGGATAATTGAAAATAAATGGTGGTTAGATTAAAACAAGCAACTATGTGCTCCTACATCCCGCTACTGAGACTGGGCCTGAGAAATGGAAGAGATTGCTGATGTGGGTCTGTGGTAATCATAGCTCGGAGTGATGGAGCACCCTTCAGGCAGAGGAAATAGACCCCCAGCTTGCTTCATGTTTTATTGGTCTGATCCTGTGGAGCTGTGTTGATTTACCACAGCAGAAAACTAGTGTTTGTAGATGTGCGTTAGTGAAATCAATTCACCCACCTCGAAGCACAGGCTGGTGGAGGCTGAGCAGGGATTCCATGCCTGCAGCAGCAGACAAGCATCAGGACAACCAGCAAAGGCTGGAGAAGCCAAATTGCCTGTGGGCAGCAGGGCTCAGGATGTAACCAGGTGCACTGGAAACCATTGTGGTGATTCACTGTAACAGCCCTTCCCCTGGACCCGAAATCATCAGGTCCATGTAGGCATCATACAGGGAGTTTCCAAGTCCTGAGTGGTGTGGGCTCCCTGATTAAGGGAAGTCTTCACACCTGATGGTGCTTTACTCCTAACTTTCTCTTGGGAAATGGGACAGTTCTAAATGTTCCATTCAGCTCACCCAGCTGTATTAGGGATTTCAGCTCAAGGCCATGGCTGTACTTGCTCAGCTTTTCCAGCTGTTGTTGGTAGGACTGGTGGCTCTGTGCTTTTGCTCACTGTCTTCAGCCCTTGATGAGGATTGAGAGCTGCCTCCTCCATGGCCATTTCTGTCCTTGCTAACACGTCCTGCCTTGTGGAAGCTTGTTATGACCTTGCAGACTTGACCTCTGGGCCCTAATGTTTTAAGGACAGTCCCTCACAAATGAAGAAATTCAGAGATATTTGGTTTGAAGGGTCCCCAGCTCCTGTCTCACAAAGGAGTGGCAGCAAAGACATCAGAAAGAAAGTGATCAATGCAAGGTAGGAGTGGAAAATCTGAATAAATAAGCAATTTATTCAAATTGAGGAATGGTGTGACTGAAACACTCTTCATCACCTCTTCCCCTGTTGCTTGTAATACAGCCTGGGCGGAGTTTCAGATATTTCATTTGACACAAAGGTGTGATGGGGCAAGGAAAAATTCATCATGTTACTGGAAGAATTAGTGAGAGTAGAAAGAAAGGCTTCCTGAGATGGGACCAGTGGAATGTGCAAGTTAGCTGAAAACACAAGGAAAATGCACCACTTAGTGAATGTATAAATAATTCCATACATTATTCTACAGCACATCAGAACACAAAGCCAGCCTCGCATGCTTCAGCAGTCTTTGCTTCTGAATGTTTTAAATGAGCTTGAAACCCTCTCAGATGCTTTTCTTCATAGGTGAATGGCTATCCAATGTACCAAAAGCAAAAATGTAATTAAACTTTAAACTCTTAAAATGACAAGTACCGCTGGGATAACACATGGGTAAAACACAGTAATTGTTTGTATTTACTCTCTGTCTAGTTAGCATTTCTTTTCAGGTGCCTCTCACAAATGCTAGCTCAAGAGAGGCAAAAACTGCAAGAATTGGTTTGTCCTTGTGAATTCAGAGCTTCAAAGTGTTAATTGACTTTTGAGGTAGTGTGATATTGTTACTTGCTCACTGGGGAAAAAGCTCTGCTGGACACTGGTAATGCAGCAAGGCTTTGTTCTCATCTACTTCAAAACCTTCCCACAAACATGCAGCCTTCATCTCAACCCTGACAGCATTACATCCCATTCGAGAGGATCTGAGCATGCTGTGTGCGTGGATTTGAGCTACATCTTTAAAATGGAGGAATACATCTCTTCTCTCTTTCCCTCAGGTCCTTTTCTCACTTTTCTTTGGGGCCATGACCATTTCAGAGGCACTGGAGACCCTCACGTATCGGGCATCAGATTAACACCTGTGTGTTGTACTGTTGTCTTAGTAGGAAATAAGGAATTAAGTCCCTATAAGTACAGGGGAAAGGTTATCTAAGTTGCCATACCAAGACTGTGTACTGGAAGATTGTTGCTGCCAGGTCATACGGCAAACTGTGTTGGACCGGTTATATTCCAGTAGCGGGCCCAGCGTCTGAAGTCTGCTGATGTATTTCCACATGCAGAACCTAAATAATCCTACTGAAGATTAAGGGATTTATTGAATATGTAAGCAGAATTTGACAGTGTTCTCAGATCTCTGCTCTGACAGAGAAGGAATGTTTGATTATATTTCTGCTTTCTCCTCATTTTAAAATGGTAGCAATATAATAAAGGTGTAGGCAGGGAGAGCAAATAGGAACCAAGCACAGCCTTTTCTTGTGTTTCAGATGTTTCATAGGAGAAGGTATAAAACTGTTCTTCAATATTTGAAGGAGTTCCTGTGTGTGTAACTGGCAGGGGCTGTGCAGGGACTCTGCCTTAAACACCGCAGGGAATTTCTGTTTTTATGGTTTCTGTCTTTTGCAAATGGGATTTCCACAAAATATTTTCCAATAGAGATACTCTGTGATTTCCAAGCAGAGGTGTTAGGCATGGAATGCCTAAGTTGGCCCCGGCTTGCTTCTGAGCAGATGTGAGCAAGTCCAATTTTCATACTAATGGTGCACTGAGCTTAAAACATTCAGAAGAAAACTGTGATAAACAGCCTCAGCAGCACTTGTGAATTTGTTTTTGGATTTTTTTTATTTTTTTTATTTTTTGCTAGACTGCTCCAGTTCACTGATGGTTCAGTTGGTTTCATAAGCAGCTGTAACGATCCAGGTTTGCAAAACAACTTCTGCAAGTGCTCAGAGATTTTACATTGAGCATTTTGCAAACTGTTACAAGATTCTGTCTTTTATTAGAGCCAATGAAAAGACTGTACACCAAGTCACTCTGAAAATCAGAATTCCAGTTTATTGCTGTATATAAGATATCTGGAGAGATCAAAAAAATTAAGAAGAGTTTCCTAACATCCATGGAGGTTTGGTCAGTTCTCAAAACAGGAGATTCCCTTCTCCATCTAGGGTTCCTTCCCTTCGGTATTGTACTATTTCATCTCAAACAGCTCATCAGCTGGGTAAGGCAATTAAAACAACAAGAAAAATTATCCATTTTACTCCTTCCCCCTCTTTAAATTACTTTGTGATAAAACCTTGCTGTAAAGACCAGTGGAATCAGAACTATAACAGTAATGAAGTCCTCATCAGTATTTTTTTTCCCCCGTTTTGCCATCTGCAAAGCAGACACCTACATCAGAACTTATAAGGGAGAGAGAGAGAGGTGCTTCCAAGGGGTCATTGATGCTTGAGGACTGCTATCTTCCTGGGAAGGATTAAACCAGCCCTCGTTCCTCAACAGCTTCTGTAGGAAATTTAAATGGTGAGGTCAAAAATCCAGAGGTTTCCTGCTGTGTAATCCAGGAGCCTTAAGCTTCAGCTACTTTAAAATGTTAGTCGGTAGTTCTGGAAGCAGTTTAGCTCTAGTCTCGGTCTCCACATACTACAGAGCCTGCAGAATGTGAGTCAGCAAGGGTAATGCCTTTACTTGATCATAACAAACTTATGGCAATTATTCTTTCCTGGTCTGATCGCAGGCTACCCATGGGGGATGGGAAGCCAATCCTGTTAGAATGTTATGGCCTGGTCTTTTATTCCTGCCTTGCCTAGATAACAGATGAAAGGCTCACATGCAAGAACAGGCTTGTCCATCTCCTTAATGCTGGGGTCCAGGGTAGCAGAAAAGTCGATTGAAAACCAACCTGCAGAAAGGAGGTCAGACAAGCTGGAAGGAACTAACTTTCCTTTTAGCACCAGGGAGTCTGCAGGCTTTCCATCCACTGCCTATTATTAGCAGCAAAGCGGCAAGCCAGAGGCAGTCTCTCTGCCCTCTCTCCAGGCCAGGAAGTGCTAATGGATGAGTGTGAGAGGTTGCCATTGGTGTGGAGGTGAAAGACGAGTGATCTGAACACATTCATCAGGTTTGTTCCTGTCGGTTGCTCTGAGCCAAGTGAACTGATATAAGAGAAGGCAAATTGAGAAGATCTGAGTAGTGGTTTTAGTAGACAGCTGTGTATGTCCCTTGTAGGGCTGTCAGGGCTGTGTGCTTCATACTACACATTGGGCTACAGCTTGATACATCCTCACTAGATAAAGAGGAGGGGAAGGAAGGGCAGTGGCTGCTCCCGAAAAGGGTTTGGCCTTTTTGGATGGAGAAAGTATCTATCCAAATCAGAGATTGCCACCAGCTTCTCCCGGGAAACAAAAATCCCGCTCTTTTGTCCCACGTGAAGTAACTGGGGAAAATATGTCACATCTTTAACAAGTGTTTTACCTTTAGGATCATAGTGAGGTAAAAGACGCACTTTCTGTCAGAAGCCAGAACTTACACTGAACTGGGTTTTGAGTGCCTCAGCATGCATCAATCTTATGACATTCCCAATGGATCACACCTTCTCAGTCTTAATTCATTTCTTTTTCTTTGCACACACTTTTTTGTTTCTTTCAGCCTTTCTCTGCCTTTCTCCTAGGATTTCCTTTCTCTGTCTCATTTCAACTCAAATTTCTCAACCATGCTTCTCTTCCTTGCCCCATATTTGCTTCCTCAAGCCTCCTTCACTGAGACTCTCCCTCTCTTGCAATCATTCTTGTCAATCAGAGAATTGAATGCTTGCCTGCTCCCCTCCTATCTCCAAATTGTTTTTCTCTAGCTTCACTTTTCAGCCTGTTTGAAATTCTCCCTCAGTTTCCCCATGTCCTCGTCCCCCTCATATCTTATACTGCTTTCTCATCCTTTCAGATAATGACTTCTCTGTATTTCTTTCCAATTTGAGGATTTCTCTCATTCACTGTTTTTGTTTCAGTCGCACCCTGAGTTTACCTCTCCCACACTGCTTCAGTGCAGGGAGGTTTTGCAGGCTGTGTTAATTGGCTATCTTCTTAACTTGGGGGTTGAAGATATTCTGTGTGTAATGTGTGCTAGGCTTACTCTTCCAATGCTACTAAACCGTCAGAGGTTCCATAAAGGTATGCACTATTGTACTTTATATAGGCTTTGCAGCATAATTATGTTACCCGGCAGAAATGCTGGAAAAATCTAAGATTGCGTTCTCCCTACTAGGTGGTGAATTGCAATTAGAGAACCCAATGGAAAAATTGGGTTGCTTCATTTAGTTCTGCTCTCAATTCATCAGCCTGAGAGTTAATCTCTTGCCTGCAGCCACAGCAGACTGAAATAGCACCATTTGTTCTACCAAATGGGCAGAGAGGACGTGGCTAACCTGCTGAGCTCCTCCCTGCCAACAGGCTGCTATTTGGAGATGTGGGCTGAAGTGAAGGTCTGCTTGTCTGTGGTTTAGAGCTAATTAGGTTTGTTGACCTTCTGACATTTTCTGTGGTGTATCAGACCTAAAATTGGAAGCAACAGGCTATTTTTGTCCTCCAGCAGAAATGGTTGATTAGGCCCCACCCGTGCCTTTCTGTCTTCAGAAGTATTGTTGAGTGCTTCACTTTCCTAAGATCATAGAATTATCCTGACAAAGACCTTTTAAAAAGATGTCTTAATGTAAAGAGCATGGTGTTTGGCTCTTTAATTACTTTGTGAAGTTTCTCTAACACCAAGAAAACAGGGATGGCTGTTGCAGGATTGTAATCATTACAGTTTCTTTCATGAGGTAAACGGAAGAATATTCCACTGGGGAAACCCAGCAACCTTAGATTTAATGAAAATTAGTTTGGCTTCTTTCAGTGCCATATAGTCTCTTTTTTGGGGAGGAAAAAAAAAGATAGGTTTACTTATCTGGCTTTTTAGGATCGTATTTGGTACATCAGCATCCTATCAAGCAAAAAATGTTTGAAGATCGTATCCAGATACTGAAAGTCTCAATAGCTTTTGTGCTTTTAATTGTTATCTCGTTAACTTAATGGGTGAGATTCTAATGCCCTGAGGACCTGGATTGCACCTTTCTCTCTCTCTGTCTTGATTACTGTTGGGTTTCTATCAAGTGACATTAGCATAGTGCTGTGGCATGCTCATAAAAATTCAATGTAATCCTTTAAGATGCAATCCATGTAAAATGTAACTTCTGTCGGACTAATGTAAAGATTCACACTGAGATTTTCCAAGTTTATGCCTTCTTTCTCTCTACCCTGAATCTTGTCTTTGTTTTGCTTTCCAACAATGGTGACCACCCTAAGCTGGCTGCTCCATGTTTTTTAAACTATTAGTGGTAGGAGACTATGGCATGTTCATTACCACTGTCTGAGATAGATGGAGAACTCAATACTGTCAACTGAAGAAGTACTAATGTTCAAATGTGAATAAATGCAGACATGTAAGTACATATACAAAGTCAAATAAATACAAAATCTTAACACCCAGTCTCTATTCCTAATGGTGCTACTATAAAGGTAGCCATGTAATTGAAAGCGCTGTGGAAGCCATGCTTTTACCATGTAGTTGAGAGCACAGTAGTTGTTTCTGCATTTTTTTTCCCCCATATCCTTGAATACTTTTTTTTTTTCTTGTTTCCTAAATGGTCTTCACAGTTCAAGTTCATTTCTTTTTAACAGTCGGTTTCATTTTTCCACTAGCACAGCCCCTCCAATCTTTCCAACAGTGTAGCATGAGATAATAAAAGAATAACTATTCTCACTTGGGATTTAATTTCTTGCAATGCTGTGGACAGAATGGTAATTAAACACCACTTGCTGGTTCAGGAAACTGAGCACAAAGTACTGATATTTGCATAAACTGCTTGACAATTGGTCTGTGCAGTATCTGAACGCTTAATAGCTTTAAGATATTTATCTCCAAGACAACTTTCCTCAGGAGGTGAGAATAATAATATCTATTTTTTTGCTGCTGATGAACTGATGCACAGAACTATTAACTGACTTCCTAATGACACATAATGAAGACTCACGCATCAAATCTAGGTTTCTTAACAACTGAATTTAATTATAAGTCCAAGTTCCTATCAGTAATTATATACGATATAGATGGATTCAACAGATCATTCATCTTTCTGTTAGTGTATCCATCTTGTATTGCTGTCTGTAATTTTGGGATAGTATCATTTGGTAATAGTAAGCAAGAGTAAACCTCAACTTCTACAGATTCTCCCTTAGTTCGGGAATCCTTGTGTTTGGTGTTAAGGAGATAGGGATCAGTTACTTTTAGCCAATTACTTTTCCTTAACAAATGAAGACAATTTCTTCCATGTCAAAGGTGTTTGGTTAATGTATTTTTTAAATTTCTTCAAATAGAATGTGTTTGAAGAATAGCAAGGCTGCTTTTGTATCAGGTGAGAAAATCATCATAGCAAGATTGTGAGGATGCGTGTTCAGTCAGGCAGTGTTTTGATAAGATGTGAACAAAACATGCAGATATACAAGATTTGGGAAAAACTTTTAAAAAGTATTATGGACTTATCTATACTCTAAAAGTATAAAAATGTTAAAATAGATTAATTTTTAATATGTTCTAATGTGCATCTTTGTATACGTATTTTTGTAAACCTCGTGTATTAAATCTTCATACATATCTAGACATGTTATACGTCTGAAATCTGGTGTCATGCTGCATTGAGAGTTGTGTCTAGATAGACTTCAGTTTCACACCAAAGGAGAACTGTGACCCTGTGTTGTTCTGTCCTGCTCCGTCTCTGGTAAGGAAGTTGTTCTTCTGTGCAAACTGGGATCTCGGCATTCTCAGTTCAGCCAGAAGCTGCTGTGAGTGAAAACTGGTGATCAGCAAAGGAATGCAGTAGTAGTGAAGAAGATATCAGGAAAACAAAAGGCAGTCGAGCTCTGATTGTTGCTATGTGTGGAATGCCTTTGCATTCATGGCAACATGCTCATTTGCAAAGAGCGCAGAAAATCAATCAAAATCAAATGCAAACAAAGAAATGAGAAATTAACCAGTAAAGCCATGGGCTAATCACATAGCACTCTCCTCAATTACTCTAAAAGAAAAATCACAATTGCTGTCTATGGCTGCTGGTCTAGAATAGCAGACTTTCCAATCAAGTGCTGATTTAGAAATGAATTAATTAAGTGAGCTGTATGGAGCAATATTCTGCTTTTTTGTTTTTGTTATTTAATGAGATAAATGGATTCAATTCCCCAATTTCATACTCCTGCCTAAAAGACTGTAAAAGAAGAGTGTTCATGGGTTTATATTTGTTTGTAGTCCCACAGATGTACGAGGGCTGCTCTGAAAGTAATGCTACTGATTCTATTATGTTGGCCCACGACATCAGAGGCGGATGTTGGTGGTATGGCAGTAGGGGCTGAACCTTCCCACCAATATTCTCTTACATGTTGTTGCCATGTGACAGATGGCAGCAGAAGGGCAGACTGACAAAATGGTGTCTGACATGGAAATGTGCATAAGGCAAAGATGTGGAACTGAATTCCTCCACATAGAAAAAAATGGCACCCACTGACATTCATCAATGCTTGCTGAATTTTTATGGAGACCAAACAGTGGATGTGAGCACAGTGAGGTGCTGGATGGTGTGTTTCAGCAGCGGTGATGCTGATGTGAAAGACAAGCTATGTTCCAGATGGCCATGTGCAGCTCTTGTTCATTGCTGGTGAAGGTGCATAGCTAATGACAGTGACTCTGTTGAAAGAATATCTTTTTGTAGCTGAGAATTTACTCTGTTAAATAGTGTTATTGTGCTTTTTGTATCTGTTGTAGTTTCCATGGAAATAATGATAGGAGGTATTACTTTCAGAGCAACCTAAGTGTTTCATGAAGGCAAGACTTAAAGGTTTCAGAGGAGCTCTGCATCCACCACAGACAGTTCTGCCTTTATGTTGTATACAGTTTCTGTTGTATAATTCACCTTCAATTTCAAAACCATGTTCTCCTATTGTTCTAGGAATCCTTTTGTCCATTTACTGGAAATCATTTCTTAGCGTCCAAATTAAGTATATCTATCTGTCTTGCTCAGTACTTGTTGTTGGGGTATCTTCCCTTACGTGCGATAACTGAGGAGGCAATGGTCACCACTGGTTTCATGTCTAGCAAAGGGCAGAGTCTTGTCACCTACAGACTGAATCTTTTCCAATTTATATATGATACTCAGAAAAATACAACACTCTTATCTGTAACAGTATATTCCCCTGTAAATTGTTCAACTTATGCAATAAAAGCAAGGAGAAAGTTCTGTCCACTTATTTCAAGTGATTGGAGATAGGAGAGAGGAAACTATGCAGGTTCAGTCTGGGGCCATTACAATATTTTTGGGAACAATTTTTGAGCTTAGTTACCTTGGTATTCTTACAATCAACAGTGGTCCTAAGTCTCAAAGAGTGGGCAGAGCAATGGTTTTTATTTCCCCCCAAGAAAAACTTCCTAATGTCTGTAGGGCTGACTGTCAGGTGTGCACTTGTGTATTTCATGATCATAGGTCACTACAGAGATGTTATCTGGGTATTCTCTGTGTTCTGATGTTGCTTGTGCTCTAGAGATCATTTCAGACAGACGGTGGTTGCCCTTACAAAGGCAGTCATCACCAGTGAGTGTCAAACCAATAAAGGTTACACACTGTTCAGAATAGTACTAGCAGGTCTCTGATGCTGCAGTTTAATTATGCATGTAGTAATGATGGCTCTTCTCTACCTCAGAAGAAAACTACTTCCCATCATGTAAAGAAACTTGGTTTCCAAAAACTTTTCTGTGAGTTTTTTCTTTTCTTTTTTTCCTATGAGACCGAGTCTTGTGTCCAAATAATGAGCTTCATGCATTCAGATCAGGGTGTGAGTGTTAATTAGGTCACTCTTACTGGAATGATTTATTGATCTATATTCATTATTAGCTGCTCAAAATTTCTCTCCACAGAGAGTCAGTGAAAATCACCTTCATCAATCTTCAAGACATTGATAATCTTAATTTTTTTTCTCTATTTTAGGTTTTCAGAGCAGATTAATAAATAATCTACTTTGAGGGCCTGAATGAGCAGTTCTTCAAGACACTGAGAACCCTCGAAAGAAAAAAAATCTGGAAAGAAATAAAGAAAAAAAATTTTAGGTTTTCAAAGCAGATTAATAAAGATCTGCTTTAGGGTGCTGATTAACTATTTCAATCTGAACTGGAGGGCTTTCATTACTTCCAATAGTTACTGGATGATATTTAATATAGCAGACATAGAGAACATGGCCCTGCTACTTATATAATTGATAAAAGTTTTCAAGGCCAGAATGAAATATCTGACGTTTCAAAATGTGCTGGATTAAGTATTCAGACTGAGAACTTCTATTCTCTTACTCTTTTGTTTCTGAGAGGCTTTTCAGAGCTCTTTACATGGCAACAGATGGGTAAACCAAGGTCAAATGCTTCTAAGACTTGTGGATATTTTAACATCTGATGTACCCTACTAAGGCTTCAGCACTGGTCTCTGAGGTACTGTAGAGGTCAAACACTTTCTTCTATGGACAGTGGTGCTGCATATTACTTCAAAGTGGTGTTGTTTTGTTGTTGGTTTGTTTGTTTTTTTTTTTACCTAATGAAATAATGCCCCATGCTTATTTAAACATGAAGATAAGATGAAGCCTTAGAGCAAATAAAAAAGAAATCATCTTCACAAAACACACCATTAATTTGTAGACTTCTTTGTTGCAGGATGGTATAGGTGCTAGAAGTTTATGTGGATGCAAAACTTTAGTAGACAAATTCATAGAAAAACCTTTGGATCCAAAGTATAATGCTGTTCCCTTTGGTTTGGAATACGTTTAAAGAGGATATCCTGGAGGCTGGAAAAATACTTTGAGAAATATTATCGAATGCGTGTCTTGTTCCAGTATGTTTGCTAAAGCAGGTGGTATTGATCTACACAAGGAAAGATTTTTGGATCTGGTAATCTTGTAGACATGTAGACCACAAAGCTGATGTGGGAAGGCTACTCTTAGGAATTTCTTCATTACGCTTTCCTTGACTCCTGGCGATCAAGTAATGTTTGCCTACCACAGTTCTGGCTGTAGATCATGACACTTTAAGAAGAGTCAAAGAGGCTCAGCTTTTAGCAGGCTTGATTTCCATGAGATTGTGTCTATCATGCCATCACTCATGCATCTAAGTTCCCTGCTGGAATAGGGAGGATTTTCCACGTAAATAATTTAAGAGAGTTATTCACAAGGCGGTATGAAAGAGGTCAAGTAGGCTTTATCTGCATTCTCAGTACACAATAAAGAGCTTGTACGAGGCAGTAGAGAATCTACACAAGAGTGTTATTGCAGTTGAATGTAGGAAAAAGCTTTAGACCTCACACACTATTTGGCATCACAAAATCCAGCCAAAACCAACCAAACAACTCATTTCTATTACCTTTCATCTCTGTGTTTTCTTTGTAGAATCAAATCTGCAGGAATTTCCCTGAAAGAAAATTGCCATCTTTTTCTTTGGGCCTGATTCTACATAGTGGGAGTGTACTCATGGGAGAAGTGATGCCCTCTCTCCTCTTTGTGAATTCAAGCATCATTAAGTTTTTGTAGAAATGATCCAAGATTGGTCTCCACAGAGCCTCCATGCTATGATTTTTATATAGTTCAGTTCTTTATCTACGTCTATAGGAAAGGTTTGCAAAGAAGAAGCAAGCCCTGAAGTTCTTGCATTAAAAAACATGAATCAATAGAAAAGTTTCTTCTGGCCTGTGGGTAGGAATAACACACAAATGCAAGGCCAGATTCTGCATCTTTTGCCTTTTCTCAGCAGGTTGCTCTGACCAGCATCCAGCTGAGTGCAATGAATTAAGTCAGTGCTCTGGAAAGAAGAGCAGAAGCGGTCCTGTAATGAACTGGCTATTAGAAGGCAAATTGGCTGCTGCTCTGGGACCCAAACATAGGCCCAGTGGTGTTCCTGGCCATTAACAAACCCAGACTGGGAGGAGTCCCTCTGGGAATTGGTGCTGCTGGATTTTTACCATGTTAGCAGAGTTTAAAGGCCATGCAGGATTTGCTGGAGGGAATAGGAACTTAGCAATGTGTATATATATTTCCTGGTTAAAAGAAAAATCAAGCAAACATTTTAGCCTTCCCTTACTTTCTATACCCACAGTTTCCTTTCTAATAAGATCAAAAGTGCACCTAAGTGTAATAAAACAATTTAATTTCTCCCCCAATGATCTTTTCTCTCTGCCATGTTATAGCTCCTGATAACTGACCCTGCCTCCCTAGTTATTAATGACTAAATTTGGCCTGCAGATCCATTAGGTTGATAGCGAGTGGATCAGTCTGGAGACATGGCCAGACAAAATAAACTGATTGGCACACAAGACTAAGAACCCTGGCAGTGGAAGCTCATCTTAAGGGAGACTGGAAACTAAGAAACAACTTACTGACATCTTTGTCTAGATGTATGCAGATTAGCATTTAGATAAACAGGGAAAAAAAGAAAGCAAGCACTTGGCTCTTTCACTATCTGTATGGATTAGCAACAGCTGCTTAACAGAAGTTAACACTAAATTTGAGCTGCATGGACTACAGGTGTTTAGTTATTGTGCTCAGTGGAGGTAAACTAAAAAAAAAAATGTTGATGACTGTGTGGATCAAAGGAGGACTTGGGCTGAAGTATCACGTACGCCATCTTAACTGCCTGTGGGCATTGCTTATGTAGAGAGGAGCAGCACTGGTCTGGACGTTTGCTTAAACCCAGACTGTATACTCCTAGGTTTTTATATATCGCATCGCTAATAACTTACTTTGCTGAGAGCATCTATTTTCCTTTCATACATCTGTGTGGTAAAGAATAGGGGAGAATAAGAGAGATTGAAAGATGATGTTAAAAAAATAAATAAATTCTGGCCTTTAAAAAAATTTCTAATAAAAATCAAATCTCAGAGAGTGCCAATTTCTCAGAGGTGGAAAATAACATCAAAGTAGAAATGATTTTTAAAGCTGGCATTTCTGGGTTGTTTAATGATAAGTCAAACTTGCTAGAGCAGAGAAAAGCTGTGCTAATGCACAACAGTCTGAGATGTTTCCCTTGAACACCACATCTCAGACTATGTACAAGCTTTCATATTCCCTACAAAGAGCAAATGGGAAAGCACTGGCTAATGACTGTATGCAGAAACTTGGGAATCTCTCTGTTGCAAACAAGCAGACACCTCTGATTAAAACTTTTGTTCATATGTGTATTTATGCGCAACTGTTAAGTGAAGGTCACATTCATTGGGTAGAATCCTTGCAGAAACTCCCTTGTTTACTGCCTATATGGTCACTTCATCAATGGAGGAAAAAAACATCCCTCCTTCCCAATTTGAATGTATTTAAACATTTGTGGAAAGATGGTTGCGAGGTCTGGTGATGCAATAGATCATGGGGAAGAAAAAATTTGAATCAAGAGATGTATCATAGAGTATCCAGAGTTAGAAGGGACCCACAAGAATCACTCATTGCAGCTTCTGGCTCTGCACAGAACTATCTACCTATAGCATTACATGGAAAATGTCTGTTTTGCTAATGGAAAGCAGAGGAGGATTCAAGTTATATCTGGTAGTACTCATATTCTGCAGAAAAACCAGGAGACCCAGTGGACACTTAGATGCATTACCGGGTCAGAGAAAGAGATGGTTCAATCCTGCTGAAATCTTTATTGCTGCTCTCTTATTTGTGTTCTTACAAGAATGAGCAGTGATAGGGTAAGCCCCTGAATGAGTTTAAATGAGATGCAGAGTGAGAAGAGAATAAGAACATGAGGTGCAGAATGTACAGCAAGTAATGGAGTTGCACACACGAACCAGAATATGTACAGGACTGCTCCATGCATAATATTTAATGCAAGGCATGAGTGTGTCCTGGTGTCTGAGAGAAGTGTCTGCAGGCGTCTCTACTGAAGGGGGAATCCCTGTGCCCGGAGACAGTAAGTGAGTGTTAGTTATGTAGTTGTTGGGTTTTAGTCCAAGCAATAGCAGAGCCCTCCTCCTGGATCCTTCTCAGGAAGCCTGTTTGCACCGTTTGCAACTACATTCTGCTTGTTAATGATAATAATAAAAAAAATCTTCTAACAGAGAAACCTGTCTATTAAAATGAGTAAATGAAAAGATGAGTTATAACAGTTAACTTTAAGCAGGGATTCAAGGAATGAAACCATTATTTTTGCTCCTGTCATGAACAGCAGTTTTAAGATTTCCTGTCAGTATTGGGATGTGGCATATATTAAATTAGAAAGTGCTTCTGGTTTGTGTGGAGGACATACTGCTGGGTTAAGAAGCTCATTAGAGACATTTGCTGAATTCATATTTATTCCCAGAATCAATACTTGTAATATACTAATTAAATCAGCTGTTTAGGACAGCCCCATGCTGTAGCAGAAGGAGTCCATTCCCATTGTGACACATGCAATACAGCATTTAGCTCCCATTATTATTAATGAGCACTGCAGGCTTAATTCCTGATGTGAGTCTCTGAACAGGCATGCATAGGCTCATCCATCTGCTGAATGTTTTAAGTGGTGCCTTTTCCAGCATTCAGGATATGTTAACCTTTCCAGTGCCTTTGCTTTGGTATTGTGAGAGGACTTAAACGTTAGCTCCAAAACCACTAAAGAGCTCTTTAGTATCTCAGTGGACTTTGGAAAAGGGGCCCGTGGCCCTTGTGGGGACACCAAAGTGACCATTTGGATACGATGGACCTGAGGAACTGCACAGAAAAGTGACGGCATCCAAATTACCCCACGTTCCAGGAGGCTGAGTCATTTCAAGAGGGAAGTGGCACTTTTGACCATAAGTAGTCTTGCCCTTAAGTAAAAATAATAATGATTTTAATGATTCCCTATTCTCAGCACTCTTTATTTTATCATGAAATGCTTTATGACTTTAATTTCTTTAATTGTATTGGGGTACAACTGCTTGCCCTAGAATTTAATTGCTGAGCTCAGCCTATGCTCAAGGGGCTCTCACAGTTGAAGAAAGACATAAAATCAGAGTCATTTGAGTTGGAAGTTGATGTTCATCTTGTCTATCTCATACTCTGGTGTCTCTGAGTCACAGGTTTTGGCTGCTACTCTAACCTCTAAGATATGGAATTTCTGCAGCTGCTCTGCCAAGCTGTGACTAGCTGTTACAGAGAAGAGATTTGCTTTCTAGGTGTTATTAATTCATCAGCTACAGTTGTCCTCTCTTGTCGAAATCCAGGAAATAGATTCAGGTCCTCTGCTGCAGTTGGTTGAGGTTGGGTACACACAGGAATAGTGGCTGAGCAACTCCCTTCTCCCATTG
>JAOWBP010003503.1:16303174-16361038 GCA_028571105.1 Tragopan temminckii
ATTCAGGTCCTCTGCTGCAGTTGGTTGAGGTTGGGTACACACAGGAATAGTGGCTGAGCAACTCCCTTCTCCCATTGAAAATCCCTGTTCCCCTTCTGCCCTTGGTAGGTTCCAGCGCCCTATCCCCCAGACATAGAGGACAATCCCAGAAAGAAAGTCAGCACGCTCTTGGTTATAGCTGGCCTTGCAGCTTTCTTGGGCCAGTCTTCCTTACTGCTGCTCATCTTATTAAATGGTTTTTGTTTGTGGTGGGAGTACCACGACACAGGGGGTCCTTCTGCCCAAGGGAAGGGAGAATCTCTTTGTTACATAACAGAGTTTTGTGTTTCATGGCTGCAAATTTGCAGAGGTGAGTGTCTTCTTGCTCCAGGATATGCAGCTGCTCCAGGCTTTCACTAGTTACAAAAGCAGTATAAATTCCTCTGCCATGGCTAGATTTTATCCTACACTGGGGCATTTCTGTTACAAAAGAAAATGCTTGTGGTTGGCATTTTGCACATTAGTCCTCCTTTTCAATCTCTTTTTTGTTTCTTCTCTTTGCTAAAACTGACTTCTGGAGCTTCCCTGGCATTGGCACTTTTTGGAAAGTGCTGTTCCCAGAAGACTCTGTGTGTCTGATATGCTGATATGCTGATATGCTGTACTGCATATGTGGAAGATGGAGACATGGTGACACCAGCTGCAGGAATAGATCTGTGGCTTGTGGGGTCTGTGAAATGGCAGGTTTTGGTTTAGACTAAGCATGGCAGGGTGAGGCTTCTCCTGTGTTATCACAGGCATGCAGTCTCTTTCTCCCAGTTGTCCCAGTTTAAATTTGAAGTAACTTTAGGGTACTTAATATGGGCTGTCTTTATGTAGCAATAGGAAAATCCACAACTTTTCAGTGGTGGATCAACAAGGAAATTTAAGAGTTAGGATTTCTCATTTTATATCTGTGCAGATTTCTAGAAATCTAGGAATACAGATACTGTGGTCTTGGTTTCTTTTGTGCTTATTTTTGATTGTAATCTATTTTTGTATGGAGATGTGTGTGTATATTTCTGTGTGCATGCACTGTGTTTGCTGTGTATGCAATGACGATCAGCCACAAAACTCATTGCACATTAAACTGAAATTCTACTGTTATCACTAATTTTGATTAACCTCTGCAGTCTTCTTCTATAAAGCCAGTGAAGGAGCTGTGGGCATCTGGCCATATTTTCTTCTACTTCTCAGTAAAAGTAGAATTTCCATGAAGTTCATCCTGAAGATCCCATTTGACTACATGGGTATATTTTAGGCCTTTATTTACTGTTTTCACTGGTTGCTTTTTTTCTTATTCCATCCTATTTCATCTCTTCCTTTGGGTAGTTCTTAATATTATTAGAAAAAAAAAAAACCAAACCGCACATAAAAACCCTGCCTGATGCAATTTGAGCTAAGACAGGCACATTTTATTAAGGACTGCAAAACACTTAGTGGCACGAGGGTTTTCATGTGTAATCAGATGCAGCAATTGGCTTGATTGCAATTGCTTCTGGGTCTGTTGCGCACAAGCACCTGATTAGATTTTAGCTGTGCTGCCAATTCTGGAGGAGCTTTCAGCCTCATAATGTGAATGGGCCTCAGGGAAATCGCCTGCCTTGTTCTTAGTGCTGCCACCTGGAGAAGGGAGAGGTGGGACAGGCAAATGACTTTGCAAGGACTCGCACTGTAAAGAAACTACTGTCTGAGTGGGAAAAGTGCATGAATTTCCATCTCTTCTGCTTGCTCAGTTTAACAATGAGAAGTACTTTCATCTTCTTCTTTCAGTTTCTCAGTGGTACTGGACAACTCCGTGGCAGACTCCGTCCTCCCTCACCACAGGGCTCTACAGACTGCTGTGTAGAGGCACTGCTCTGCTGTCACATGCATTTTTTGGAGGAGGGTGATGAACATTGACGGAAGGGAGGGACTGTTTTCCTGGTCTCCTCCCTTCACATCTTGAGTTGGAAGGGACCCATAAGGATCATGAAGTCTAACTCATTGCTTCAAGGGGATGGGTAGAAGGTAGCAACACTCAACTTAGTAGGTGGAAGAGAAGAAAACAGAGGTGGTGGCACAGTGGGGTTAGACAGCAGGCAAGGCTGGTAATGCTTAGCCATCCATAACATTAGCTCCTAATCATTCTGGATCCCTGCATTTCTATAGTACCTGGAGGTACTATAGGTGCACATCTGTATAGCCTCATCCCAAGGGTTGTGCTGCTGCAGTCATTTCAAAGAGCATTGGCAGAACTTTTTGAAAAGGGTATTTTAATCTATGGGGAAAACAAAGGTTTTATTGAATGCCTTTGCTGTGGAAAATCCCTCTTCTAAATTATTAGATTGATGAATGGTGGCATCTTTGATTTAAACAAATGCTGATGTTCCTGGCATTTTTGAAATGTCAATAGAAAGCTAAAATTCTCATCTTTCCACTTAAAAAAAAAAAAAGGAAAAGAAAAAAAGAAAGCTGAAACAATAAAAAAACCTAAACAATTCTCTTTCATCAAGGAAGTAATTTGTAAAAATAAAAATCAACCCATTAATTTACTGCCATATAATAACTGTTTTTCAAAGCCCCCACTGGTGTGGTGTTTGAGGGAGTACAGCGTCAGTATCAGATTTCTGTTGTCCTGGTGGAGATACCCGAAGACCAGATTTTTAGAGGTGAAATGCTCTGAAAATCACCTGCCTTCTGGCTGTTTCAAGTTTGATGTTTAGAGATGCCCTGTGGCTCTGGAAACTCTTGATGATTTTCAGCCACTCAGTCCCTAGGAACGCACACATGTCCCTGCCTGTGAAGCTCATGAGAATTTTGCCTGAAGAAAGTTGGCAGAAGTGGGCTGTGCTCCAATTTGTTTCTCATCATGTGTAACAAAGTGCTTAATTACTTTTTTTTTTTTTTTTTCATTCTTTAACATTGCCCAGCTTGGACAATTAAACCTCTGAGTCATTTTGATTTTATTTCAAATCAGTTGCATTCCTTGGTTCACTGACTTGCCCATAGCTTTATAATACTCAGATATCAGGAGGGAAAAATGGCATTAAAACTCCCTGAAGATGTTAAAATTAATATATCTGGATTTACAGTGCTGCAGGCACTATTCATTACTCTGATGAATTTCTTGATCTTTCTGTATGTATATAAGCATGTGCTTTCATTAAGGTTTTTAGCAGCAGTGAGATATGTCAATGGTTGTTCACTTCATTAGGATAAAGCTGTACAGTGCAGCAGAGGAAGCAGCTGGGCAAAGCTCAGAAAGTACTAGGGGAGACTGTGGGTTACTGTACAACACACCTGACTTCCTTTACTTACCCTCCTTTCTCAGATGCTTAAGAAATAGCCAAACTATGAATTTTGGGGTGACTGTGGATGAGTGGATATCAGATTTAAAAATGGACACTTCCTGATGAAAGAAGATGATAATAAAATATGTCTTGATCTTTATATATTTATTTTCAGAATCCTGTCAGTTTGTTGTCTTTGGTCTCTCTGTTTGTACAGATCTGGCAATGATGTTTGAGGCTTGGCCGTTTTGACCCTATAGAAAGCATCGGTGGTAGGAATGATAGTGAGATTTGCACTTCTGAAGAGATCAGGCACTAAGGATAATGTCAAATATTAATCCCTGTTGCACTGCTCCCTTGGAGGTGTGGTGTAGATCTTGTTTATTTAGTTTCATCGGTCAAGTAATTCAAGGAATGCCTTGGCCAAGGGGATGCATGGCCCCGAGCCTTCATGTAGTAGAAATTCTGATCTTGTGTAGAAGATACAGTGGTGGTTGGGCGTGGACAAGCAGAGTCACGCAGAGATCCCGTGAGCCAATGAATTTGAAAATAGGCAGTTGTTATGGTGTGTCAAAAATTGATTCATTCATATGGGGTTATGCCTCATCTTTTATCCTCCTAGGTGATATTCATTGTTAGAGAGGTTAGTTTAAAGGCACCCCACGCAATTCTGCTTGCTCATGTCTAAAACTAATGCTGCTGTGAGAAAATCATGGTCAGGTGGTTTTTAAGATAGACTGAGTAATTTTTCCCCTTTGCATGATTCCTCTTTGCTGAGGTATATTAAAGAGGCCTCCAAACCAGTTTGATTCAGGCAGCAATTCTAAGGTGCTCTTTCAATATAGTCTGTTACTGGAAATGATGGACTTCAAAACCAAACCAACTCCATGGAGAACAAATAACATCCTCACCCCAAACTACAGGAAACTGAACCGTGGGATAGTAAACAGTGCCCATGGACTTTCGTGCTGTGCTGGCTTTGTTTGCTGGGTGACATAAGTGTAGCTTCTATCAACAAATCTCAGTGCTGGAGCTGGAAGACGGGTTTGCTCACTGTGCAATACCACTCCTCTCCTGCAAACGACTTTGTTCTTCCTCAGCAAGTGCGTTTCCTCTGTCCCTCAAGAAGAAGCCACACTTTATCTAGAGGTTGTTGTTGACCTTTTGACAAATACCAAAGAGCTGAGTCTTGGGTGAGACTTACTGTGCTGTATCAGGGACAAACCAAATAAGCAGTTGGTGGCTTGGAGGACACTACACACAGCATCCAAAGCCCAAGCAACACAGTCCTCTCCAGTTAACTGAAGTCGTTTGCAGCCCACTGCCTGTCCGGGTTGCAAAAGTGTGGCTAGTTCTTTATTCCTTTGATTTTTTTAGAGAGTTTTAGCTCCAATTCCTTGCTGTGAGCACAGTATTGTAAGTGTCTTTGTGAAAGCTGGGCTTGCAAACTACTCCTTTCTCAGTGTGAGGCACTTCATTAACTGCAGGGGAAAGACAGGAATGGCTCAGTACAGATGAAGGGCAGGTCTGTGTTTCAGAGATGGGATTGTAATTAGCACTTTCAACTGTCAGTTAGAAGAAAACTTGGCAAGTCAGAAAGTTTGGGGGCTTGGTATTAGGAAGAAAAAAGCAAAAGAGTGAGAGAGGAAAAAAAGGAAGAAAAGAGAGAAGTCTGGGTCACAAATATAATAAAAGAGAACATGAAGTCAGCATTTCCCCTATCGCTGCTACACAAGTCTTTTCTGTGTCTTACAGATAGCTGCTTCACAGCAGAAGTGACCCATATTGCTTCTTTATTGCTTAAACAAAGAAAGTCTCCAATTAAAATGTCTTGAGTTTATTTCAGCACTTTGTGCTCTGAAAGCCTCATCGATTGGAAAGTAAGGCACAGGGCTGTCTGCTATGCTGTGAAGCAATACAGTCCTTTCAAGTACATCCTCCTCACCCAGCTTTTGTCAGAAAATGCATCAAGTCCCAAATATCAGAGATACGGCAGACACTCAAGAGATCATCTAATCCATCCCTCTGCCCAGGGACTGTTACAGGGAGATATTTTTCTGTGTCGTTCATAAAACACTGCAGGAGTCATCACATTTTTCTGAACGAACTAGTTCTTAATTCCCCTGATATATAATTTACATTTCCTTTATTTATTCTCTGTTCTTATTGTACACAAGGAGAAGTATTATCACAGAATCAAGTAAATGCTGGGTGAACAGCCTCTTCTTCAAAGCAGAACTAACTTCTAGTCAAAAAAGGGCTTTTCCTTCCTCTAGTAGTATTAGCTTATTTGAATACCTCTACCAGACTTTCTCCCTTCTCCCCTCTCTTCCAAGCCTTTTCAAATCAGTTTTTGATTCTTTCTTCACAGACCTCTTGTGCTAGGCTCTGTTTATTAGTTATTGCTGAATATCTGACGAATCTTCTTGTACATACATGTGTGCACCCATACACAGACATGAATACACAGCAAATTTTGGTGCCCTGAAAAGGCAATTAAGAAACTAAAATTTATGAATGGTCGTAACGAATCTCTTCAGAGGCTTTTGTGTGCTGCCACAGGAATACTCTTAGGCCCTGCAAATAGAAAGGTGTTGAAAAATCAGCAGCATGGAATGATAAGCAAGAATGAGATGAACTTTTCCCATTTTCATTTTTGCCAACAGATGTTCAGTAGCTGAGGCACCAGAACTGCCGGATACTGGAAGAGGTGGTTATGAATGACCTGCTAATCCTTATCATTGCCTTTGGGGGTGCCACCAAGCTGGGCTAGAGGCAGCAGCAGCTGGTGTGTCTCAGTGGGATACTCAGAGTAATGACTGTCATTTGCTGGACGGGTGGAAATCATGGTGGTCTTCTGTGCAGTCACCACCTGGTCCCTGTCACATGCCACAGAGATTGGTATAAATCAAACTCTCTCAGCAATGGGGACCTTGAGGAAACAGATATTTTAAAGTGTGAGAAAGGAGGTGCCAGAGATGTAGCTGTAACAGTCTGCCAGAAGAGCAAGGGGGTTATCCCACTCCTTGGACTGAGTGCTGAGAGAAGTGGTCAGCAAGCGGGGACATCTTGGTGACCAAGACAGGAGAAGTTCAAATCAAGGGAAAGGTAGAGGGCAGGTCTTTCTGTATTGTGAAAGCAGAGTGTCAGTATAAATAGTGGCAGTGAGAGCTGAGCTGAAATAACAGCTAGATCTCTGTCTCTGAAGATGTACGTGACAGATATCACATAAGTAGCATGTAGGGAACAAGCATTTACACTCTTTCAGGAGACAGGGGATCTTTGAGCTCAGAAATTATTAATCACACGTTTCATTTTGAATCAGTAAACTCTGAGAAGCAGGAGTATCAAGGGTGATATCTCCACCATTTTTGCCCATGGCCAAGATCTACTCCTCCTCTTGTTCTCTGAGCCTAGCCTCCAAAGGTCTGCGTTTGTAAGGTTAGTCTCAGAGCTGATCTCAGCAATGGGAGAGCTATTGGCACTTAGATGTTTATGCCCCTTGGCCAATGGGTTTTTCTTGTGACTGGTATTAAGAAGATCATCAAGCAATTTTGTCTTTAAATAAATAATAATAATAATAATAAAGTTATTAAGGAAAGATATACTATAGAGAGCATTTTCCAGGACTCATATTTCTGTGTGATGCTACCTAAAACAAGTAGCAAAGATTGTTCATTTTTCTTCTGAGGAAAAAAAAACTTTCCATCTTGATCAATCTGGATTAGTAAAGTTCCCCAGTGTAAATCATTTGGGGAGCATTAATTTTTATGACAGTCAGGGAAATAGAAGTGGCCTAATCACATTACATGTTCACCATTACAGGATCTTCAGAGCTTTTCCTGTATTTGGTTGCAGGCTATTCCATTCGGCTGGACACTTTAGAAACTGCTTTGCCTGTGTGTGCAATTAAAAGACTTTTTTTTTATTAACCAGTTTTTACATTACACTCAACGGCCCCGTCACACAACTAAATGACCCGTTTAACAAGCATGATAAAATCCTCATTAGGGCCTATTATAGGATTTAGTGGAATCTTCCTGCTTCACTACAGCACAAGCCTAATCTAATTAACTTCTCCACTTAATTCTCTGCCCCCCTCCTTCTTGCTGTTTATTGGGCTTTTTGTGGAAAACAGATCCAAGGAATACAATTAACGTAATTAATCCTGGAAAATCCCCAAACATTAGCAAGCTAAAAATGTAATTGGAAAAGGCCTTTCAGAGTTCAAGCATAGTAGGCAATTACTCCAAAACTACAGCACTGTGTATTATCATGTTACTTCTTATTATACTTTCCCAATGTGAACAAGGAGGTAATTCTAAGCAAGTGCATTTAAAGCCATAATTAAAGGTCATCTTTGTGTTTGAACAGCTTTCATATTTAATTGAGGAAAAATGTGTGCCTTCAAGAATTAAGCGATTTATGAGGATATGCAGTGTGGAAAGCAATTGGATGCTGGGTTCTTGGACTCACAGTTACAAATGTAGAGCAACAGAGTGCAGTACTTTGTAGTCAAATTTACACCTTTCACTTGAAAACAGTTCTCAACCACAAGAGGTTCCTAATCTTTGTATTTTTTCCTGACAGCAATGAGATTTGTGGAAGTCTTTTAGGCTGCTGAACCTGGGAGGGACGCTGTTAACACAGCACTGTGCTATCCTGCTCTTTTCTCAGGCTTCAAACCTATGATTGTAGTGGGGCTAGTCATTTTCCTAACAGTGGTGAACACCTATCAGGTCTCAAGAAATTTTCCTGAAGACTTTGGGGCTGATCCTGGTATTCAGGAATGAAGATCTAGCCAGGAGTTGGGATCATCAGTTAGATACCCTTAAGGTGAGGCTGCTGTCTACATGAAACTTTGTATGCTTCTCTGTGTTATTATCACCTTAGAGTTAAGTTAGATATAGGAGGTCGCAGTTTAACAGGGGTTTCTGCAGACCTTGATCTCCTGGGTGAAATTAACCAAAGGCCTTTTTCCATAAACTAGATAGCAGGCAAGTGGAACAAGCAAATAATTGAAGTGCAAAGTGAAGCAAAGTTCAGTTCAGATCTCCTGCCATTTTCTGAAATGATGAAGGAGGTTTTTTAACCTTGTGTGGTTTGGGGTTCTTCTGAAGTTGTCTAATCAAGGCAAGTTGCCTTTTGAGCAATGTGCATTCATGGCACACGGAATGCAAGATGGTATAATGTCACTTGAATTATGCAGGCATTTGGACAAGATGACATGACATTTCCTTGGGGTCTCCATTGTTTGATGCTATTAATCTTTCTTATTAAGTTATACCTGTTTGTTCTGGAATTGTGTTTTGTTTTTTTTTTTCTTTTCTGGAAGCTTGACTCCCAGGAAGTTTAAACCTGGTTTCCTTGAATGTGGCAAGCTTTCAAAAAATCTGACATAGCGTGCTGTTGCTGCTCTGGAAACTCCAGCTTTGGTCTATCTTCTCCAGCACAGATCTCTAGGATCTAAAGGATGAGAACTAAGAACAATCAGACAGATACTGAAACTTTAGTGAAAAGGATTAGAAACCAAGATTTAGCTACAGAAATATTTCTTTACCTGGGTGTGAGGGAGTTTCTGAGCCTAATCCATTTGTGAGTCAATGCATTTGGAATGAAAATAATTAGTAAAATAACACCTTTGGATATGAATGTGGGAAAGGAAACCATTAATTAGTTTGCAGTGAATCTGAGAGGCACGGTGTGTCCACCCACAGCTGCTCTGTCATGTGTGGTTTTGCTCAACGAGGGTGTCTCAGGCATTTCTTTGATTCCTCAGGGGATCTGGTGTCTAAAAATGCAATTAGCAGCAGGAAGGATGTACTGCATATTGCCTGCCTTTGTGGAGTCTTTGCTGAGATGGAAAATGGTTATTCCCATCAATCCTCGCAAAGCATTTCAGCGCAGCGGCGGAAGTTACTTCTGGTGAAGGAGATGTTGGCATACTGGGGAAGGTCACAGGCACTTTGCAGTGTCTGGAGTTAAGCTATGTCCGCTCCACAGATCTTCATCCTGGTCAGGGAGCACTGAGTTTGTACTGGCTTGATGCTGTGGGCATGCGCCAGAATCAGAGCAGGGATTTTGGTGTTTGTGCAGTCTAATCTTGGCAATAACCCCAATTCCAGCTGGAGGTAGGTCTAGGTTACCTCCAGAGATCTCTTCCCACCACCATTTCTATACTCCTGTGTCTGGATTGTTTTGGTAATTAGGCACTATAGAAATAAACTTTGTGTCACTTCATTGTCATTGAAATAGATTTAAATAAGTGGAAAGAAAAATTGCTTTGATATTTAAAATAGCCAATGCATTTCATAAGAACGGGGGTTTTTTGTTGTTGTTTTTGTTTTCCAGCTATTTGTTTTGATAGGCAGCTTAAGTAAAATAATTGTATGATTTAATTTTAAAGTGTACTATGATAGAATTGCCAAAAGAAAATAAAAATCTGAGTTTTTTTTGGGAGGTCACCCATGACATATTTAGCAAATTAATGATTACGTAAATTGGTCTGTTTGAAGACAAAAATAATGGCCCTTGATTAGTTTCCTAAGGTGATGCTGGAGGGAGTTCTTCTAATTTCTGCTTTACCAGGGCTGCAAATATGAGAAAGATAATGTCATCAGTGCTTACTTTGATTTTAGCAACAAGGACAGTTGGCATATATATATATATATACGTATGTATGTATGTATTTCATGCTAATGCAACTCCCTCTGATAGCTTAGGGTGAGACTAGCAAATATACAGCTTAATTAAAAAAAAAAATCTTTTCTCAATAGTGAAATGGATCTGTCTACATAAATGCAGTGGAATGGGGCATCATGAAGGAAAAATACCTCAGAGATTGTATAGGAACTAAACTTCTAGCAGTTTCATGCTTATAATATAACGTTATTTGTTACTGACAGGCAGGTGCTAACGATGTGACGATACTTTGGCTGATGCCAGGCTAAAAATGCACTTCTTTCTGAAGTGACACCTTCCAAGTGAGAATGGAGGACATCCTAGTTTATTATGGGTATGACTGTAGAGGAAGTCCCACTATACCTACAGCTGAACTCAGCAGGAGTGGGCTTTGCTGTGCTTTTTCCTCTCCATAAGCACATCGTGTCTCTGATTATTACATTTTTTTGGGTTTTTAGTTAGCCCATCTCCAAGGCAGTGTGATCCTAATGTTTGGGTAGGGAAGCTTCATGGCAAGGATTGGAACTGCAATGCCAAAATGGTGAGGAAAACATAGAAACAATTAGTAAAACAGGCTTTTTATCATCACCCACTGAGAAAAACTGATCTGGCACCATGCTGCAGATATTGAGTTAGGCACCAAATTTTATCAGTAGCTGCATCAGACTGATAAATATTCAGAAGGCGGTGGCTGCTGGGCTTTCTGGGCTTTCATCTGGAGCCAGCTTCAAACTGTCGCAGAGCCATCAGAACAGGAAGCCTCTGAAATGGCCACAAAAATGAATGAGTCAGCAAGCTCACTGACAGCTCTCATCAACAATAATCTCCTTTCACATATGAGCAGCCACAAAGCCCCAGAGAGAGCAGATGCTTTCTCCCTGGGCAGAATTTCATGCTTTCCTCCAAATCTCTCTCTTTACAGTGGGCACATGGAGGCAGTTGGGTCACAAACGTACATGGAGTGTAAGGAATCAGTGCAAACCAACTTGGCAGAGGCATGATGGTAATGTGATCACAGCCATGCTGGAGTGAAGGCTCTAGCTGGGTTGTGGTTAACAGATCTTCTTGAGTCAGCTTGGGTAGGTCTGACATGAACATGGGCATGTGGAAATGATGTTTGCACTGGGAGCAGCATTGCCTTCAGCTTGGAAGATTGAACAGACGGAAACACTTGCAGCTAATGTTGTCAGAGCATGTGCACTCTAAGGGGGTAATTTCCAGAGTTTTAATGCCTTGTAGTCATGTGGTCTGGCTGTTTCTTTACTTAGAAAGTCAAAAAACACCACTGTGACTGTCTGGATTGACACTTTCTGTTCTATGGACCAGACCACCTCCTGCACTGACTCGTTTCATAAACAGCTTGAATGGCAAAGCTGTCCAGCCTTGACTCCAGGTCTCCCAGTGACAGAAATCATCTCAAGCACAGGCAGCCCTAGCTGTTAATTACCAGAACTGCTGTGTGCTTCCTCCTTGTTATCTCACTACACTATTTGGGGGTTGTTTCTGTACCAGCCTACTGCTTTGAAGAGCATTACCTAAGTACTGTTCCCCACATAGGTGACAAAAGGCAGGGAGCAGCTTTGAAGAGTGACAGCTTGGTTCTTGGGTGGAAAGTATGAGGGAGTGCAATTTAACTGCATGGCTGAAATTAAAGGAAAAGTGGGAAACAAATATGTTAAGAATCATTTTTGCTCCTAAGAGCAAGGAGATGCTGGTTCAGGCCTTGATATTTGCAAATGTGCTGGCAGCTATCTAATGAAAATGGGTCACGATTTGTCAGTAACTGGAGGCTAAATAAGTGCTATCATTTGTGCACAGTAAATTCTGCCACGCTGACTTGTCTTGGTCTGTAGGTCTCTGTGGGTGTACCTGGGGCTTAGTGGGCTTTATGGATCACACTCCTTCTGAGGACTCTGTGAGAGTGTTTGGGGGAGGGCAGCTCCCTGCAAGGGCAGTCCAGAGAAGCATTTTCTCCATGGAGAAAATGAACAGTGGTCTTCTCTGATCACGTCTGATAAGTGCTTGGTGCTTTCTCACCTCTGCAGACGCAGCACAGTAAGAAATTTTCTGTGCGGAATGTTCTTTCTCTATCTCATTTTGTTAAAAGAAAACTGACGTAACAAGGAATTCCATTTTAAATCCTCACCCTAACCATGGGTTGACTAATATTTTTGATTTAAGCCCTGAGAGTGTTTCTGTTTTTTTCATGATGGGTTTTTGGTTTGCTGTTTGCCAGCATTATTCCAGGGAATGACTCGTATCCTCATGGTGAAGGATAGGAAGGAGGGAATGCACAAGGGTTTGTTCCCACAGGCTGACTTTGGAATGTGTAGTAATTTGAAGATTTGTCTCTCAGAGTAAGAAATGTCTCTCAGACATTAGAAAATAATGACCAGTCAAGTTTTCAGTTAAAAAATAGATTTTTAAAAATAAATGTATGGCTTTTCTGGGGAAAAAAATGCTATTCATTAAAAATGTGAATGTTTTTGAAAACAGATTTGTTTCCTAAGGTAGCAATACCTCTGTGGCACTTCCAGGCAGCTCTAGTTCGTACCCTGTGTTCTCCTAGGAGAAAGGAGTTCAGCCTTTCACGATGTGTGCTGGTGCAGCAGCAAGAGTCCCAACGCTTGCAAAGAAAGGCTCAACTTGCCAATTTTAATGAGTTTGGACTCCATAACTCAGTTGCCCTATTTGTATAATAGGTGCAACTGTTATGCCACTGAAATACTCCATAAGACATGCTTAGCTATAGCTTGTAGATCATATTAGAGCTGAAAAACACTGATTCCTTGTCAGCAGTAAGAACTGTCTGAAACACTTCAGGCTCCCTAGGTTCAAGTTCCTTTACAACAACAAATTTTCTTTGACAGCTGCCTTTCTAATACCCCAAGTATCTTATTAGCTGCCTCCTCTCTGAGGCAGCCCATAAGTGTAGCTGTTGCATCTCTTCATCACCTCTGGATATGATTTTCTTGCTGTGCACAGTTTGTTGACCTAGCTGATGAGTGCTTTGCTCTGCTTGGGGTCAGCCTGGGCTGAAAAATCCAACCAGGTAGAATGGATGTGTGGGGAAATACCACCCTCTCTACAACACTGCAATATGGATGTATCCTTAGTGAACTTGAAATCAAACTGAATTTCTTTCTCCCATTCAAGTAATAAGGAGATTTTGTTGTTAACTGGCAGGTGCCACTTTGAATTTCAGTGATGAAGCTCAAAATATTTTATATGTAGGTCAAGCATGGATTACTCCACTTACAGAAGTGATTTGGAAGATTCTCTTCTCAGAAAAGTTTTCTGCATTTCTAGGTATATGTAGGCATTGCCAAGAGCTAAAAGGAACAGAAGTGCTGCCAGAAGCAGTGCGGATGAGGTCTTGAGTCCCTGTTTCGTAACTACAAATAGTTTTTAGATTAAAAAGAAGGAAGAGACTTAAATGTCTCCTCACTGTTTAAATTCATCTGAAATCCCTGTAAAACTTCTTCAGGCCTCTGTGAATTTTAACTCCCCCAGAAAGAAATGAGCAGCAGCTCTTTAATCTATTCATGCATGAGCGAAGCATATGGAAGCTAGTGGCCATTCTAGGTGGAGGAGCATCATTTACTGAGTGCTGTTATGTAGACAGCTCCTAAAATGGGAAGGCGATGGGAAAAGAGGAAATCATGACTTTATTTCACATAAAGGATGAGTGTGTTCATAAAAAGGAGGTTTTCAGTATCACCTAAAAGATTTGAGAGCTTGAGTTTCCCTAAGATGCTGGATATAGGTGTTGAAGTCATGTAGAAATTTCTGAAGGTCTGAGCACAGATGGTAAATAACAACATGAAATGATGTAAAGGGCTTTGTATGAGTGGAAGTTTGTCTTGATGTGTTTTACTTTTTAAACCTTGTGTTGTTCCAATAATCCATTACATGAAGTTGTTCTTTCTGCAGAATGTTCCTTCCTGAACATCACGTTACTAAAACTTGCAGCTGTTTTCAGCATACTTTAACATTAGTTTCTTGCCTCGAATCAGGGTACCACTCTCTGGAATCAGAGATGAATACTGGAATGGGTGATATGGGAGGACTGTAGGATGCAGTGTTTAAGGACCAGTGAGTTAAAGCAGTTGTAGGATATGAAGTGTACCTCACTGGTCCATTTGGATTAGGGGCTGAAATAAAACCCATTGGGCTCCATTCAGCCATGAATTTCGAGGATACTACTTGTGCCTCTTTTGGAGAGGGTAAACTGAAAACACGTACCTGGCACTCCATAAAATATTTTTTGGGGTCGTCTGGGAGTCAGATCCATCACGTGCAGTCTGAGATAGTTCATGTTTCTCACACAGAAGAGACTTGCATTAGAGACACAGAATACTGTGGCAGAGGAAAGCTGCTGAGATCTCTCTTCCCAGCTGGGTGTCTGTTCTTCAGGTGGGATGGTGCTCAAGGGTTTTTGGGCTTAATATCTTCAGGAGCAACTGAAAGAATGACAGTGAAACTCTGTGGGATGTGTATAGTGTAGGATTTGTGAAGGTAACTCTGTGTGGAAGAAATTCCTCTTTAAAACAATAGGTTTCATTTTCAGGGTGCCCAAGGTATGCATTATCAGGATCCCAGAACTCATAGAATATATACACTTGGAAACATTGTTATCCAGCTGTTTCACTTCTATACTGCTCCAAAAGTAATGCCTCCTACTCTGTTGTGTTGGCCCACAAAGTCAGAGGTGGATGTTGGTGGTATGGCAATAGAGGTTGAACTTTCCACCTATATTCCATTACGTGTTGTTGCTGTGTCACAGATGGCAGCAGAGGGGCAGTCTGACAAAATGGCGTCTGACATGGAAGTGAGTATGAAGCAAAGGTGTGTCACTGAATTCCTCCACGCAGAAAAAATGGCACCCACTGACATTCACTGATGCTTGCAGAACACTTATGGAGACCAGGCAGTGGATGTGAGCACAGTGAGGTTGTGGTGGTGCATTTCAGCAGTGGTGATGGCAGTGTGAAAGACAAGCCAGTGCTGGATTGGATGGCCATGCACTTTTTTACAAGCATGGCATTCAGGCTCTTGTTCATCACTGGCAAGAATGCATAGTTAATGGTGGTGACTATGTTGAAAAACAGTGTTTTGTAGCTATAATTTACTCTATCAAATAGCATTATTGTGCTCTTTGTATCTGTTGTACTTTCCATGGAAATAAATAGGAGACGCTACTTCTGGAGCGACCAACGTAGTACTGAGCAACTTTCCACTAAGCCTTTCTGAATCTAGCTTGAACACATGGGGACAAAACAGAGAGATTAAACAGTGAAAAAGAAAGAAGAAAAAAATATTAACTGCATACATGATATTTATTACCCCTATTCATACTTGTTCACTGCTCTTGGCAAAAGTGCTTTTCAATTCTTAAATATACAGTTAATAGTGTTAGGGATTTATTACACTAGAGTGAATCACTGCTGCTGTTTACTCAGACTTTTCACACACCAAAATCAAAGCCTTGCAGCCAGTTTGCCTGTTTTGAATTCCAGATGTGAAATGATCTGAGAAACACAACCAATTTGGAAAGCTCTTCTATCCATGGCAGAGCTGTAATTCCATCACCAATTTATCAACTATCAATAGGCAAAAATACTTACCTTCAATCTGAAGAACTTAGTTTCATACCAAATTAGCTAGAAGATGTGGGCTTTTCTTATTAAGACAGTGAAAGGAAGATAACATCGGAGAAGATGTGCACCTTTGCAAAACCAGACTGTGCAAATAAGCAGGTGTGCAAATTGCAGGCCTCTGACAAAACTTCATTAAGCAAGAAAGGTTTCTCATGTCAGTATGTGGGAAAAAAAACTTGAAACTCAGGAGTTTTGATTCAGCCAAAATGCATTAGGCTGGAATCCAGTGCCTTCTTTCAGTATTTGATGGCACTGAGCAGAACAGAGGAAGGGGTATAATTAAAAAAGAGTGCGGACAATTAAAATGAAGGAAAAGCTCCCCCTGTGTTCACAGAGACAGTGGCAAAGAAAAGTGATTATATTCTTTTTTTAGAATGGCTTTGAACTGGCAAAGAGGGATCAGCTCTTCTGAAAGCCTTGCTGTGATTTCTAATTTTTGGACATTTTTCTCATTTCTTCCAGTCTTTCTTTGTTGTTGTTGAGAACAAGGCAGAAATAGAAGTGGGAAAAACAGAGAAGTCAGGAGGCCAATTTTAAGTTTCCACTGTTAACTAAGAAATAATAACGATAAAAAATTACTACTTCTAATTGGTATGGTTAACCTTTTCCCTTCAAAGTAAGACGTAGATTTGCAAAGGATCAGTTTCTTTGGAGGTTAGAGGTGAATATCGGGTAAAGAAAGGCCCAGATTCTATAATAAGAAACATTTGATGAAACTTCTGTTTATTCTGCGTCGTACATGAAAAGATGGATTTTACAAAAGAAATCACTTTCATTATTCAGAAGGACAAAATGGGGAAATGTCTTGACCAGAGTCATTCATGAAGATGTAAACCCAAAATTCATGGGATCTGTGAAAATATATAAACCATTAAAAAATCCCACTGCTTTCAGAAGGAGTTTATTCTCACTTGATCCCAGTGCAGTGTTGATTGAATGAGTAAGGATAGTAGATCTTGCTCCAGCACAAAGGTTTTAACTTGGCAGCCTGATGAGGCACACTGAAATAAATCACTGGTGGCCCAGAATGGGATTGAAGAGTGCATGTGAATTGCAATGTGTCATGTTCAATCCCAGTTTCATTTTAAATGTTATCTGTTGGCTGGGTTACTCTTACGGAACTTAGAAATAATCTTTCTATACAGCTAAGAAATTAGAGGTTTTCTATGTAGTCTAGTTAATATAGATTTTTAAATATCACTAAACTACACTTTCCATCATCTTGTTCAACTCAGGCTGCAGAATTTTACCTGTTTGCTCCTGAAACATGCTGAAATAAATCAAAGCTCTTTGATTTCCAGTGGGAAGCCTACAGGAGTAGAACAAGCAAGAAAATTACCCATTTAACGGTTATCTCCAATATAACATATTGCTGTGAGATGTGGGAAACGGCCAAGATATAAAACAGGAAAAACCAAATGCCTTGGAGAGTAGATGTTTGGACGTTGGGTAGAAAGACTTTCTCACCAACAAAGAGAGCTGGGAATACCCCCATGCAGATGTTTATTCATTTGAATTAAAAGCGAATGTCATAGCTGGAATTAGTTGTGTGTGGCAGTGTCCAAACATGCAGATGAAGGATTTATGTGGAGATCAAAGAAAGCATGAGGCTGCCCAGGAGATACTTTCAGAAGAAGCAGTATCAGGGAGAGTAGATGGAGTAGATAGGATTAGCAGCAAATAATTATCAGAAGTGGAACAGACTAATTTCTGCCTGGAAACTTATATTAAGGAAATTAAAAAATGTAGTGAATCAAATAACTCTCATTTGACCATAAAGCATCTTCCAGGATATAAGTCCCTATAGTGTTGGCTTGAGGACATGAAGAGGTGAAGAAACTGTGACTTTCTTTGATTTGTTAGTGCCATAACAATAGTTTTAAATGTTCACTTTGCACCTAGTTGGAATTTTCCTGCCTTCAGGTTTCTGGCACTTGTTCCTGTTGCCCTTCTGTCTGAAGTTACTGTGGGAATTAAAACCTAAATGTAATACTTATTAGCAGTAATTACTTACCTAACATTCATCCCATTATTTTAACTAATTTTATAATTGTGTGTGTAAAAAGTATATACAAAACTGTGTTCAGATGGGTATTTACTCCACTGTTATTCCATGAGCTGCTTTAAGCATTGTGTTGTCACAGGTTATGTCTCTCACACTGTTCTTCTGGCTTGCCAGCCATGTTTTGCATGAATATCTCGTATTTAAATGAATCTCTGTTGTAGTACCTTGATTTAGGAAGATCTCCCCATTTAAAACAGAAGAAATATCCCTGGAGCTGCTCGCTTCTCACAGCAGAGAGGCTCTTTTGTAAATGCTTTCTGTAGTTTTTGCACTGCACATCTCAAGGGAAGGAAAATCCGTGTGTGGAAGGGGAAAATGTCCCTTGAGGTTTTGTCACTGGGCTGTTTCAGCTCTTCTCTGCTGTGTGAGGCAGTGAGGTGGGTGGAGAGGATATGGAGTGAAATAATCCATGGTTGCTTGTGGTTCAGAGAGATTGGTCTCCTTCAGAACTGTGTTCTAATTATTTGTCCAGATAGTTTTAAGTATTTTGATTTTAGATCTAACTTGTTCTATATTAGTTGGTGAGTTTCACAAATAGAAGATGTTTCCACGGATGACCCAAACCTGAAAGATAATCTTGAGTCTTTCCTTCTGAACTAATGTAAGAATCCCATCCATTATAAATCTGAGCTGACCAAACTGAGGCATGAGTCAGTGTCAGACAAGCCATGATTGCTCATGCATCTCCTGCCACAGCCTATAAGACCCAAAGCTCAAGAGGAAGAGTGAGGCAAAAGTGTACTGAAGGGAGAATTCACATCAGAGGTAATCAGTGACACTGAGCACTTATGTAATGCTGTTCCAGAGCTAAAACAGTGGAAAGAAATCTCTGAGTTACAGAGGAGTTACAAATATATCTTGGGGAAAAATATCCTCATACAGCAAGAATCAAAGGTAGGCTGTATCTGGAGAACAAAACTTCATGGGGTGTTTTATTGGTTGATGTGAGAAGGAGCACAGCAACCGCTGCTGAGAGTAAAGGCAAACCAAGCCATAAAAATTAAACTGGCAGGAGAAGCTGTGGAAGGCACAAGGAGGTCTCCAAACCTGCAGGGCAGAGCAGTGGGGTGGTGAGGTCTGGGAAGTGATGGGGGTTCAAGACAGGTAAACTGAGCTGCAGGAAAGTGAAATGGAGGACAGTCCTGCTGTCATCCTAAGCACAAGCAAGAAAATATAGAGGATGCTTCACAGAGCACATAGACAGTTATGAGATGTACTTTTGGAATGTGTACCAAAGGGGAAAGAGGAATGATTCACACAGCTGAGCAGAGCTGCCTGCAGAAGACTTGACATGAAAAGTTTCAGGTGCAGGGCTAAGAACTCCAAACTAGTCAGAAAGTCTTGAAGTTTGAAGGTCTAAGATTATGCCAGCACTTCTGACCTTACTTTCACCAAGGAGTCCCTGCTGAGCAAATTCTGGCCTGGATCTTCAGAATACAGCAGTCATATAACTCCTGCTGCTCCAGATGGAGATATTCTGCTGTCTATTCTGAAGCCAGCCTGATATCCCTGTATTGTGATTCCCAGTGGCTCTGTAACAGACCAAAAGTCATAGAAGAAGTCCACAGAAGTTGCACTTGAGTACCTTCTCTCACTAATTTGTGTACCTTTAGTAAGCATCTGAAGTTAGGTGAAGCTCTCTGGGCCTTCATAACCCACCTGGAGAACATGTATTCCTCTTTGGAAAAAGTTTGACTTTTCAGTACGTGATGTTTCTTCAGATCAGTTCTATTTCTAGACAGTTTCCTGCCTGTGCATTCATTCTTAGCACTTCTGAAGTGTTTCTCAAGGAGTAGCTTGCCTTGAGACACTTATACGTGTTTGTTTGTTCTTTCTGGACAGCTTCTATTAAATTAAACCATATATTCATTCATACAGACAGCAACCTAGCAGCCAGTTCAATACACACTAGTCATAAATTATTACAGAATGGGTGCAAATCCATCACTGAGGCATCCATTGATTATCCATACCGTTACTTTCTGTAAGTGAACACTTCGTATGCAAGGTCACTGTAGAATTCAGCTATTTTTAAAAGGCTGTTAATAGCAACACGGAAGCAGGCTTTGATTGAACTGGAAGTGTAATTTTCAATTAAGAGCCTTTGCTCAGTCTTCCTTCCATTATGGTCTAATTAGATTTCAGGAAGACACGAAGTTTCAGAGGCTTCAGCCCTACAGCCTCTCCATTAGCTGACACCATATGCTTTGCGGTTTCCATTGTGAAGTCCCGATTAATTTTCTAACGTTAATTTTAACTCTAGCTGAGATGCTTCGTCAGGAACCAGATTAATGGGCTAGCTATAACCAACCCATCCCTGTTTTTTTTCTGCCATCGGTTATACTGTAATGAGGTTAGGGAACATCAGACTGCTATGTTTTTTCTCTACTGCTATGGGAAATGCATGTATTTCATTTGGACTGTGTAAACAAAGAAACAGTCCCTCCAGTTTGTCACCCTGCTTGGTTGCAGACCCTCTCTTCCTTCCTACTCTTTCTTGCACTACTTCTTTCTGTGGTGCCTCTAATATAAGCACAAATCATGGGTCTGTAAAGAAACCTTGATAAGTAATATTTTCATAAATTTTCCATCCTTCTGTTCCAGCCTTTTCTTTATACCAAATGCTCTTCTTGATACAGAGACTGTAGATTTGATAGATCACATTCAGTGTGAAGCAACCAGTTTTATTTCATATGTCTTCATGTGCTTCTAGCTGAAACAAAATCTTCTGTGGTTGCTGATAAAAATTGAACAAGTTTCTGCAGCTACTTCCAGCAAATGCTGTTAGTTTAACTAAAGGTTCGTTGTGATAAGAAATGAATGTTGTTGGTCTAAGAAGTATTAGCTGGTGATCCATCTAATGAGAGGTGCAAAAGGCTGTTTCTTATTGGATGGGTTTTTGCTGCACAGACAAAGTACTGCAGCACAAGTCAATTTTAAGTGAGAAGCAACTTTTGCTGGGCTCACAGCAGATCTAAAATTTAGATCTTTGGTTGATGGGGATTCCCACAGTTGCCAAACTGTATGGATTTGCATCACTGGAATGCAACTCTGTTTGATAGATACTGAGATATGTTAAGGCATGGATTAAGAGTGTAGCATGTGATTATGTAATATCTGATCCGAAGTTAGGTCACTTCTGACTTTTAAGTAAATGATAAAATCCACCGCTGAAGAACAATCTGGTCAGGTGATTTTTAATCTCTGAGAACTTTTCTTCTCTGTGACCCAAAGGGAGGGGGAAGTGAAGCAGGTTTCTGGCTATGGGAGACAGTTGCGCTTCCCTAGCTAATGTTGTTGTAAAAGAACTTAAGTTCATCCAGACTGTACATCAAGTTCATCTTTATGTCATTCAGATGCCGACCTGCTGCCTCAGATGCATTTGATGGATAAACACAGAACTTCTGTATTTAGGGGACTGCTCCCAGTCCCCATCTTTTTTCCTTGTGTGTTTTTGTGTTGTTGTGGTGTTGTGTTCTTGGTTGTTTTTTTTTTCTTCCTTGTAGGCTTTAGTTTAAAAGAGGCTGCTGCAATAATGTCTTATTGGCTTTGTTTTATAGGAAAAGAATTGTAATAACTTTTTATTGACATTACTCTTCCTGGGAGACACAGAGATAAATCACAGGTCTGAAAGAGTCAGTGCTCTTGTGCTTTCTGGGACTGTAGTCCCTGAGTTTCCGGACAGGCGATCTCATTATAACCAGGGAAACCTGTCCTTTTGTCTGCAGGGGGACATACAGAGCAGACTGAAGCTGAGCCATTCATATTGCAAAGAGCTAGGATTGACTGCCAAAAATTTGGATGGTGTTTCACATTAGATTTAAGTTCCAAGACAAATGGCTACCTGCAAAACCCACCTCTTTCCTCAGTTTTTATTGCTGAGCTTGACGTTATGTCATGAATTTTCTCCCAGTCACTTTGAATCAGTCATCAAGGATGTGTTCCTTCCCAACTTCTTGCCCAGCTCATTTAGAGCTCTGTTAGTTTTAGAACGCTAACAAAGATCTGTAGAGAATTTAGGTCTAACATTTGCAATTTTAGCTTGTGTCTTCAGGAGCCATTGCCAGAGCTAGGAACAGAAGAGTCTTCAGGCTCTAATGGGGGAAGATTTTAATAATGGGCCTGGGCTGCTGAAAATGGGGCACTTGAAAAGATGCAGAAGCCAGATCAAATTTTATCTGACTTGGCTGAATAGATATCTAGGAGTAATCAGAGAATGCTGCTCTCACCATGCACATTGTGAGTGCAGACATAAGGTGAAGCATCATAGCAGAGATTCATGCATATCACCAAACAGGCAAAAGGTCTCACATTTTACGACTTGGATACTGGCTGAGTAGAAGCCAGAATGTGCCTTTGGCTTTTCTAGTCAAAGCAGCAGAAGGAGCAGACATTTTCAAAGTCTGGCAGTGTCTGCAGGTACTGGTGATGGCTCCTTCTAGGAGCTTTTGATTTCCTCTGTGCTGCACACATCAAAACCAGTCTAATCTGTTAGACCAGTGTGAAGGGCAAGGTAATGCTCTTTCATCACAAGATGAGGTTCTGGGTTCACAGCCTGGAGAGGCTAAGCCCTGCAGGAAGGTCTTACAGAACTAGTGCTGAGGATGTGATATTAATATATTCAGACTCCAAGATCCTATTGCCAGGATGCATTTGGAATTATAGTGATTTCCTCCATCACTCAGCAAACTCAGATATAATGCCACCCACTTGGTTTTTCCTGTGCTGAATGGGCATAACATGTCCTAGTATATCAATGCAGCCAAGCACAGTGAATGGGGATTACCTAATGTCCAACAAAGAGATGATCTCAAATGTAACACACATCTTCTTGTGAATGCTTGATGATTTTCTTTTTCTGAATACCTGCTGTCAAAGAACTCTTTCATCAAATGTGATTGAAATGAGCGAAAGGGATGGAAAATTGTTGGAATTGTGATTGACAGTAGGAAAGTCAAATCATGCTTAGAGGCTGAGGCTAAAAACATGTATTGCAAGAATTTAAAAAGGATTAAGTCAGCTTATTGCTGCAATGATGTAGCCAGTACAGAGAACCCAAATCCAATGTGAGACTTCTTCAAAGTTTTTTTGCAGTGGACTTTAGCTCTTTGTAATGTGAATCCTGGAGGTAATAAAGGACTTGAGAGAGGGAAAAGCAGTGTATATCTTTTGGTTATAAATCAGATAAAGATGAACAAGTGTAGGGTTTTGCTACAGTATTTTAAGAACTCTGTCGATAACCTCCCTTTCCCCATCTTGATGCAAAGCCCTAAAATTAGTTGATTAAAGAGAGCTGCAGGCTGATCTAAATACATCAATCTTGTTTGTAATGAGGAACATGGTTACATTTCTGCAATGATGATGAATGTCAGGGACAGGGGTGTCTGGATACTGAATGTTCTCTGCATTGAACATCCCATGCAACCACTACTTCTCAGCAATTCTGAATGTCTGAATACAGTTAGGTGATCTCTCTGGGAAAGGAAGATTTTGTGGGTTGAATTGGGCGAACATTTTTTCTCAGGGTGAGAGACTGAGCCGCTTTCTAGGTTTGTTTGCCAGCAAAATGGCCACCTCATGCCCACTTCCCCTTCTACTTCCCTCCAAGACATGTAGCAAAACCACACTGAAAGGTCCACCTTTCGGATACCTTTTAAAGACTTTTAGATTTAAAATCACATATGCCTGTTCTTCTTAAAGCTAGGGGCCCATTTCATGTGCCAGATTAGGAGCTTTTTTTAGACAAGAAGTAAAGATATGTTCTGCATCACAGAAGTAAAAAGCCGCCTGAGAAATAAAATGCAAAAGCAGTTAAAGGAAATCAAGTTCTCCTAAAAAATGAGTATTTGTTTTTTAAAAAGTAATATTACTGCATACTTTGAACAAACTAAACTTTTTTTTCTTGTCTCTAGGCTAGTTCCAGCCTTTTCTCTTGTGAGCAGAAACCCCTGCTGACCAGGTCTTTTTTTACAGCTCTGACACAGTTCAGTCGCATTTAGTAAATCGTTTTAGGAAAGGGTTCTCAGCTAGGACTCTCCTGGGGTTTGGGTCCCTTAAGGATGATTGAAGGGACAGGTAAGTGCCAAACTGTGGAGCTGCAATCATTAGAAATATTCAGTTCAGCTGCTTCCTTAACCTCACAGCCTTTTTTACTTTTAGTGTGTAGCTCTTGATGAAGTTTCATGCCCCAGGCTATGTTGGACTGAGAGATATATTCTTACCAAAGCTGTAACCAAAGCTAGAAAAACTAACCTGCATCTGTCTACATTCCTGTGAGAGGAAGGAAGCCATTCCAAAGCAGTCAAAAGATCAAAAGTCCCATGATCATGCAAATGATCCTTAAGTAGGGAACTGTATGTCCTGCCACCCATGGACACAGTCCCGACTCATTCTGCTCATTAGGTGCAAATTGTCTATGCTGCCTGTATTATATATCTTGTTTGTGGGGAGGAGCTGTTTCAGCAGCCAACTGCACAATGAGATCTAGAGCAGAAGCATTCTGAGGGCTGAGGACCCCATGAGACTGAAAAATCATCTAAGAAGGCTAAGACATGGACATCTAAACTGCTGCCATTTGGTTGCTCAGCTTTTTCACTGTGCCTCTGGCCTGAATGAAAGAGGGGAAGTCAAGACAGAGCTGATCCTGATCATGGGTCTGATCCATACAGACATCTCTTCTTGCCTTTAAGCCACAAGGGAGAAGACAGCAGAAAAAAAATCTAAAATAAGTAAAATTCATTTTCCCCTACACATCTCTTGGAGGATGCTCAGGGTCATTTCAAATTCAAGGCTAAAAAACATTTAAATCTTCCCTTTCTTCTAGACAAATGGCACTTGCCGATGAACAGAGTAGTGCTTTCAGACCACAGTGGCAAGAACATATATCCTGTGTTTTCTGGCTTCCCATCATGCCTGACTCTTCTGATTTAATCGGTGCTTCAGGAAGGAAGCAAGATGTTCTCTGAGCACAAATGGCTCTGGAAGGAGTAGCACGGAAATAGAAAATATGAGAAAGAAATAATATTTCAGTTTAGTCTCTTCCTCACTCTTCTGTTACTGAAAGAAAGAGAAGGAAAAAAATAGAAGAAAAGCCAGCAAAGAAGACAGTGCACATGTCTGTCAGATCAGACTTAAACTTCAGGAAGGAATTTAGTATTCTGCACAATTGTTTGCTACTCATTTCTTCTTGATGCAGTTCCTTCTCCACTTGCTAGATCATCTTAATTATAGAATATTTGAACAGCTCAGAGCAAAGTTCTTTGTTGGTAGTGCTTGAACAGGAGAAGTATTCAGGCTCATGCATAGGCACTGTGCTGAGAAAGTCTAATTGGCTTGCTCTGAATGACAATGACACAGATCACACAAATGAGGCTGGTGTTGTGCCTGCATTCCTCACAGGGCTCCCTGATCTTCAGGTTTTCTCACTAGGTCTCCTATTTTATCTTGCCTTCCAGGGTGAAGTAACAAACAGACTAGGGAAAAAAGGAGTTTCAAATATGTTAAAGGATTCAGTGGAAATAAGCACGGATGCTTGAATACTACGCTATTGTAATGCTTCTCTGTCCTGCTGCGAGTGACCTTCCAGAAACAACTTCTCTGCAAGACGTTTCTCCCCCAAAGCCATCCCATTTTCTTCTGCCCATCTATGCAGAGCAGGAAGGTTTTATTTAGGTAGTTCTTTATTGCAATTAAAGCCAATTACCTTTTTGTGTGTGTGTGTGTGTGTGTGTGTGCGTATGTGTGTGTAGAGACACAGGGTAGACTATTTTAGCTAAAGGTAATGTTTCTGGTTGGTACTGAATGGTAGAAAACAAATGACACAGTTTACTAAAGAGAAAACAAGTTCAGGGATAAGTGGTCTAAAATGGAGCCTGCAACTTTGTGTAGTAACACGGAAAAGTCTGCATACCATTCTCCATCCCATCCACCGGATGTCTTAATCTTTCACCAAGTGAAAAAGCTATGTATTTTTTTGGCTGTGACAAATCTGAGTGATGTTCTCTCTTTGCAGAGTAATACTTGGAAAGATTTTAAAATCCAGTGTATTGGAGTCCCTTTCCAACCCAAGCCGTGCTATGATTCTATGATTGTCGTTGCCATCATTTTGATGACACCCAATTTAAAGCTCATGTCTTTTAATAATTGTAAATCCTTTCAGCTGGAGTGAGTTGTCTCTGCTAAAGAGTGACTGAAAGCAAGTACTTTTGTCTATTTTAGCCTGCCTTGTATTGGCTAAAGTGCAAAATCCTCTAGAGCTTCCTGCAGTTCACCATAATGATAAACACAAAAAGGGCACAAAGGCAACGTCACAGCTATTAGTGAGGATCACAATTCAGTTACAGCATTGAGAAATCAGTCAGTACATCATCAGCATTCACAGCCATGCTCAGAGCAGGCAGGGTGAGACCTAGTGACTCATGTGGGATTCAGCAGAACTGGCTTTTCTCAGTGTTGGGACTCACAGGAACATTTCACAGGTCCATCCTTTAGCAATCCTATTAATGCATCCTGTCTGGTGTTTAACAACAAGATCTCAGGGTTTCACTGAGCTCTTTAAAATGTTAGTAACCCAGAGTATGTACAAGACATAGTATTTTGTTTGTTTATTTCATATAAATGTGTTTTTACTGGTTTTGTTTTTTGGTTTTTATATACCAGAGTGAATTCCTTTTTAGCCTGTAACATTTGTATTCCCATTACGAACCTGTGAGAAAGACATATCTTTACCTCTGATTCAAGCCTGTTCTTAACTCTAGATCCAGCAAAACTTGCACAGGGATCAATGAGGCTTCCACAACTAAGCATGAGTTTAAATGCTGTGCTGAGCTGTGACATTCATGCATGAGATTAAAAAGTGGTATCTGTAATACCTTTTAGCTGGTAACATCTCAACAGAAAAATTTGTAATAGAGTTATTTATACATGTGCATGCACATAAAATGCAATGGATGCTTAAAGAGGATGTTACTCAGTGAAATAAGATCAGTATAGTTTATTAGATATAAAAGAAATACCCAAGAAGATTAGAATGTTTGAAAATAATATTGTGAGTTGAAAATATGTATTTTCTTTAAAGATTTTTGAAGTGTCTCGTACGTGCCTCTTTCCATACACAAATGCTTCCCAAACCCAGTTTGCAACCTGCTTGTCTGTCACAGCTAAGAGCTGCTTGGCAGGCACACGAATGCAGGGGAGCTCTGCAATTGTCTTGTATGGTAATAGTCTAATAAACAAGCATACATAAATACATCCATACAAATATATGTAAGTATACATGTGGATATGAAATCTTGTTACATGTTGCAACAAGTTTCGATAGGTACTATTTTTTACACTGATGTTTAGACGTGATAGAACAGCAGCTGGGCTGAGTATAAAAAGATGTGAGTAGAAGAGTTGCAAGGTAGTTGGAGGGTAATAGATATTTTTCTAGTTTCAATTTTATGATAACTAAATATTATTGTCTTGCTTGTGTTATCTCAGTGACAAATAAGCGATACTGCTGTTTTGTATGCTATTGTTCTCATAAACCTTGGCTGCATGATGCCATAACTGCAACTCGTTATTAGTGCAGACTAACAAAGAGAGATTTTAACAGCATTTACAAAGTTCTGATGGGGCTGAACTCAGCTGTTCCCAAGGTGTGAGCTGCCCTTGAGTATCCAACTATTTTGACCAGCTTGAGGTGAAAGAATGAATAGAAGTAAGGAGCAGAACAAGGAGAATAAATGTCCATGAGATAAAAATATATGTAATCAGGTTTTGCTGAGACAGGTGGGGAGCTCAATAAAGGCTTTGTTATCTGAACTGCAGATGGTGTATGGGAGACGGGGGGATAGAGGGAGGATGAGAGTGACCTTTGGAAAAACTTTGATGAATGCAGCAGCTCAGTAGCAGCTCCCTTTCACCAGATTGCCTCAAGAACATTTTCCTACCCTGCCTTTTCTTTTCTTTGAAGTGAGGCACTGTCAGGATCGCTTGTACTTTTTTGTTTTCAGCTGTCACCTAGTCCCACTGCAGTCAGAATTGAATTTATCAGCCCTGTCATGGACGTGCAGCAACCAAAATAACTGCAAATGGGAGAGATTTTTGAGTGTGAGGCAAAGAGCTACTGGCTGGCCATAGTCTCCCAAGAAACAGCATTCAGTTACAGCCAGAAGGAACTATAAAACTACAGGGCAGGATGTGCTCAACCTCCCTTTTCCCATCTTCCTTGTCTGGTTTGGTTTGTGGTAGATAGGGGAGTGGAAGGCTGTTTTCAAAGGAAGAAACCTGAAGGTTGGTGGACTAGATATGTAGCGACTATGGTTTGCTAGTGCTATATGTAACCTTCCTTAGTCCAGCCCTGTGACATGACCTAGCACCACCGTGCTAGAGATTGCCTGCAGCAATGGCTGCATTGCCAGCGTGAACCACTGGGCTGGGTGACCCTGGGCTGTAGCTCAGGAAGTGCTCAAAGCAGTCTCTTCTACTGCATGGGCAGGTGGGACCCTAGTTATTGGCCAGAATGTGGGTGATGGGGTGAGTAGCAGAACGATCTCCTATTCCAGAAACAGTGAATTAAAAACACCCTGATTCTCCATCAGGAAGATATTTTCTTCAGCTTAAAGAAAACATTTAAATGTAGAAGCCAAACCCACTCTTCAGTCTTTCATGAGGGATGACCTGAATGGCTGAAGAGGCCTTCCCTTGAACATCCCCACTATGTATGATTGATTGATTTCTTTTTTAGCTTTGGCATTTTGGGAGCCTGGAAGCTCAGTGGAAACCTCACAGCTGCCCTTTCTCTTTTGAAAATCCTACAGGGCCAAATAGCAGTCCTGACTTCTCTCAGCGGGAAGGTAAAATGCAGTGAGAAAGACAGGCATACCTCTTGTGCTCCTGTCTGTTCCAGCTTCTCTATCAATACTTTATAATGCTCCTATTTTCTGGCAGAAGAGCTTGAGAAAGTGTTTATTATGAAAAGCTTTTTTTTTTTTTTTTTTTTTTAATGGAGAAATGACAAAGTTGGTTTGTATGTTGCAGCTGGAGGTAAGGAGGCAGCAACAGGAGGCAAAACCACCTCCACAATATATTTATGGTGTGACTCAGCTAAGGAGCATCCCTAGCTTTATGGCTCTTGGAAGAGGAGCTGGTAGTTGCAACTGACCTGGGGATGCTGGCCTCTTGCAGGGACTCACTGTCCATCTCTCCAAGTTCCTTTTACCATGAACTGTCCTGATACAGAGGCTCTGATTGCTCTGATGGGCTTCTTCTGATGAGCACTTGATCAAATCCAGCTTAACAGTCATTGGCCAGAAATTATATATGCTGCCCTCCCCTCAGATAGGTGCAGAATCAGGAGAAACATCACTGATGTCAACAGGCACTCAGAGATAATGGAGCAAGGACCTGGCTGCCAGCCTTCTCCTTTCTCAGGAACAGCAGTGCTCAAGCAGGTCCGTGACAAGGAGACTGTCTTCCTCCTATTCCTTCATCATCTTTCCTTTAGTCCCTTGCAGCTGAGGCTCAGAAGGTGCTTTACAATACAGTAAGTAGGTGTGAGGTGATGCAGACACAGCTGAACCATTCCTTAAGGCCTTTGCCACACCAGCTTTTTAATCCTTAAGATTTTTGGAAACACAGCTCTCCTTTGTTCATGGCTGGGAATGAGTACAGCACTGGGCACAGGAATGGTTCTCTCTCCCTCAAGTACTTTAATAATGAACTTGCATGCATGTGAAACAAGAAGAAAAAGTTTTCCAGAACTCATTTGATGAAAGAAAATGCATCGAAATGTATAGATGTGGTACTTAGGGACATGGTTTAGTGGGCAATATTGATGGTAGGTCGATGACTAGACTGATTATCTTAGATGTCTTTTCCAATCTTAATGATTTTATCATTCTGAAGCAGGGCTCTTGAGCTGTATTGCACAGAATATAAACCCATTGCACATTCTCTATTTTCCCCTTGGAATGAGCCCAACTCTGAACCACATGCTGTGCAGAGTGTCCCATTATGAACCATGTGAAACCAGCAAAACAAAACCATCATACAGGCTTTTTTTTCTTCCCTTTTTATACCTTTCTGAATCTTGTTAGCCATGAAATGCCTCACATTTGCTGCATACTGTGGCAATAAATAGAAAATGAATTGAAAGAGGATGTGGATTATTAAACTACACTCCTTAATAGATTTGATTGCATCTAATATCTAAATCATGAGGCATTGCTGAGACATGAGCAGTACTTCTTGATACAGCAGAGCCCTTTAAATTGAAGGCCTGATGAAGGAAAAGTCCCTCTATGGGAATATATATTCAATGTGCATAATGCCGTCCAATAATGGTAGGACACACATTTCTTATCCCTCTGTGGACATGTGATTACCATCCTGGACTGAACTGTAATGGTCTTCATAATTTGGACTTCACTTTCTCCTGCTCCTTTTTTCTTTTTTTTTTTTCCTGCTTTTTAATTGGATACATTTGTTACAAATCTCTTTATTTGCTGTCAGAATCCTCACAACAGAAGAGTGGCTAATTGGCAATAGAAACGATCTGAAAAACTGAAGTGGTCATTGAGGAAGTCAGAAAATGTTTATCTTATGGATTTATACACAAATGGTATACAAAATGGCTAAAAATTTTGAATGTATTTAAATGTTATTGAAACATGTTTTAATACAATATGCAAATCAATAGAAATTATTATGTAGGTCATCCCAAAAGTAACGCCTCCTGATTTTCTCCATAGAAACATCCTTCCTACCTTTTGGCAACATGGTTTTGTCATGGAGAGCCTTCTCTGGCCAGTACGCTCCTGCTATAGTGATGGCCTTACTCACTCACTTGCGATCCTTGTGTGACCATGGAGGTTGTCTCAGGACTATCTTCAGCACGTGATGAGGATGGCCCAATAGTCCATCAACACAACACCACTGCTCTTCTTGGGTGTGTCACATGGTGACTATTTCCAGCCTGCTTCATTTGTATGAATCCTACCTGCAGCCCTTCTGAGATGCGTGCTGTCCTTCCATCAAATTGTTATTCCTCAATAATTTGGGTGGTGCTTGCCTCGGCATGAAGAGAGACATTCACATTTCATCTGGGCAGAAAATCTATATTCAGTATTATTCTTGTGTTAATAATACACAGAGCTAAATCAAAGGTGAATTGATTTCCTGAAGCTGAACATACTTTTGGCGTTAGCACAGATACAGCCACAGTCAAAGAGCAGGCCTTTCAATTTAGTTCTACTGCTGTCGATGTAAATAAAATTGCTCATGAAGCAAATTGCAGCCAGTTATTGTCTGCACTCAAAACCATTATGTTCTTTGGAAATGATCATTTATGTTAGACAGCGGATTATGTTCCCATGAACGTGTGTAAGGCAAACTCAAAGCATAATTTACCTTGAAGGTCATCTGAATATTACAGCTGGCACTTACAGGTCATCATTATGCAGCTGAAAGGATTCCAGGGAAAGGACTGGTGTTTGTGAAATAGTACATAACCAGAGATTTTTGATTGAACCAAGATAAGAACCAAGAGAAAAAGCCACATGGTGTGTTAGTCTGTATGACTGTAGAGGACTGGATATGCAGTTCCAACATAACTGTGTTGTTTGTGTGGGCAGCATGGAGGCGCTGGGGCATTTCTCTGAGGATATGGGGAGGAGAAGGAGGGATCTTGTCTGTTGTGTCTCATATCAAGGGATGTATTTAACTCCTGTTTAAAAGATGAGGATTTGGTAGAAAAAGCAGGAATCATAAAAGCAGTCAAATAACCCAGCACAGGGAAATAGCCTTGCTGGTGGAACTGAGGACTCATCTGAATATTTCTGTGCATTTTTTTGTGAGTGGTTACTCTTGCCTTAAGAAAATGACTGGCCACCCGTCCTGAGGCATGGCCTGCTCTTCTGCCTGCCAAGGAGAACAAATTAGAGACAACTGCAATAATAGGCCCAGTGGTTATGCTGCATAAAATGTTACCATTCTGCTCAGGTGCTGCTTTTGTACTGGAGCCTGTGCTAAAATCCAGTCACAAAAGTGCTCTCTAGACTTAAATATGACAGCCCAGGCTCCAGCAGGTTCAAGGATGACTTTTAGTGTTTAATGGAGATCATAGTGGCATTCTGTTCAGCAGAAATTGTTCTTTTAAAAGTGCTTTGTTACTTCAGAGAGAAAGAAACTCCCCATGCCCTGCCTCTGTCAACACTGGATAATTACAAACTCATTTTTTCCAACTATTTCAAAGTTCTATAGACAACTGCTTTGTACCTGCTGCACTCGTTTACAGACAGCAGAGATAATCCTGAGGGCTCTAAGATGGTGACTGCTAATCCTGACATTGACACCTTCAGAAAAAGGGAAATGATGGACCTGGCTGTCCATAGGAATCATCTGGATGTTATGTTCCAGTGCCTTTTCCAGACTAATTGGATAAGATACTGTTATCATTTCTAGGGCAGGTCTTATGCTTGATGGAAATAGCACAGCCATGACACGGGTGTATTGGGGGTCCCATGCTAATGGCTCACACGAGAGAAAAGGGGCTATCAGTACAGCTTTGGTGTGTAAAACTGGCTCCTTTTCATTGCAAGCTTACAGCAGGAGGTAGGATGGGAACTATTTTAAAACACTGCTGGATACAGAAATAAAAAGAAAACTGAGTAGATTAAAAGTGAAATTCTTTTTTAATAGTGTTGTCTCTAATGAAGTATTCCTCTCCCACCTCTGCCAAAAGTTTCTCTTTTCTGTCTGATAACAATCAATCTCATCCCATCGGCTTCAGCAGTATGCAACAATCTCGGGTCACTGGGGAAAGACTTCTTTTTTTTTATTTCCTCTTTAATTAAGCTCTGCTGTGTGCTGCTTTACTTCCAAGGCCCAGAAATGTATGGACATTGGTTCAAAGAAACCATTGGAGAGAAAAGTATTAAAGATAGCCCTCTCCACTGCTAATTTAAGTGGCCCAACACCACAGGTAAGCTAGTGCACAGGCAACAACAGCAGCAATAAATGAGGAAATGATATGCAATTACTGGATTTGCAACTACTCTTCTGGGAACAGGGCATCTAAACACACCATTCTGCTGAAATGTACAAAACATTTTTTTGTACACTTGCAGGGCAAGAGGGCATTTAGTGAAAAAGGGACTGGCAGCATGTATAGCACTGTAGGTTTTTTGATCAGTATGAATGGCTCAGTCAAGCTAGTAAGAGACAAGAACAGATAAATGCCTTCTGTCCAGTTTTGTTATTGTCTGCATTATTATTCTTACTATACAGTCTGAAGAGATTTTAAACAATTGTTAACAGGTAGAGGTTGGACCATTCAAGCATTTATTCAGGCATCTGCCTGATGATAATCTATACCTCTGTAGATGTGACCTGGTCCCTAATCATTTCTTTCTTTACTCACCATACGTGCCCAGTTCATTTGCTTGCTCCTGTTGTTCAAAAAAGGCTGGACCTCATTACTGCCTGTTTATGTTTGTCTATTCAATAGCAGTGACAGGTTGCTCTATTTCAAATACTTCAGGATATCCTTGAAATGCTTCTACCTTCCATACTCTGTTGTATCATGTAGGCGTTGCTTGGACATGCTTCTGTTGTCAATACAACCCATGCTTTTTAGCCTGCATCTGGAAAATAATTAGGAAAAATTGTAGACATGATAGCTCATCAAGACTTCGCAGCATTAGCTATTTCTAGAACATGAGCTATTGCTCATGGGATAGGAAAGGCTGAATGCTTACAAAGGTAAGCAAAGGTTAAATATACAGTGCAATATTTTTGGGCTTCTTCCTTCTGTGTCTTGGGTTATTTATTGTGTCAACCATGGCAGTGCCTGGACACTCTCATGGTATGCATGTAACAAGGTAAGACAGATACTACTAGAGAGAATTTATCTTCTAAATAGACAAGAAAATAATCCCACAAGTGGCTGGTATCAGGACCTGGGATCCTGTCTGTTTCCTTCTTAGGTTCTTCTGTAATAATCTATCTGGATCTGGATCTAGTATACTTATATTTTCCTGACGAGCACATTTGGTCTCTTCTGCCTAACTGCCCGTTTTCATTACATTAGAAAATCAGCGTCCCTGAGCCATTTATCCTTCTCCAAAGTTGCTTGAAGCTTGTCCTGTGAATTCTTATGTTACTGGCCTGTTTAATAAAAGTCCTTCTGTTCAGAAAAGTATCTAGTGGCTTTAGATTAGATTATATATACCTGTTAGGAATAAAGCAGAAAGGAATTCTGAGAAAAAGACCAAAGGCATAACGCATAAATCAGGAAACGAAACAAAATGGAACCTGCTGCTGATGGAATTTCCATTGATTTATTTGAAAAGCCCTGGTATGAATAATAACTTAATCTGTCTCAAGACTCTTTCCCCACAGCACACTGATTTACAGCAGCAATCCATCTCTCTTCATAATTAGCAGACTCTGTCAGTATTTATTCTTCTCTGCCCACCTTCATTACCCTTAAAATTTAGACTTCTTCCCCGCTCTGAAGCCAGCATTCATGCAGCCTGATGCACTGGGATTACTCAGCAGTTTGATTTGTGGAGGTATTTTCTTATATTCCATTGCCTTTACACTGGCTGTTGGAGTCTGCTGCTTGCAGGAAGAAACTTTCTAGGAAGATGGATGAAATAAGCACAGCTTTGGTACTGGGTGGCGAAAAGAATAGGACTATAAATGCTGAGGGTCAAGGCATGAGGCAACCAAGTCTCATTTGCCCCCTAAATGTTTGATGGGAGAAGAAGCAAAGGGAACCAAGCTGACCAAATAAATAGTCAATAGAGTAAGTCTATTGCTTACTCCACAGCTACAGCTGATTTTCTTCAACCCTAGATTAATTTCCAGTTGAAACTTTAGGGAACTCGTATTACCTACTCTGTCACAGAAGTGGATGCCAAATTTGTTTGAAGCAGAAAAGCTACAACAAAAATGTGTTCTTTAAATTAGGAAATATTTCTTAAATATCTGAATGTAAAATCAGAAGGTGATTTTTCTGAGTCAGTATGATTATATTAATGATATGACATTATATCACCAGATAATTTGATCTTAAGGTTGACTTGGTAAAGAGAAATCAACTAGGAAGTAATCTAGCAACTGCTTCTTCTTCGACAGACTGTCAAAGGGGAATATCGCTCACATTCTTGAGATAGGAGAGAGGTGATTCTTTCCCTCTACCCAATGCTTGTGAGGCCCCACCTGGAGTACTGTGTTCAGGCTTGGGGCCCCCAACATAAGAAAGATGTGGAGCAGTTGGAGAGGGTCCAGAGGAGGGCTGTGAAGGTGATCAAAGGGCTGGAGCACCTTTCCTATGAAGAAAGGTTGGGGGAGTTGGGCTTGTTTAGCTTGGAGAAGAGACCTTATTGCAGCCTTCCAGTATTTAAAGGAAGTTTATAAGCAGGAGGGGAACTGACTTTTTACATGATCTGATAGTGATAGGATGAGGAAGAATGGCTTTAAACAAAAAGGGAGGTTTAGATTAAATGTTAGGAAAAAAATTTACTCAGAGTGTGGTGAGGCGCTGGGACAGGCTGCCCAGATATGCTGTGGATCCCCCATTCCAGAAGGTGCTCAGAGCCAGGTTGGATGGTGCCCTGGGTGCTCTGATCTGGTGGATGGCAACCCTGCCTGCTGCAGGGGAGATGGAACTGCGTGATCTTTGAGGTCCCCTTCCAACCTATGCCATTCTGTGATGCTTTCCAGAATACTAGGTGGGCCTGAAGTTTCATATCCAAGCTAATTATATGCATATTGCTTATTAATATGATAAATTAAGAGATGGTGTTAAGCATTTAATTGACACATAAAGCTGATGTGAAATTAATTAAATAATAATTGGCAGAAGTATTTATGACACCATTCTTGGCTATTAACTGAAATTTAAATAAGATTGTTGTGGTAACATATGAATAGATCTCTGAACAGGTCTACTGCAAGTAAGAATACAACTTTATATTTCAACCAGTTGACCATATTTTTTTGTCCAGAGCTACATCTTTGTGTCTGTGGAATGTTACGGTTTCATTGTTTGACCACATGCCAAACAGCAGATGGACGAACTTGACTATGGTTACTCAGATCACTCTGAGTAAAATATTTTGCCCATTTTTCTTTCCCCTTACAAGGACTATTGTAAGGTGACAGGATGACCAAAGACATAACCTGAAGAATGCACACTAAATCCATTCAAGAGAGAAAACTAAACTGTGATCTCCTTACAAGCATTTTGTAAGTCAGAAGGACCAAAGTCAAATACATCATTTATTGTAAATTCTTCTTTCTGCTTGAATGACTGTGTCCATTTTGTGGATACGGAGACAGAACAGAGAGGAGAAAATGAAGTGCTTGTCTCGCCCTGTGAGCACGAGGCTGACATGATGATGAAATTTCACTTTCTGTTCCCTGATTGTCCACCTTAATCACAGTCCCATACATCTCAGCTTCATTGAGAAGCTGATTGCTCATGAATGTCACCCAGCCCCTGAGTCTCCTATAGCACATCTCATCACACGTGCTTATTTAGATAAACAAATATTGCTGAGAGCAGCACAATGAAGGAAATCTAATTTGCACAGCTTTGTGACTCATAGCTGAGTCTGCTGGTGTCTAGCGAAGGACATTAGGAAAAATTTCTTCTGAGAAAGAGTGGTTAAGTATTGGAACAGGCTACCCAGGGAGCTGGTGGAGTCACTGCCCCTGGAGGTGCTCAAGAAAGGGGTAGATGTGGCACTAAGAGGCATGATTAGTGGGCATCGTAGTAATGGGTTGGTGGTTGAACTAGATGATCTTAGTGGTCTTTTCCAACCTTTCTGATTCTGTGTTGATCCCACAGCATTTTTGCCACTGAGGATACCTGTAGGCTCTTCTTTTTTAATGGATGCTGGTTTTTATGGAACTTGTATGTGGTCATTTGAGATCTCTATTCCTCTGCCAAATTTAGATGAAGTTAACCAGTGCTTTCAGAACTGATTGTTGTAGGGAGTCCTCCACGGTTGGATCTATGGGCCTTCAGGCTGATAATGAGAGTCAGTAAACACTGTTTTCTTCAGCCAAAACAAGATATAATGACCCTTGCAGGCATACAGAAGATTATCAAAACAGCAAGTTTCATAGAATTGTAGAATGGCTTGGTTTGGAAGGGACCTTAAAGATCATGAAGCTTCAACTCTCCTGTCATGGGCAGGGTTGCCAGACAGTAGATCAGGCTGCCCAGGGCCCCCTCATAACCCTCAGAATGGGGCTTGTCTGCAGCACAGTTTGTAGACAATTCCTTATAGGTCTGAATACATCTGCTGTGTTGTCTGATTCTTGAGCCCAAGAATGATTGTCAGCATCGTTGTTCTTTGTCTTAGTGTCTGAGCGAGTTTAAAACCACAGATCTTCTTTTATACCTCACTTGGATCCCTTACCTCATTAAGCTGCCATACGTCTCTCTTTAGTTGTGTTTACCATGAGAATTGAACGGGATGAACCACTTGCTGACTTTTGTTTGCAGTGTGAGACCTTTGCTACTTGGCACCTAGTCTTCATAAGAGAACTCACAGAAAGTTATTATGGAGTAGTTTATATAAATGGTCAAATGTCCTTCGTAATACCGCCACTGAAAATCTCTTCATTCAGTCGCCCTGTCAGGAGGCAATAACTGCCTCTACCGCTTTGTAGAAAAGCCAACAGAAAGAATAAATACTTCCTCTCTTTGGGTGTGTGAAGGGAATTTCTAAATGGCTGTAGAGCACACTTTGTCCTGTGGAGGTGTCATTTTACCCATCAGGAATTGTAGAAAAGCTGTGTGTGAAAAGAAAGGCCCCTCCTTGAAGATTGCTCTCCACAAACATGGTCCTTATAACAGCAGACAAAAAGGACTGGGATAGGACAGACATTTGCAGTGGCACGTGGACAAGTTGAAAGGAGGAGTGGTGAATGCAGTGTGTGGAGGAACACAATATGACAACAGTACACTGAAGTACCCATAGTTGCCCACTGTTCAGAAAGTCTTAGTAACATCTGGGACTAGATGGACAATGTATTTGCCTTACCTTTGAGTTCCCTGTTTTTTTTACAAATTCACTATTTCTTCAGTAACAAAGGAACAACATTAAGAAATTTTTCTTACAGAACCCTTTAGAAAGTTTGCAGTCTGTGAAGGCAGACTGAAAGCATGGTGCAGATTTTAAGGTGTAGAATAAAACCATATGCTCCTTTTTAGTAGACACTGAGAGGACACTGCAGTCTGGACTCTTGGGAACATTTATTTTTGTGTTCCTTTGTGTCAGGCATATCAGTAGGAGGAAGAAAAAGAAAAGGAGAATCAGATGCAGAATTACTAATTCAGGCATCTCAGATGTGAGGGGCTTTCAGAAGATTCAGACCTTCAACTGTGTGAGTGCATAACCCCTACCGATTGCACTGTGATGACAGTGCGTTTCTTACAACTGGTCCTGAAGACACCCTGGCACAGTGACAGCATTTTGAATGTGGTTGTGTGCTTCCCATCCAGTCATGAAGGGTGCTAAAGAGAGTTGCCTAAATTAACATCATCCTGAAACAAAGCCCCCTTGGCACTCATACTCGCCCAAATACTTGTTCTGGATTACAGCTGTCCTTTTGAAACTTTCCAGGGGAAGGGGCCAAATACCAATATTTTAGAGTAGCACAAATTTTTAAATTGGTGGAGAGGAAAGCAGAACACAGAATCATAGAAAGGCTTAAGTTGGAAAGGACCTTAAACGTCATCTAGTTCCAACCCCCTGCCATGGGCTGGTTGTCACCCACCAGATCAAGCTGCCCAGGGCTCCATTCAACCTGGCCTTGAGAACCTACAGGGATGGGGACCTGGCTGTGCCCCTCTCCCCTGCTAAAACTCCACAATAAACAATTTATTTCCTTTCTAAAAGTATTTTTAAAAATCTGCTAGGAAAAAAAGACATTTAAGAAAAAAGCTAATGTTAGTCTGAAAGATATTTCAGTGATTCAGTCCACCCAAATGTGCATTTTTTTCCATCATAATGCCCGTTGCCCTGCTATTTCTCTGCAGTGAGCGAGCTGTACCTCCAGCCTCTCCTGAACTCACCATAGAAACTGCTTGATTAATGCAAAGCCAAGATGAGCTCAACCTTCCCCACAGACAACACTCTTCCTCTGACAGTGACAGTATCCCTCCTTTTCCTCAGACATATCTTACAGATATGTCAGAGATATTTTACACTATGGGAAAAGAAAGGAAATAGATTCATTTCAGAGAACTACATTCAGGCTCATTTAGAGTTTAACAGTCAGTGCTGTATTAATGGCTATCATTTGCTTCTTGTGCTCATACCTGCTGACACTGGCTTACAGCACCCTCATGTTCATCAAAGCTGTTTGTCTACCCCAGCCTGCACGGAGCCCAGAGTGAAACTAAGTGATTCTTTAACTGCTTCCTGATCCTTTACATTCAGGGATCTGTCACAAATGCACTGCTCTAAATCAAGAAATTCAGAAATTCATGTCCTTAAGCACATTTTGCTAGGAACAGGCTTGTTTCCAGCTGAGAATAAGCTCACAGGAGCTTGAAGCATCCTACACAGTTTAGAGGGTTCTGTCATTTCTTAATTATTCAAAGCTCAAACTTTGCTGCTACATTGATGAGTATAGTTTTCCTAAATTACCAGCACAATCCCTTGCTTAGCCATGTCTTGGCAGCAAGTTATTTCTTAAACATTTTGAAATGAGAGGTTTAGGAAATTGTGTGAGAGTTGATAGAAATAAAGACTGTGAACATTATGGAGATCAGACAGAGTTCTTCAAGGTATTACAAATCAAGATAGCTGAAAATTATAAGAAAACACTGAAGATGTTTCTAGCTTTCTTGCTTAGTCCAAAGTAGCAAGGGTACTGAAAGATGTGGAAGTTTGTGCTGAGAGTGTGATAGAGCCTCAAGTCTGGACATGAAGGGAATATTCTTCAGATCTGTAAAACTCACATATTTTGATAATTTCCATTTGTTTTCTTAAGTCTGTCCAAAGTATTTTTAGCCAAGCTGATTTTCCTTCCCAACTGAGCATCACAGAATAGAATGAACAAAGAGAAAGGTAGTTTCTGTGAAAGACAAATAAAAAAATTCCAACAAGGAATTCCATCAGAGGAAAATGTAGAAAATGACATCTTTTTCCATAGTAAATGATTCAGTAGAAAACCCTGAAGCTGCACAGTGCGGGAGGATGGAAGAGTCCTTGGAGGAACTATTATCACATATTCTCTCCGTTAGAAATCTGCTTTTAATTTGAAGCAAAGAGGCAGGATATGGGGCTAGATGGACTTTTGGTTTATCATTGTGTGCAGCAATTTTCTGTGTCAACAGATAGGGTTAATTAGAAGCAGAGTGAGAAAGGGGAGAAAAACATCAGTGCTCTACTTTATAGGCATTATGAGATTAAAAAAAAAAAAAAGAAAAACAACTGGATTGATGCATTTACTCTTTAAAATAACAGGCTAGGGAATGGATTTGAAATAAAGTTCTTAATTTAAGGAGAAAGCCAAATGATTGATTTGACCCATTTAGTAACCAAAATGATATATCCACATTATAATTACATTGGAAAGAAATTTTTTCATTACAAAATTTTCTCACTTGCTCCTAACCCTGATGCCCAACCATGTAGTCCTGAAATTGGTCTATAAATTCATCCCAACCATGGTTCATCACAAGCGTGCATCCCAGACATCAGAAGTATTTGAAAGGTGAGGCAGTTTCTTTTTTGCCATATCTGCACTGAAAACTCAAAGCTGCTTTCAAAGGAGTAATCTGTATCCTTTGGTTTGTAGGGGTCACAGATGGACATATGAATGTAGGAATATTACCATATTGCTTTTCAAGGCCATCACAAGAGGTGCCATGCAGAAGTGAACTCACTAAGAAAGATCGTGTGAGCTGTTGGTACAGATATTGCATCTGAGAAGAGCAAAATGGTTGCAGTGTGCAGAGGAAGATTACAGTGCAATAGTCAAAATATTCAAGGAGACAGAAAGGCTGTAGGATATTTACAAGGTGGACAGGGCTCTCTGTATGCTCCTGTAAGGGATGACATGTGACAACTCACATGTGTCTCAGCAGGTGGCAAATACAACCATAGAACAACTTTGGATTATGTTCAGCTGGATCAGAAATTCAGGTGCTCCACTTTTTCTTATCTTTCCTATATGTACAGGAAGCTGCTTTGTGATACACAAATATTCCCTCAGTATGCTGTGAGACCTCCAGACAGTCATGCCAGAAATGTGAGAACTTGCTACAGATTCTTACTATCCAAATGTTTCTACAATGACTTTTTAGTATTGATTTAAAACATGAAAAGGTTTGGAAAGTGCTGAGTTACCATTTAATAGGAGAGTGGGTTGAGGTAAGTGAAAATAGTGAGAGAAGGAGGGGAAACTACCCATCATGTAAAACCTATTCTAGTATTTTACTTTGAGTTATTTTACTTGTTTCATTTCATGATGAGAGCCGTAAAGCTGTAAGATGGAAACTTGAAATCCCATTTTTCTCCCAGATAAATCCTGCACTGCTACAGTGGCTGATCTAGCAGATAATTAAGTAGTTATGATAGCTTTGATAGTCTCCCCACCTCTTATTTCTTTTCAATGCTATGATCTCTAGCCCAAAGTATTGCAAAGATTCGAGCTTCTCTGTCTTTTAATCAAAGCATGGAGACTGTATTTCTGCTTAAAACATTAAATATACCCAAGATATAAATCCTTTCTCAGTCTCAAATGCTACTTCAGCCAATGTAGGTACTATCCCTCTTAACATTTCATGCCATGATTTCTAAATAATATGTAAGAAACAGAGTCGTCAGAGGGGTTTTGTGCACAAATCGGACAGTGAAGAAACAAAGGAAAAATTAAGTCATTTTCTCTGCAGAGGCAGAGCTGAGTGTGCTGGAACCATTTGGATCTTTTGGCCTTATATTCTGATATATAAGCTTTGCTGCTTGAAAAACATTTGCTTCATTTGCAAAAGATGGAGTTTACATTATCCTCTTTGCAGGGGCCAGTGTAAGATTTGTTATTCCCCACAGGCAGCCTCTGAGGGGTTGCACACAGCCGAATTTCTGTCTCCATTTCAGTCTTTCAATTTCCTTCAGGGATGCGGCTCCTTATTTCCATCCGCGTGAGAAGGAAACCTCCCCCAGGGTGGCAGGTGGATTTTTGCTCAGCAAGCAGGACTGCTACGAGGTGCCAAACACTGGGAACCATACATGCTATGAGGCTCCTGGCAGTCAGAGGGAAATGCGACAAACAATATGCTTTTGTTTTTAAAGGAAATATGTTGCTGTCTCTGCTGAGAAGCTGATTTTTTATTTTTTGTTAGCCATCAGCAACTGTCTTCAGTAACCATATGCTGAGCAGTCTGCACATCGTGTCACATCATGTCTCTCCTCCTCCAGTAGAAATGATGGTAATAGCTTGAATAAGTCAATTTAAGGTGGAGTCCTTCTTCTTTCTCCATGGAGTGAACTTTCCAATTTATTTTCTTTCCAGCTGAAAGCAAATATTCTTCCAAAATTTTATCAAAATTATTATTTCCCTAGTGGTGTTCAAGCAACATGTAGATGTGGTACTTAGGGATGTGGTTTAGTGGGCATGGTGGTGATGGGTTGATGTTTGGACTGGATTATCTTAGATGTCTTTTCCAATCTTAATGGTTCTATGATTGTATTAGCGGGGCTGTGCCCTCTTCACACTTCTGCTCCCTGTGTGTAAAAACTATCCTTACCTGAAAGGAATCTGAGATGTCACAATCCCTTCCCCTATACATTGATTTGCCATCCTCTAACTGCAGCCAAATGAATAAGGAACACATTTGCAGCTTCCCCCTTAAATCAATGTGCATGAATATATTGGTTATGGGAGAAATTTCTGCACTGGATAGTGCTGTTTTTGTAGAATGCAGCCATGCCTGTTACTATTTAATGGTTGTGAAAGGAGTTTTATCCCTGTCAATCTACCTGCAACAGTAACAACACTGAGACTGGAAATAATGGAAGGGGTCTGGTGTTCACACCCCTTTATACCATACCAGATGCTCCTCTAGCAGGCTTTGTTGGCACAGGCTCTCAGGTTTCCCAGTAAATCCTTCTCATCAGTAGATGAGAAGAGAGGATCCCTGAAATGGGGTTTTTCATTTTGGCTGGCGGAGACCTTGGGAAGTCACCTAACGGGCAGCGTGCTCATAAGTAGCTCAGCTTCACTTGAGCCATGTTTAATAGATGAGGACTTTGTTGCTGAAACCCTACTGAAAGGAGACTCCACACTTCTGTCTCCCAAAGCCTCACTGTCCTCACCACCAAGAAGAGCTTTTCCAAGGCTTGATTTTACTGCTTCAACATTAATGTTGGTGTCTGCTGTTACCTTGCATGCCCTGGGACCTACCAACCCCATCTCCACCTGTCTCTCCAGAAAGGTCTCTAGGTCCTGCATCACATTTGTAGTCTTGCAGAATTATGTTCCTTGCCCTGAAAGAACTGAAATGGCTTAAAACATCTTTGTCTATACAACTGAACTGGACTCAGTAATCAAGCTTGTCCTGATCTAAGCCCAAACTCGTGTTCTTTATGCAACATTTATTTATTTGTCTTGCCCCTTGCTTCTCATTTGACTGAGAAAACACTCTTTGCTGAGTTTTTCCTTACGGCTCATGTTTCCCAGACCACTAACTGTTCTTTTGTTCTTATTTGTCCTTTCTTCACTCAGTTTTTTTCCTTTTCAATATGTTGTTCTTGAATGGCTGTGGGGCACTACTCTTAGCTTGTTCACTCTAGAAAGGAATGATTATCAATTATTTTTGTCTTTCTTGTGACCTTTCCCTTATATTTTTATCTCAGAATATAGTTTACTTTCTCATATTACATTATAAGTTTTAGTTCTATGATCCATCCTAACCTGCAGATCCAGTTGTGACTGCTCCTACAAAAGGCAGAATTTTAAATTGACTTTGAATTATTTTTCCTCCTCTATTCCTCTTCTAATTTCAAGGCCATTTTGACAGTGATCCATTCCTCCAAAATGTGAGCAGCTCCTTCCAGCATGATATCATTCTGCAGATTTAATAAGGAGCAAAACTTCATTCATCCAGGCCATTAATGTAGAATTGAAAGCGACTGGACCAATATTTGACCCAAAAATCTACTTCTCAATACTTTTGCACCTCTCAACAGTTCCACCTAGATCACACCTCAATAGCTTGCTATGCAATTACTAGGATTTACAGTATTTACTGGGGGAAAGGTGCATATTTGCCTGTGCACTAGCTATACAAATGGGAGGTCCAGAAGTGAATATGACTCATGTAAAATGTAAGTTACCTTATGAAGGCCTAGAAAGCCTAAGATGCCAAGCACAGTGCAGGTGATGTTGAGGGCTCAGCACCAAAAAACCCCACTGTAGCCAAAAAAAGCTAATTGGAATAAACACTACTTGGCTTTTCTAGTGAGAAGAAGGGAAGAAATCTTGCTGAAAAGCAAGTTTTCCCAAGATTGAATTCCAGAGAAACTCTCTCAAAAATTTGTGCAAACCAAACAAAAATTTAAGTCCGAAGCATGGCAAGGAAGACTGACTACTGCTAATTTATGAGACAGCTAGTAACATTTTGCATGCCTCAGAGAGGCATCAGCCATCTGTACCACTCCCCATACTTTGCTCTGAGGTGGCTTTGGTCTTAGTACTTTTCCCAGGTTCCCAGAATGAACAAAGGTGGTGGGGCTGGGCCGTGCTTATCGTCATTTACAACTTACTGTCTCAACATCTAAAAAATAAAAGATAATCTTTTGTGTTTTTAGGGCATAACCAGCTGCCTCAAAGCCACACGCTGTTCCTCAAACATTGAAGGACTTTTTTTTCCTGCACTTGAAAAGCTGTGTTTTTCAGGAAAGACTGAGTACTGATTTTCTTTTCTGGCCACAGCATTTAATCTCAAAGTAATGTCCAGCTTTGCAAACTAAACTCAGGTCTCCTGTTTATTTTTTCTACTTCCTACCCAAAAACTTTAAAAGCAAAATCTCTTTACGCACTCATATCAAATAATACTCAGTAATAACAACGTTTATCTGTTTCTTTTGCCCAGTGGATTTTTCAGGATCTGCATTCCAAGCTCAACAAGGCTCCCTCTGCTGTTTGTTGCAGCAGTCACACAAATTGAATTGACCTTTGTTTACTTGCGTGGCACGATCCCCTGTGTCTCTGCTGTATTTCACACAGTGGGAGGTCAGCATGGACTTTTCCAAGGTCAATCTTGCTGCTGAAGACCAATGGTGCTCCTGCTGGGAGGTGTCATAAGGTTTCTAGTCAAGCCTGTAGCAATGCAAACTTGTTAACTGTTGAGGAAGCACGATCAGTTTAAGTGCATTTGACCAGTGAAGACCCTCACTGCCTCAAATTCATTTACTTCTCTACAGGGGGTAATAAGGAGAAAGAGGCTGTGACAGATGGAAGTGAAAGAATCTGTGAATTTGTCAATCCTACTATCAAAAAGGCAACAGGGGTGTAAAATGTCTTCCGGAAGTACATTTCAGTGGACTTAACCTGTAGTCTCAGCTCACCAGTCTGCTGGAGAAATGGGGATCTGACCCAAATTAATCTCTTATGCAGAGGAAAAGTCCATGAGAAGTACCTGGAGATTATCTTTACACTCTCTAGAGTGTATTACTAGTGAATGTAATACGAGGATATATATTCCTACCATTCATTCGAGTTCAGTTTCAAAAGAAATACAAAAATATTGAAGGTACTGATACGCTGGGAAAAGGAAATGGGAAATGAGGGCCAATGGAAGTGGGCCACCAGCAAGGGCTGTCACTGGGGAAAATGTGTGAGAGTGGGCCTTCTAGGAAGGTGCTGGTAGCCATGGAGCTGTCTGAAAGCAGCATTAGAGTGACATTGTGCTGGAATTAACAATCTCTACCTTGTGATGCATTGGTGATAATTAGTCTCACCAATCAGGTTCTTAATTAATGCAGCTATTCTGATCATGGGCAAGTTTAGAAGTCTCTACATTGTCTTTTACTGCACAGTAGACAAATAGAGCACACTGATCAACTATGCTCCTGATTGAATTCATACTTATCAAAAGTGCTTATAAAGTATTTTACAGATGGATACATGCAGGCACTATGGAGCTTCCAAGATTTTCAGTGGAAAGGCCATAGATGATCCATGAATTTGGTTCACTTGGTCATAAAACGTAGAAGGTCATAATGTCACCCTGACACTGATGGTATTACAGTGTTAAACAGGGTACTGTATTAATCTTTTAAATCTCTTAAACTTCAAAAGAAACTTGTTAGAAGGTGATCTCTGTAACCCTAGGCTTTGCACTCCCATGTGACATGATGTAGGAGGGTCCATGTTTTGACAGAGACATTGAAAGTTTATTTAAGTTCTAGATCTCCCTCTTTGGGAAAGGGAAGAGCTGAGTAATGCCCACTAGGCATAGCATCCTGAATTTGAAATCAATCAGGGACTAATTGACTCCAGTTGTTATGGCTTTCTCTCAGGGCCTTATAGCCAATAGCAGCTCAGATGGTTGAATCTGCAACTCAGGCAGATGGAGCTCTGGCTTTGGAGGAGCCTTTTTCTTAAATAAAGATCTCATGTGAGGCTTTACTCAATAAGCAGTTGAAATATTTCTCTATTTGATGATAGTGAAAATTGAAGGTGTCCAGTAAAGCAGTTGTAATTGTGTTTGGTGCTGAGATAATGAGTATAGTTAAGATTCAATTTGCTCTGCCTCTTTGTCCTTCACTCCCAGTTTCAAACATCCAGTGAAATTTGCTTGCTCTTTTATTGGGTGCTATGAACATAAGTGCAGCCACAACCCAAAGCAACTCAACCCGCCTGATCCAGGCTTACTGGCCTCGGATGAAGGACCATGACTCCACGAGTGATGGGGCTGAGATGTGCCCTTTGTTCTGAATGCTGTTCCCTGTGTTACGGAAGTGGGGTATTTTTGGAAGTCAGTACAAAACCACCGTTCATTTGTTATCATCTTTATTTAAAGTGCTTGGTGTATCTTGAGGGAATCTCAGCCTTGCAATTTTCACAGCTTGGACCAGAAGCTGTCAAGCAAGCTGGCTGCATATGGTTGTTGTCTAGAGTGTATATTTCTCTCCCCATTAATGTGAACATCACAGTTAGGGTTTCTTTGTTTCTTTATTTATTAGGGATGCTGAAATGAACTGGATTGGTACAACCAGGGACAGGATATCAGTGTTATGCTCCTACTGCAAAAAAAATAACAGCATCTTGCTATGTAAATGATGACTGCATTACAAAGAGGGAGCAGTACCCTTCTATCATGTTTTGCTGTATGCCACTCCAAAACTCCAGGTGCTTTAAAAATATGGGTAAAGAGTGTAATGATTAAAAAAACCCAACAACACAGAAGTATGAGGAAATATAGCAGAGCACAGAAGAAGTACAGCACAATTTCCATTTTGCAGCCTGTTCCTCTTCTCAGGCTTCACTCAAGGAAATAATATGCGGACAGGGGTTATTACCCAAGATCGCTACCTCAAATTTAACAACCCCTCACTGCCAGACAAGAAAAAAGAAAGATTTGTTGGTGTCACCTGGGAAATCTGTGGCAGGTCAGGGTAGACTGATCTGCTGAACTCTGCCCTTTACTGCACAAAAAAGCTATTTGTGTGCAAAAAGATTTGCATTTTTTCTCTGTCCCCTCCAAGTTCTCGTAAAACAATTATAATTATACCCTTTTCCTTGCAGCTGAAAGAGAAACAAGCCCAGAGCAACCTGCTTTCTCTTACAAATATTCCCCCTACTTCCAGAAATGCTGACAAAACTGCATTCAGATTGAACAGCTTTGGGTAGATTCATAATTAGGATGTGGTGTCACCAAGCTGCATATCGGAGGCTGTGCTCAGTGTTTAACACAGCAGACCACAATTTAACAAGCGTGGAGCTTGGGAGTTGCTAGTGGAAGTGAACACTGGGGTTACTCACTTTCTCTCAGCCTTTTTTTCATTTCTTGCATTTCCTGAACCACCCATCTATACATCTCTTGTTCAGCATAATATCTGATACAACAGAATTTCTGTAATTGGTCCATATATAGGAAACAAAGAATGTTTCCCTTAAGGAATAAATTTGATCTGTAATCTATTTTTGTAATTAAAACCCTAAAGAGCTCTAATGTGTACACGAAATGTATTTTATTACTGCCTTCCATTGCCTCCTTGCACTGCTGTGTTTCCATTCTGTCTCAGCACCTTTCTATAAAGTAGAATGCTTCCACAAACCTTTTTTCATTACCAAAATGATAAAGCTGATAAACAAAAAATGAGGTATCATTATGATCTTGATAGCAGAGTATGGGAGCTGTCTTAGGATTAATGGCTCCCGCAATTACATCTTGATTGAGTGCAGTGATTAGGCTGCAACCCCCTTCTTGAGTATCATGTTGTGGGCATTTATCTGATGACTACACAAGTACTCATGAACATGCTGTGACCCAGTCCTGACAAAGGATTAGAAAATGCAAATGGAGGAGTGTCTGCCTACATTTTGTTTATAATCTTTGGAAAGTGTCTTGCATTAGACGTGTGGCCAATCAGTAGGGAGTGAAAAAATTATTCAACATCTGTGCTTCAACAGCACCTAGAAGCCTTAATCAATGCTGAGTCCTGAGCAAAAGTATTTTCTGTATTCCAAAGCTAGAAGCAGTTTTTGTCCTAAAGAAATGCCAGACTAAAGAGACCAGATAGGTGGACCTATTGTGAAGGTTTTCTTTGTGCAGGAGAATTGAGGCCCAGGAGCCCACATGTTACTCACAAGATCAAAGAATCACAACATCATTTCAGCTGGAAGGGATCCTTAAAGGCCATCTATCATAGAATCATAGAATCACCAAGGTTGGAAAAGAAAAAAAATATATCTAGTTCTTCCTTCTTCTTCTTCCCAGCAATGAACAGGGACACCTGCAGCTCAGTCAGGTGTTCAGTGCCCCATCTAACCTGACCTTAAATGTTTCCAGGGATGGGGCATTCTCCACCTCTCTGAGATGTTCCAGTGCTTCACCACCCTTATTTTAAAAAAAGTTTTTCCTTGCAACCAATCTAAATCTGCCTTCTTTTAGTCTGAAACCATTTCCCCTTGTCATATCAAAGACGCTAGGGCAGAGCTGAGGGCAGAATCCATTTCTTCTCATTTTAAAGGAGTGCTGAGAGGTGTTTGAATTCAGCAGGGTGAACTGATGTATGCATGCTGCCACCTACCAGTGCTAGATCCTGGCTCCATTTGCTCTCTCTGGGCTGGATCTGCCTCCTTTGACCTTATTTCAGGTGTGTTATGATTTTCTCTCTCCCATATCTATAGAGCAGGTCAAGTCCTCACAGTCCTAAGCATTACGAAGGCTGAGCTGCTTACTGCCCTTCTTTAGATACTACAGCAGGGTTCTATCAGACACCATAGGAGATGGTTTTAAAAGATCTCATGGCTACCTGAACCTCTTGCCACTCTGGCCTGAGCCAGAGATAATGAAGTGCATAGGTATCTAGTCATTCTGATGCACTTTGGATTAGGCTGGAGGTTTTCAAGAAAACAGTATATGTGGCATTGAGGGACATGATCTAAAGTGGTCACTGGCATGGGTTGAACTGGATATCTTATTGGTTTTTCCAACCTTCATGATTCTATGATATTTTTTCCATTTCTGTGCTCTTTCCTCTGCTGTCAGTGCTATTCTATCAAACAGGCAGAAGCATCATGTTTTAGAAAATGGATAGTTCTTAGAGAAATAAAGAACGAAAGAAACAAGTTATTAGCTTGGGGAGAGGGAGGAAGGATTTAAAGAGGTGAAGATGTTGAGTAACAATTCAGTTCTTCCCTCTGGGCTGGTGTCATTGAGGTCCAGATGGCACCTGAGCATCTCAGATGCTGGAGCAAAGACCCTCTGCTCAGACAGACTGTTCATCACGCCACAGATTAGAGAGCAGCTGCACAGAGGAAGGTGTCTATAACCTTGTTGCTACAGCTGCTTCCTGCTGGAGCCTGCGATGTGCCCGCTGCTTGGGTAAAGGTTAACTCATGCTGGGGAGTTTTAATTATCTATTACCTACCCAGAGGGAACTAACTACCTTAAATAGACCAAGGCAAAGGCTTAATTTCCTGGCTTTTCTCAGAGTGTTTTTGAGAGAGATTTGTATGTTAATCAAACTTGGGATGAAACAAAAGAATGTCAGTGATACGTTCACTGGGGAAGAAGACCCCAGGTTACACAGATCCATCAGCAATGCATCTAAATAAAGTCAGGGAGAGTATCACTGGCTACTGCACTTCAATTATTACTGCGGTGATTGATAATGCGGTTGCTCAGTTAATGTGCAGACATGTGTGGTCCAGAGGTCAGTGGCACAGCTGCTGGGATGGAAAGCCATGCTGCTGCAATGTGATGGGCTGATGCCTTGTGGTCTGTTACACAGCTCTTGTAAATCAAGATTTATTTGGATTACCGTGCTCAGTTTCTGGACGGTTCTGTGTGGAGCAGCTCTGCAGTTTTTATTCTGCTGTTTGTGCAATTTCAAGCTTTCCAAGAAAGGCTGCTAACTTTATGGCCATTTCACTTTAGTAGTACAGATAACAGGGGTTGAGCCATGGCTGAGCCTTTTCTTTAGCTTTAAATGAAATTTAAATTTCAGAAAAGAAATAGAATGGATTTATCTATTTCCGTCAGAAAAATAGTAACATAAAAGTCAGTTTGTATGTGACTGGTTTTACTCCAGAGGAATAAAACGTGATTTAATGAGTGATTCGGAGCGGGAGGGGGTGCAGTGAGATTCCTTGTAGTTCACTCACTGAGGTGCCGTGGGCAGGGCAGAAGGAGGTGGAGGAATCTGAGTTGAGTGCTGGATACTCTGTAATGATGAAGGAAACTATGCAGCATAATAAAACATTATCACTACTAAAGACACCTTTCAGCACTGATGATCTTCTGTTTTATTCCAGTAGTTCAACACTCACAATTACAGATTTAGCCAGTGACTGAGAAACATGAAGCTAGTGTAATGAGCATAATATATAATGGAAGAGCAGGAAACAGGTATTCACTGTTGAAAGAAAATAAATGAACTCCATCCTCTTCTGTTCTCATAGCCACAGTTATCATATCCAAGTATTGCCCCTGTGCTTGGGCTGCAAGAATTATTTTAGTACTAAAGAAGAGAGGAAAAGCAGAAGAAACACATGGATTTTGGTAAAAAATGCTGGATGCAGTGCAGAGCTTTTGCCAAAGCAGAATCTGTAATTAGCACCTTCTTAATAATCACATCATAGTCAATAACAGGGATATGAAATAAGATTTGTTCCTGAGTTTTGATTTGTCTTGGCACAATGTTTAGATGTGCCATGTGCTGTTAACATTACACAGAAAAACCTTTTATCCTGCTTCTCAAATTTCCCCTCCAGATGTTTTGAGACCTAACATGTTTAGGGCAAGATTCTTATGGTACTAAATTATTCAGGCTTAAATCACATAAAAGTAGAAGATTAGGCAGTTTTAAAGGCAAGTAGAAATCTGAATTCCATCTTTATTTATTGTCACATAGAGAACAAATTTGATACTGCTTTACTGCATTGTTCTATAAATATTGACTAAAGGATTGCTGTACAAGGAAGCATGTAAATTATTACTCAGTCCTCTGAAGACAGAAAGGGAGAATCTTTCATTCCTTTCACTGTATTGCCAGTATCTGAGAAGTCATCTGTTCTGAGAAGAAGAGACATCTTACAAGTAATTTACTGTATTTTTGCCTTCTGTCCCATGGGCTATAATGCAAGAATAAGTGTCAGCTACTATCCTCAATCTTCATTTCTCTTAGATTATTCCATCCTCTTTCTCTAAGGTGCTCTTCAATGTAATCATTATACCAGTTTGGCTCCCTGCAGAAAGCCTGAATGGTGTCACTTACAGTAAAGACCTAGGTTGATTCTTTCATCCAGAGGTTTTGCTTTTTTTTTTCTTCTTTTTTTTTCTTTTTTCTTTTTTTTTTCTGTTCCTGGATGTGAAAGGAGAAGCCAAGGGAGGAGGTTTGCCTCTACTGTATTTTTACACAGTGAACAGAGACCCACTTGTAATCTCTAGCAGTAGAAGGGCAGTATGATGGGGGGTTTTGGTCATCAAGGAACAGTTGCTGGACACAAGATATCCTGATGTTAGAAAGAATTTGAGCTGTAGAGGAGTTGTTTTCCATAAAATGTCGAGAAGTGCATCTCTGTAGATTCTTCCATTCATACACTGGGTTCCCTGGTACTAAACATTCTAAAATCTGACATCAGTATCAGATCAGGAAAATAGCCTTCTCTTCCTGGGTGGAATGTTGTGGATGTCCTTGTTAATAATGTGGGATTCAGCCATTGGACAGTGATGTCTATTAAAAAATAGGGCATAAAAGCACATACAGTTTTGTGACAGTAGATCATCATGGATCCTAGATGTTCATTACAAATTAAAGAAGAATATCTTGGTGGAATCAAGAAAGTGATACCCATCACCCTCTTGAGAATCTGCCACTTAGTGCTTAATTGCTGTAAATTGTACTGACATTCAGCATTTCAGCTACTGGAAGGATAAACTTTATGAAATGACAGTCCTCCTCACCCTGAAACACAGGTGTCCTTGGGTGAGACCTCTTGGCTGTTTGAAACAATGCAGTGGCACTGAATGAGAAGGGAGGGATAAAAATTAGCCCTGCTCAAGTACAAGGATGATTTTAAGTGGCTAGAAAATAATAATACTCTATCAATACTCTTTTCTTAAGACATAAGAAAAATTTAACACTTGTAGGAAAATATCTTCCTAGTGATTATAGACATGGGAGAATCTTTGTGTTACGTTCAATTGAAACATTGAGTACCTTTGTCCCAAGAGACAAAAAATGTCATTCATGGACAGGATTCACAAATGAGGGCATGAAATCCAGCTGACAAACCGCAGGTATCTCCCCTCAGTGAGCGTGTCAGCAGGACAACTTAGATTTAAAAAATCATTAAAATGCCCCCTTGGGCTCTTTTATTGAATGAATGTTATTTCATGACTGAGTGCTCAAAAATGTGCCAAGTGTTGGCTCACAATTAAAGGTCTTTGTCTCTCAAAGCTGTTAAAACAGAAACCAAATGTGTGTGATTTTTCTAACAGGGTTCACAGCAAGATGGGAATGTCTCCTCCCTGGCCAGGAGGAGTCAGGACTTTGCTTTTCAGAAGTTTGTCTTACACCAAAATGAGAGAGCAGAGAAAGACAGATGGAGAAAAAAGGCAAAAGAAAAGCAGAAATATATCTGTAGGGGTATGACAGGTATGATGACATCATAGCCATAAGGCTGAACATGGATATAGTGCCAGAATAAAATCAGGACAAATTTGCATGCCATTGCATCCTTTATGAGTAATAGCCAAAGGTGATTTTGCATGATTATTGCTGAATTCCATGCAATAACAATCCCATCTTTTCCTGCACTAGAGTTCTGATACTGGGAAAATATTAGCAAAAACCTTCTCATGAAGACTTCTCCCAGGGAGTGCTTCCCATTTTGCAAAGCTGCATGTAATGAAGAGATTCAACCAGCTTGGAGGAAAGTCAGATCAAAAAGCATATAAAATGATTGCCTTCAGAAACTGGAGGCCCTGGGGTTACAGTTTGGAGCAAGGAGATTCTGATTCCTTCGGTGCACTCAACAGGTTTCTCCTTGTTTTCCTCTGCTGTGAGAAAAATAGGGAGCACAAGAGCTCCCTTCTGACTGGAGGGGGTGATGGTGAGGTGCACTGTACTGAGAACACACATTTGTTTTAGGGAGAAACAGAGTGGTCCCATTGCAGCTTTGAGCTAAAGGCTCATGTTCCCTACAGCTGTGAAGGCCAAAGGGGTTGACCCTGCTGATGAGGGAGAAAGGGAATGTTGGCTTGGCCAAGACCAGTAAAAGAGGAGAGCTTATGCCTATGTTTATGCCTAATTTGGGTGTGAGGTATTTGTCTCCTCCGTTGCATCTGGGTTGTAGTCCTCCCACATGTCATGGCAGAGTCCATGCAGTTCCTGGGATCTTCTCATTAACTTAGAAAATAATGGTGTTTTTTTTTTTTTTTTTTTTTTTAAATTAAATTTTGTTTTAAATTTATTTTTATTTGGAGAGTACAATGTTCTGTTCTACATTATTTTATTCTGCTTTGCTCTACTCTATGCCTTCATGGCATGGTTACCCCCGAAGGCACTCTGTGCCACCCCATACTAAATGTATCACATGCCCTACTAATCTCAGTAGCTAAATTTACCATGGAGTGTAAAGAGAGATGTAACACGTATCCAACCTCAGCTTGGGGCATTCTCTGTCCCTCGCATCCAGCGGCTTCTCACCCTGTCCTCTTCCCCAGAAAAGTGCAGTACCTCAGTGAGTTTAATTGGACTCCATGGATGTGGATACCTGGAGCCTGAACTCAGAGTCAAAGCGGTGCTTTGTTTTCAAGAGCAGTTGGTGTGAGATCAAGCCATGATGCAGCGCGAAGGTTCATGATGGCACCTTAATGAGAGAAAAAGAGAGAGCTCTAGCCTGTATTTCAGGGAATAGAAGGACTAAAACAACCAAGGGAAAATTCTCCAAATAAGATGAAAAGTGGAAGACATTCTACTGAACTTCACACACAAATGGCTGTAGTGTACTAGGCTATAAAGCAAAAAAGCAGCAATGAAAGTAGTAGGTTTGGAGCATGCTGTTAGTAGCTCAGGTCTGTCTTTGATCTTTTTAATTTCTAGAATGGCATCTCCACAGTCCTCCAGATGTGTAACAGCCAGGATAGACTACCTTGCTCGTACAATCCACTTCTGCTATGGCATGTCTGCATCATGCAACCCCTGAGCTACCTGCACTACCTGCAGCATGTACAGGTGCAGGTACTGACTGGGTTTCAGAGAGGGCAGAGCTGATCTTGCCCAGCCACAGAGCTGAGGCAGTTCACAAATCAGTTCCTCCTTCCTCTTCTGCAGCCTGCAGGGTGGTGTCAGTATATGCTCAGCTTCCCCGGCCTTCTTTTTCCAGAGCTAGTTCATGTGCTGTAACAAAGCCAAATGTGTCTTTTTCTTTCCCTTTTTTCCTGTGTGATTCAGTTAATACATATTCCAAATTTGGTTTTGTTTCCATAGTTTCCCTGGGATTTCAATGCTAGTGCCATTAGTTGAACTGGCACTTGCCCAGATCTGACACTTTGAAGTTCCTCATTTGCTGTGCTTGCACAGTACAATTTTAAGAGATGTGGTGCTTGCTCCCAGTATCTCTTCAGAGCAGTGCCACATCTCACAGCCACTGGCAAAAGGAAGCCTTTAACACAGCAGCCAGTCTCTGGCTGAAAGCCTAAGCCCTGGTCATTCTTTTCATGGCACCCTCTGGATCTAGACCGCCAGCTCTCCCAAACCCTTCTGAAGTTGCTCATTGCCCACCCATATTTAGGGCTTGTAGCACTGCTCCAAAAGCTTCCTCCAATGGGAGCATATGAAAAATTCTTCTGCTTTTCCATGCCATCCTGTGTTGACTTTTATATTCAATCAGCTCCGCTGAGCCATTTTCTCTGTCATTCATTTAACAGCCTGCAGAGGAGATCATTTAAGCAACCAGCTGAGCTTTGCTCTGAGCAAGCAAGGAAGCTAGAGCCACATCAGGAGCACCCTGCAAGGCCAGTGCTTGATTAATTTCAGCTGGCTTTAATTAAAAAGTATTCCTTCTTTAGTTAATTACGTATTTTATGAGAAGTGGATATGGTTATGTGAAACCGAACACGAGATGATGTTTCTGTCATCTCCTCAGTTTGGGGTATATCAGGTCTGGGAATCAAGACAGCATTAGGAAATAACTGGATATGGAAACATGCCTCCACCAGCCACTACTGGGATTTACATTTAAATTAATGTACGAATCTATTCCAGTGTATCATGGACGATATGTGTAATCTCTCATATTACATGCTATCTCTTTTTCTGTTGGTTGCATTTTACTTTTACTGTAGTGCTCTGAGTGGAAAAGAGAATTATTCAAAAGAAAGGTATAAGTGTGAAACATCTGAAACAGATATGCTTTTAGATATATTATTTTCAAAGCATTAAAGTGTTTAGCCTTTTGCTTCTAAAAGAAGCGCCTCTGTTCAAGAAGTGCTGAGTCTTCTCTTCTTTTGGTGATCAAGAGCTTTTAAACCAGCTTTCATTGTTGCTCAGATACCAGGTTCTCTGCATCAAGAGTAATTGCTGAAGGTTTGACCATATTTAGGGGAGGGTAACAACAGAAATGCTCTTCACCTGTAGCAAGTATATACATAGCAGCTGCTGCTATGAGCAGCTTGGGTATGAAGCTGAGTCCTCAGTGTCTCTGCTGAAGTTATTGCTGTCTTTGTACAGTTTTAATGTTTCCATTGTAGAGTCCTGGAGGAGCCTGCCTCAAAGGTAAGAATCTTACATGCTTAGAGCTGGAAAAAAACTTTTTTCACAGTTTTCAATTTGGTTGGCAAACAGTGTGCAACAGGTGGATGATAGAACTAAAACAGCATGGGGAAGGAGGGAATAGCAAACAAAATGTGGTCACTGGGAGAGCAGGAATCATTGCTGACTGCTTATTCTCCCCAGATTCTAAATATGTCTCTGTGCAGCATATGCAGACTGTAGAAAACTACAAATCTCTGCTTTATGACTCTGAATCTTAGCTGTGAATTGAATAATTTACAGTAGTGAACAGTGAAATGGCACAAAGCATTTTGTGCATGGAGGTAAATGAAAGCCTTGTATGAGGCAGTTGCTTTGTAAAGGAAGGGTATGGGGAAGTCAAGAGCGAGTCAAAGACTAAATAACCTCAACAGTGATGTGCTCAAGCTTCACTGAACAAACAACAGAATGATTTGATCTCTTTTCCAATAAGCTTTACAAATATTAGTGCATTGTCTGAATGTATTTTATACCAGCAAGCTAACAGGGTGTCAGGAATGGCAGCATCAGCTCCAGGACTCCTGTCTGCTCACTAGCTAAGTGCAGAGGCAGTAAATTTTACAGCATCTTTAATCTTTATCTTCAATGTAAATAACACCTCATGGGCTTTAAAAAAGGTAAAGTCCTTGACTTCTTTTGGTTTTAATCTCAGTACTGATGCCTTCTGATGGATCCAACTCTCAGTTCCCAATTCTTAAATCATTTAACCGATTCAACAGAATCGTAGAATCACCAAGGTTGGGAAAGACCTCCAAGCTGTCTTATCTTTTGCTTTTATAGCTAAATCAATTTTTAGGAGGCAAAATAAGCTCTTCAGTGAATCACATCCAGAGTGGCCTACCCTTCCTTAGAGCCAGTTGCCAGTGGTATAAAAAAAAAACTACTTTGAACTTTCTCATAAGTCAGAGGGAATAAAGAGAGAAAATGCAGGAATTACCAACCAGGAGCAGCAAGGGGTTATGTTGCTATTGTGGTATTACAGAGAAGACCTTCATAGACGGTCATCTCTCTTGTATTTACAATGAGCGGTTGCCACTGATGTGCCTGTTCATTTCAGTATCTTTTGAAAATAAAGTACAAATGTATGAAGTAATTTCAGACAACACTCATACAAAGTTAAAATGTGTAGAGATTCCTCAGATCTGGGCTCAAAATCCTTCCCCAAGGGGAACATCCATGGGTTTTAGTTCCATGAAAAGACCCCAGTGCTGAGCAACGTGCCTGCATTTTGAGAAACACTGTGGTGGTGATCAGGTTGTAATGCGAGGGTCTGTTTCAGGAGACAGTGATGCGGATGTTACTGGTCTCCTCTTCCTTTACAGTGGACTTTGGCCTTTTCCTAAAAGACTGGAGTCTGCTGTAAGGTACTAGGGAGTGGTTCATCAATAGATGCCTGAAAGATGTGCATGATTTGTGGACACTTCTCGACTAAATTTCTATTGCAAGGGACTGGATTTGATGGCCTAACTTGTAGAGACATCTAAAATGAGTCTGACATTTCATGCCTAAAGGAGGTCAAAAGAACAGAATAAGATTTAGAAGTGCTCAATTAAGTAGTTGTTGTTTTCTACTGCCAGCTAATTAGTCTTTCTGTTTTTCAGTTGAAAGTAAAAAGTTTCCCGTCAAAACTTTAACTTTTCCTGGAAATCTTTCTAATA
>JAOWBP010003503.1:16361138-16385144 GCA_028571105.1 Tragopan temminckii
CAGTTGATGTAGGGAGGGTCTACCACAGCTTCCCACTGGGGCTGGATGCAGTGTGAGGCTGAGTCTTTTAGCATGGTAAGAGAATATTAGGGTGTGTTAGAGTCACAAGGTCAGTCTTCATTTTGCTTTCTCTGGGGTCTCCATTTGGGCTACACTTGTGACTTCATTAGTGTTGATGTGCATTGGTGAAACTGAGAGCAGAGTTGGACCCACAGCAGTCTTGGCTTCTCAGGAAATTCAAGTGTTCTTCCCCAGAACTGAGATACATGGTAAGATGCCATGAAGAATTCCTTCTGACTTTATGGTATACTGTTTAACTCGTTGCTGGGCAGATCAGAATCTGGCCTCATGGGCATCCCACAATAAGACAGAGTCTGGGCTCTTATTTCTTTAGGTATGGTAAGTATGGCAAATGGAGGCAGAACTGGCCTGGTCTATTGAACTGTGTTCTTAGTAACTTGTCTGCTTCCTTCCCAGTGTTAGTTGGTTGTTTTTTTGTTTTTTGTTTTTTTTTTGGAAGGTTGCATATGTTCTAATTATGTATGCATGTCCTGTCAATGCATATTAATTGTGTTACGCTTCTCTTCTGCAGAGGGAAACTTGCCCATAGCTGAAGTGTAACTAATGATGCCAAACCTTCTCTGGAGGCGTGTGGTTGTTTATTTTAATTTTGTTTCATTCTGCCCTTCTCCCTTCCTCTCTCTCCAGATGGAGTTGATTGGACCATTCTCTGTGCCTGTGGTTGTGATTTCCCTCACCTTCAATTTTTGTGGCTAACCTGGTTCCTGTCTCTGGTTTTTTTGGGTGTCGCCGTCTGTGCTGTGGCCATGTGCTCACTTGCATGCAGTTGAGGAAAGGGCCTCCGGTGCCTCCGCCTCCAAAAGTCACCCCTTCCAAGGAGATCAAGCAGGAGAACATCATCAGTCTGTTTGATGACAATTTTGTCCCTGAGATAAGTGTGACAACCCCCTCGCAGGTTAGCTGCTATGCCCTGCATTGTATTTGTCTGCCTCTGAACTTTTTCTTTTGATCTTTCTTCCCTCTGGAGGTGTCAAGCCATGAAACCTGGTCAGGTAAAGGAGGAAGGCAAGCTCAGCATTGGACCTCAGAAGGCAAAGCGGGAGATAAGGGGCTATTTTGTGGAAGGCAAGGTAGCTGGAAGGCAGTTTAGGCAAACATGTAGTCCTTTGAGAGCTTTGGCTCATGGAAGAAATGGGAGAAATTTAGCTGGTGGAAGATGCCAGAATGTTATCAGTGTGTTTGTATAGCAGCAGTGTATGTGGAGTGTGGCTTCCCTTGCATCGCATGATATGCTCTCTCCTGGCCCAGGAATCCTAGGTGTGGATGAAGCTCTCTCAAGTGTGTCTTGTCTGCTCTTGTACAATCCCAAACTCTGACCCTGTCTTTTTTGCCTTTTCAGAAGGCAGTTTTGTGCTCTTTAGATCAGGGCTTTGTATTAACTTTTAAAGCCCACACATGCACTGGAAAAGCCAACAGGAATTGGTGACTGAAGCGTAGATAGGCAGGACTGTGCCTGCTGTGAATTCAGGACTCCTGACAGACTGTCTGTTTTCACCAGCCAGCAGTTCTCATAAGAATACTTTTTTCCTGAGGTGTGACACCTTTTGAAGCCCTAAAAATTGTAACAGCATTTTCAAGCAATGAATTTTCATCTTTACTTACCTTATTATTAACATCACTGGAAGAGAGGATGCCTGCTTGGGGAATTCGTTCTGTGTTGGATCTAGGAGAACAGATGTTCTTATATATACAGGAGCCTGACCAGATTTCTGGCTGCATCGTAAGATACCTGCATCTATATTTTTTTTATATATATATATATATACACGCATACTGTTTTTTTTTTTTTTTCCCCTAAATGCTTGTTAAAGCACAAGTAATGCCTGTAGCAGTTCTCATCTGTGACTCATTTGCTAACTTTTCTTCATGTCATGCTGCTCCATTGCCTCTGGTTTGCCACCTTCCACCTCACTGCTGAAGAGTCAAGGTAGAGTGGAGAGGGAAGGATGATGTCAGATTTTGCATTGCAATAGATAAAGCCTGCAGAGCAGAGATGATTTGACTGCAGTGTTGGAAGCGTGGGGACCACAGGCAGCTGAGCAACTCTCATTCTCTATAGTTCTTTCTCTTATATCATAATGGACAGCTCTGTCTGCCCCATGGTTTGCATCTTGTATTTCCATGTGAATGCCTGCCCTTAGCCAGTCGTATTCTGCACCTGATCAGTGCCCTGACCCAGGATAGGATCTGCTGTGACATTCAATTAGATGAAATTTCCGAGGGAGGGCTCTGGTTGCCAGAACAATCTTCACTGAAGCGCTCAACAGGCACTAGTGTTCAGTGCATTGCCCAGGGCTGCTCCTGTCAGATGTCTTGGCTTCAGTGAGCTTTCTTGTGGGAGATCTGGGTAAAAGCAAAGCGTGCTAGGCCTCGCACGTAAGTCTTGAATGACAGGTAAGATACTTCCGTGACCACCCCACCACCAAACAAAGCTGAAGATTGGCATTTGAACCTTCCTGATGGCCTTAGTGCACTGGAGGAGTATGCTACAATGCCAGTTTTAACATACTGGTCAGGGTTTATTGTTGTGAGATGGGAGAATTTGGTTTGGCGTCCTCATGGAACTGTGGATATCAGAAAGAGGAGAGGATGTTGTTATGGGAGAGAAAAGTCCAAAAAATTGCAGTAAGAGAAAATAAAAGGAGGTGAAACATGGTGATGGTATGGGCTGCATGCAGAGGACTTTCACTTAAATTTTATTGCTGTTTTCCCCATGTTCTTCCATGGTGTGGCTATGACGTAGTTGTGAAGACCAGCCTTCCAGATTTGGTGTGTTGCTGGAAAGGTGGCTGAGGTGGTACGGCTAGTGAACTTCAGAGATCAATGGAAATGTGGTCAACTCCTCCTGCACTTTGAGCTTCCTCTGAAGTGAAGTACGGGGAGAGTCTTGTGGTTATGCTAGATTTAAAAGCAGACATATTGACTTGTTTTGAATACTCTTTTGTTGTGACTATTTTATTAAAGGTAATTAGTGAATGTGCTGTCATTGTCTTCAGCTGCTGCATTAATCAGAAGGTTATTCTGCTGACTTGGAAGAGAGCAGCACAAGTATGCTGCTTTGGAAGACTTGTGTATGCGTGTTTTTGGGATACCTGAAATGGAAAGCATTGTAAATATGATTTTGAACTGGAATGTAATTTGAGTCCCATAGCTAGGGTGAGCTTCTTTGTTATGTGTTTCTGTGTCTGGAGGGAATTAGGAACTTGGGGAGTTAGTTCTGAGCCTTGCATGTTTTTCTATCTGGGTCCATGTTGCTGAGATGCGTGGTTAAATAAATCTGTCCTGGGCTTTCAACACAAAGGCAGCCGGATGAGCTGTAAGGCATAGAAATAAATAGAAGACCACCTGAACTGGTTAGTGGCAGTGATTCTTTTGGCTGTAACAGGTCAGGTGCTTGCACCACGTGAGCTCATTTGGTCAGATGAGAAGTTGAGTGAGCCTTATGGAAAAGGCTCAGGTTTGGCTCAGTGGAGCCCTGCTTACTGCCCATGATTAAAGGCATTCCAGAGCCAGGAGCCACATCAAGTGTTTGCGTTCCCACACTGTCTTCTACGCTTGCAGCCATAGCACCTGGATATTGCATACCTTGTCTGTACTGTACATGTGTGCGTGTCTAACGCTCGTACTGCTTTTCTTCCTCACTGCTGCCAAGTTTGATGCCCCTGGGCCCTTCCAGGAGGGAGCCAGCCTGTTGGATCTGGATTTTGATCCCATTAAACCAGATGCTACTATGGGGAAGACCCCCACACCTGCTTCTCAGGTTGGTTAATATCACCATTCCCTCTCTCTTTGAAAGTGAGTTGTTGCCAGGGGTGGTGTGACCTGCAACCACATCAGTGACAATTTGGACCTGAGCTCTGGGTGGCTGAGCTGGATGCTACCAACTTCTGATGCCCTGCAGATGGGCACCTTGGTCTTCTCTGCTGGATATGTAAGTCCAGTGAGAATCATGTGGCTGTTAGCCAGGCCACAGTCTGGCACTAGCTGTCTGTGGGGTGCTCGTGCTTTGCTTGGGTGATCTACTGATTGACAACACCTTCAGCACTACGTATCTCCATCCATGGATTAACATCCTCTGTATACTATGTGGATTTAAACCATGGGTAGGCATTCAACCTCTGCTCTGTGCTCCTGCTGTAAATTACTCTCAAAGAGATTTTTAATAAACAGACTCTTTGATAGTCTGCAGTTACGTAAGATGAATAAAACTGCAGACAGATACTCAAGTGACATGAGGCCCTTCTGTCTGAGTATAACATAGCCTCTGTTCATGGTAAAGAAGTAGCTTGCTCCCTGGACATATTGCCTCACAGTGAAGTATCAAAAAGGAAGATTCATAATTCTGGTCTGATCTGTACCTGTTCCTGTCCTGCTAGAGACAGGTGGTCTGCACTTTGGTTTCTTTCACTCAGACATTCCATTTCTTATGTGTCAAATAGGTGTTCTTGGCCTGTGGTTTCCACTAAAATTTGTAGTAATATAATTTGGATGTTTACAGTATTTTTCCAGTATCGTAAAGTCAAGTGGGCCTGTATGGCTGATCTTTCTAGCAGTAAGATCTCTGTTAAAAGTTTGATTCTTCTAAATTAAAATACTGTATCTGCAAAATTCTAGTTATCATCATAGTTTAATATACACCAATGAGCCAAACTGCCACTTTTGGGAACTTTAAATAGACAGATTGGCATTTCTTGACTGCATGACTGCTACATACCCCAGAATAAGCTTGTTTTCTGTTGTTCTGAATCACCTGTTATAACTTGAATAATTGGGTATATTGACATTGGATAAGAACATGAATTTATTTTAAAATGAAGTTATTTGCAATAAATGCAATAAATGTTATGCTGAGTGGGATTTTAAAAACTGTTCAGCAATAACGTTTGGTATTATTACATATTTATTGTTAGTTTCACAAGTCACTTAAGAGTCTGAAATGAATACTTTATAGTGGTAACCGCAGTACTAAATGTAGCACAAACCTCCCCATTTTCAATGGATTCATATTTATTTCCCACAGGGCAGGCGATATGGCAGAGGGGTTAAAATATTTCACTGTTGATCCAAAGATATGGGTTGAAGTCTTGCTCTGAAATAACGTGTAACTCTGGTTGAGGAGATAAGAGAATATTTAACTCTGATAGACCACAAATCCATGATTTTTTTATTTTTTTTTTTTCCTGTCACTACTGCCACTAATAACTGAAAGTGGCTTGGCCGTCTCCCTTCATACCAGAGGAATAACCCTCACTCGGATATCTTAGTGCCTAACTTGGAAATGCAATGGGGATGAGTGTATAAATTTGCACACTTAAAAAACAAAAAACAAACAACAAAACGTGCGGAAATAAGTGCTGTTGAATGTGTATGTCTGCTTCAGACTGATCAGTGTCTGTAATTTTGTACTTGCTGAAATAATTGCATATAAACATGTTTTGTTTCTGTTGCTCTTTGACATGCATAGTCTTTACCTTGGGATTTATGGGAGGTAAGAACTTCCGATGGCTTTCATCTCTCATCACATACTGTGCATGTGCCGGTGCCATCCCTGCTTGCATCTGTCTCATTTCCCTCTCTGCTTTTCCTCTTTGCACACCTCAAACCAAAGTTTCTCCACATACTGCTGAGCCCACTTATATACCTTCCCTGTAAAGCCCTGGGACAGCCACGTTTGCCATGTCTGGCACTATAGCTTAATGCCTCTAGCAGCAAACCACCCCACTGCCTTTCCCTGCTAACTCACTTATCTTTCCCTTAGCATGATGCTGTGACCTTCTTCCCAGACTTAATCCCACTGTGGCATCATCCTCACCCTCCACCCTTCAGTGTGTGTATCCTGTTGGTCTTGTGTGTGATGCGTAAGTGTCTCAGGAGCCCTTGGTCCTTACTGCCTGTACTGTTGGGTATAGTGTGCATATTTGAGGTTAGCTGTATTATTTGCTGTTCGTTGACCATCGCTGTCAGAAAGGCTGATGTGAAATAACCCAGCCTGTGTCCATGCAAAAACTTAAGTGTAGACCCAAGGCTTGCTTGTTGTCTGTCACAGCCTCAGCTTTGGAGCTTTCTGACAAAGGAAGAGCCTACATGCTCTGCATCTGAACCCAGACAGGGCACTCATTTATGCCCTCTAGATGTATCAAGCCTGGGAAGGTCTCAGAGCAAAACTGCCCACTGGGAGATGCATCAAGCACTGCTGATGACGAGCCCCTCTGGACAAACAGCTAGCAGCGCAGGCAGAAAATGCTTGATCTGGGCATTCATACCTGCAGCTTAAGCTGGCTGTAGCCCATATAGTTGATGTAAGTCTCAAGTCCTTGGCGCTTGCACCAGGGGATCAAGTCCTGGAAATCTTTGGATTCTCAAAATCCACATCCCCTACCCAGAGTAAGTACATGGAAGGAAGCGGCTTTACCCTTGCTGAGAGTTTGGCCCAAGGACTCACAGCGGCCAATGCTCTCTTTCACGTGAGTTTGTTGAAAGATGTTTCCCTTGAGTGTTTTATCAGCCATCAGTGTTTAACCTGTCATTCCCTTTTATGTGCATTGTTAGTCGGTCTGGGAAAGAAAAAAGTCTGTGCATTGGCACTTGAATTGCCATTCAAGTGGACAGGCAGTGGGTGAGGTATGACTGTATGCGGTGTAGTCTAGGGTGCAAAAGGTATCTGAAGTCGTTTCTTTCATTTTGGAAACTGATTTCATCCAAAGGGCAGTTTAATCAACTGGAGAATGCTGTTACAGCAAGAGACTCTCACCACGCCAGTTCCCACCTGAACATACCATACACTGTTAAAGGACAGATCTCCCTGTATCTGGGGAATTCTCTGGCTCCTCAAGCCTTCTGAAGTGTTTTTGCTCTAATGTTGTTCTTAGGTGGTGATGAGAGATTTGTTGGATGATTACATTGTCCCATGTGTTATCACGTTAATAACTATAGAAATTTGGATGCAGGAGAACTTGCTCAATTCTGCAGACAAGTAAACTTGTGTTTTGTTTGTGTGATGCTGCTGTTGGAATAAACAAAGCTTTCAAACCTGGCAGCAGCAGTGAGCAGTTCTCCCTCTTCTTTCCATGACTGCAAATGTTTTTATAGACTTTGGCATGCCTACAGGTACATAAAATAGAAAAATAAGTAGCTGACATGAAAATGCCTTTTGTTGAAATCCAGGGAATTAATTTAAGTCCAGTTTCTCTGGTTATTAAATACTGTTTTTGCAGATCAGCTGCTTTAAGAAATCTGTGGCTCAATATGAGCTGCTTTTCACCTGTCCACATAAAAACCGTGCTTGGCCAGATAAAGTTGTGCTGGCATCTGTCCCAATTCTGGTTGCACTGAGTCCAGATAAAAGGCAACCTGGGAGCAAATCTAATTAAACAGGAGAAGCCTTTGTAGCATTTAATATGCATACATTTACCTTAGCTCTGCCAAAGCTGCTCTGGGAATCATCTGCTGGATGGGAGCAGGTCTGCTATTTATAATATCCTCTGGCAATGTCGGCCTGTGGGCATGCTGATTAGGGAATATGAAGAAGGATGTGTCAGGAGAGGAAAGCGTATGTTAAATGGCACCATTGGAGCAGCTGAAGTTTAAGTGATGGCTTTTGGTTAAAAAAGGTATTTCTTTCTTGAGTATTTCTGCTGTTATTGGGAAGCCACTTGGAGAGTTGTGCCAGTATGTATCTAGTACTCAGGTGTGTATGGATTTGGGGTTAGCATGACTGTTGCTTTACATAGTGTGTGTGTCCTTTGGCCTGGCCAGGTTAATTCAGAGAGCATTGGAGTTCACTGGCCTGACTGGTGCTGTGCACCTGCTGCAATGAAGGCACAGACAGCTTGGCTTGGTGTCAGCCCGGGTCTGATGAAGGAAGATGGAAGAAAGGTATGGTGAAGGAAGGACATGCAGAGCATGGCTTAAAATCTGGTTTATCTATGCATTGTCTTGTTGGACAGCATTCTTATGAGGATAAGGAGACCTCCCTGTCTAAAGGGTGAGTTTGGGATCAGTCCACAGACTGTTTCTGGGCTTCAGTCACTGTTGGTTGGCTTGGAATGTCTGCAGAGCCCAGTTTCAACAAAAAGTTATCTGGGTTCCAGGGAAACTGCTGAAAGCTGGGGGGTTCACTGATCAGTTGAACCTGGCCAGAGTGCTTCTATAGGGCTGGGACTAGGAGAATTGCAGCAGCAGGATATCTGGACAACGCTTTGCTTTGAACATGGTTGTATTTGGAGGTACATGTGTTTACTAAATGTATGAATCATGCAGGCATGTAAAAAGTTGTTTATTCACATCTTAAAAATGGGAAGTGTCTGTATTAGCAGTCTATTGTGCAAGTTTGAAGCAGGAATCTAGTTAGATTATGCAAAGAGTTGTCTATGCTATGATTGAATAAATACAGATTAGCAGTGAAGATTTCCAGGCATTAAATTAGAAAACAGACCTTACTAGACCCGTGAGATTTTTGGCAGGAGTCTTTCTAATGCTGCCTGGCTGGAAGTATTAATGCTTCCAGATCCAGCTTAATTCCTATGCTGCTGCAGTTTCTGGGAGGGGCGAATGAATGTCTTTATTTTTGCATTAAAACAGAGCTAGCCAGACTTCAGGTGTGAGAGACCAAAAGCTTGAAGCTCTGAATGAGTACCGGAGCTCATTCTTTGCTGTGCGTGGAAGCTTCAGTCTCCATACTTCCAGGAGAAATCTCTGCTGGGCAGTGGTTCGTAAGTGATGCTGAATAGTTCCTCCTGGTTATTCTCTACCCACTGTGCAGACACTGTGCAGAATAGTCATAGCAAATTCTTACAAACAGAATCCAAATTCACGACTCTTTGGGCCTGTCCAAAATCAAACTGGATTAAAATCAGCATAGTTTTCAGTTGAGTTTCATTCAAAGCTAACATCATAAAGATGGTAGGTCCACACAAAGTTCCACATCTGGACACGTTATTACCATGCTCTTCTTTTTCTGGGAGTATATGAAGGCTTAAATGTTCCTTGATTATTGGTGCTTGGAAATAGCCTGTTGATTGATCCTTGTCTGTTGGCACGTAAGCAATCCTGTGTATTGACATGCCAGTGGAAATCTAGATGTAATAACAGATACTGTGTACGTAAGTCAGTATGTTAAATCCTGAAAAGAAAGGCATACAGGTTCAGGGAATTGCACTGTTTCTTCTGCAGTATTGTCTCTTGTGTGGCTGAGAGGGGATTCAGGCTTCACTGTGGTTTCTCTAGGCTGCAGAGAACTAGGGAGGCAAATGTAGTGAGAACTGAAGTTCTTCACCTGTTTGTCAGCAGATGGCAGCAGTGAACCGTGTAGAGAACACTTGGCCAGACTGAGTTGTACTTTCTGCACACAGACATGATGGTAATGAGAGTAACTCTCCACTTGAATGGATTCTGTGTTGCAGCCTACAGAAGCAGCCCATGCAGGAGCTGAAGCAGCTGGATCTGAAGCAGCAGCTGGAGCTGAAGCATCTAAAACTGAAGGTGATTCAGGATCGGTAAGTACCTCAAGAGAAAGTAGTTGCTTCTCTCCACCTCTTCTCTTTGTCATACAGCCGACATATGGGAAACTAGGCTGAGAAAAGAGGTGTGCAATGGCTTGGAAAAATGCATCCCTGCTGCTTCAGCAGTTACAATGGTCTTACTCAAAGGCCAGAGTTAGCTGTTGTACTTTCCCTGTGTGATACTTAGGGATAAGCTCAGCTTGAAGATCTTTAAAAAGAACCATCTATTTGTTCATGTCATGAAGCCAGCCCACAGCCTCTTCTGTATTAAGCTTGCATCGTCTGATGGGCTTCTCCTTTCCCACCGTTTACCTCCCTGAGCTCTGCCTACATCTCCTGAATAACCAGATTTCCTCTCTTTTGACACTATCATGTTTTTAGGGGCTGAAGTAGGTCCATCTTGTGGCTGCTTGGTTCTTATAGATTGTCACTTGTGAGTTGTCAGTTCTTCATGGACTTCACAAGAACTGCTTTGTGACTGCATTAAATGAAAAATTCTGCAAGTGTGGTCCCAGAAAAATGCTCTAAATCCTCCATGAACTTTGCAGCCATAAGCAAAGGAGGGCGGCAGTCATCTCCTCTGTCTTTACTGCCCTTTGGAGTGTTCTTATCACTGTTGAGAAAACCCACTGAAACCTTGGATAGAGTTGGGATTCCCAAGTAGGTTATGGATAGTTTTGATGTGAATCCTTCAGTATGGATCAGTGAGCTGCCCATCTTGGATTCTCCTTTCTCAATGGTCTTTTTCTTTCTCTGGCTGCTGCCTACCAGAGCTCTCTGCCCGCTGTCGTTGTGGAGACTTTCCCTGCTACTGTCAATGGCACCGTGGAAGGAGGCGCCTCCTCTGAAAGAGCTGACATGCCCCCAGGATTTCTGTTCAAGGTGAATGCATGCTGGTGGGACACCAAGTTCCTGATGATTTTGTTCCTGTAACAGTTTAACTACATTCACTAAGTGTGACCATGGGCTGTGTCACATTGAAGGGCCTTGGTAGCAAGACAACACAAATGCATCATTCCCTCAAAGTGAGAAGTGACAGTCTCCTTTTTTGTTTGTCTGATCTGTTGTAGGAATTCTTTTTTTTTTTTTTAATTCTATTTCCGTTATTTCCTCATACTGCTTTTTCTGGAAAATCCACCAAAAGCAGAAGGGTGGCTAAGCTTGGGAGAACAATAGGAGGGTCATTACATTCTGACTGATTATGGGCAGAATTGTAGTCTGTTACAGTAGTTGCATGTTACTGTAGTAGTTGAAGTGAAGGGCTTTGGCTTGAAGCAGAAAGACTGTAACACAGGTATTGATAGGAGACAGGGTGGAAGAAAGAGAAATACAACAGAAGAAAATCACTTGAAGTTCCAAACTGATGCTCTTATATCAAACAGGGAGAGTAAGCATAGGTGACAGAGTGGGGAGGCTATGACCTCTAATACTCTTGAAGTCCAGTTGCTGAAAGAATACAGGGCACCACTTGAGTGAATGCAAATCTTAGGCCCACACCATGGGAACGCCTGGAAACACAACCATCTAAAGGAAGGATGTGCAGGTGCTGATGCATAACTAGTTGAGTGAGTCACCAGGATGCTCCTGTGGCTGTGCTGGTCGGTATTAACACGCGTGTGGCTCTCCTCTTTTTTGTCTATAGGTCCAGGCAATGCATGATTACACAGCTACTGACAGTGATGAGTTGCAGCTGAAGGCTGGGGATGTGGTGCTTGTGATTCCATTTGAGAACCCTGAGGAGCAGGTGAGCAAAGAAGACTGTGTGCCTGGGCTGGGGTGAGCCAAAGGGATTTCTGGAGCTGCTTCTTCCTCCACTAACAGTCTGGCTGTATGCAGAGTCATCAGTTTGTGGCTGGGAGCTGGCTGCAAAGCCAGTTGTTCCTGTCCTTGTCTTCCTGCAACAGAGGAAGACTCTGCTTGTGACTGGAAAGCGGAGACATTATCCTGCATAAAGCATGCGAAGCAGCCATGGTGTCCTGCCCTTATCAGGGCATCTGAGCTAAGGCAATGGCTTTCTTGATGGGGAGCCCAACAGAGCCCATACTTAGCTCCTGATCTTCATGCACAGTATCTGTGACCACTGCAGTGCAGACTGTGGCACTGGCAGGAACCACCCAAAGTTTTCCAAAAGATAGTGTGTGACCAGGAGATGGCAGCAGAACCACAGGCTGGAGCAGGATGCCGGACTCCAGAGAACATTCCACCTGTCCCTCTCTGGCCTGGATTTAATTGGCAGTGTTTTTTCTTTAATCTCAGCTATTTCTAAAAGCCTTGAGTAAATCCTCCTCACTTGTTATGTTTGAGGGCTTCCAGCTGATAGAGACTGCAGCAGTTTTACTATCTTGGCTGAGAGAAGTGGTGATTTTGTAAAAATCAAGCTCAGACCTCAGATTTTCATTTGGAAAAGAAAGGGAATTCTTCCAATTGATTCAGAAGTCACTGCCTCTTTGGGTTTGACAAGATTAGGATTTCAGAAGGGGTAAAGGAACAGTGTAGTTCAAAGATGATGTGGTTCATGTGGCTCAGCTGTTGACTTGGTGAGTTACAGAGGAAGATCTTGCTTCTGCTTGTGAAATGGGATCTGTAATATGTTGGTATTTACCACAGCACGGAATGCTCTGTGAGGAAGGGTTGTATGGGAAGAAGCAGTGGTTCCTTCCACAGACAAGACTCTTCAGTGGGTGGGACTGCCCTGCACAAGCATTTATGAACATTTCCATCTCGTAAGGCTTTTTGGATGGGAAATGAAGGGCAGCTCCTCTGCTTTCAATGGTAGGAGATGGCATTTATGGAACAGAGTTTTTCAATGCCCTATGTTTGCACTCTAGCTGGATGTGGGTGCAACAGCCATGAACTCGAGACTCTCCAGGCTGCAGAGGGTGAGCTCTGAGTGTTGCTAACAAATGCTGTAGCTGCACTGAAGCCCTCTAACCCTCTACAGTGTATAGTGTGCTACAGCTCATTTCCCTAACCCTTACCATACCCAGCCGGAAAATCTTGGCTGTTAACATGTGCATGAATTGTGCACGTGGGTGGAGAAAGCCTAGGATAATAGACTGTGAGCCATGTCCCCATCTTGCAGCTTAGGTGTCTGTGTTCATTGGGCAGGCCTGGAGTCATCTCCCTTGATAGAAGGCATTGAAGGCGGCAGTGCTTCTAATCTGGCACTTCGTGTGATGTTAAGAGTAGTCAGGAGTCAATCTGGGTCCTGGTGTCTGATCCCCATAGCTGAGGAGACCCTTTTGAAGCCGGATGCTGTGGGAGTGATGCATGCTGTATGGCGCATACACTAGATGCAAATGGATGAGCTTTTGTGCTTGCTGTGCTGTGAACTTGGAAGCTGCCTTCCAGGCACTTGTGCCCAGCGCCTTCTGCCTAGTAGTTTGTCTTTGTGATTTATGGCATGTCAGTCTGTCTGCAGCCCCTGCAGCTGGCTTCTGCAGATGGGCTCCTGACTCACGCCGTTCCCATGACATCCCCTGAATGCTCAACTCTAAGGCAGCAGCAAGGGCTGTCTGAGCCTGCAGGCACCCAATGCAGCCTGCGTGGAGCAGGGAACTCAAGTACAGCGGCTGGTCTGAGCTGCTGCCACTTGGAAACACACAAGCATGAGAGCAGAAGCAATAACGTGGCAGTAGAAAGCAATACAGGCCCCATGGATCACCCCTGATGTGGGCTGCATTGCTCCTGCACTGTGCAGGTATGCTTTTAAAGAATATGTTTGAAGGGAGGCAGTGCGTGTCATTGCGAAAATTCGCAGGTAACTCTTGCTGGTTCCAGGAGCGTGTCAGAACAACTGTGTGAACTGCATACAAGCATGCCCCATTTCTCCACAGCTTAGAGCATCTGATTGCCTAAGTATTTCTGCTCTGGCAAGTTATGAAGCTGAATGTGTTGACATAGCTCTAAATGAATTTTGTGTATGCTTTGCCTAGAGGAGCAGATGCAGAGCAAGCTGTTAAGTTTGAAGGCAGTCGTCCCTCATACAGCTCCATTGCTTCATGCTGCAGTCTTGATGCATAGGCTGCCCACTGCAAATGGCACGCATGAGCACTTGCAGGTTGCAGGGGTGGGTGGCATGCAGAGGTGGGAGTAGTTCAAGGCATGCATTCAACTGGGTAGCTGCACACCTGAGTCACAAACAGTGCAACCATCTCACCTTGAATATCTCACTTCCCTCATGTACTTCATATTGAGTAGAAATCTCAGTGTTGGATGCTTTGCAGAGAGCATGGAGATGGCAGGAAGTCTGGTTCTCCTCCTGAGCAGGTTCTACCAGGCAGGACTATGTTTGCTTCAGTGAAAAGTCATCCCTGTTTATAGAGGATTGGTTTAATGTCTGTGGGTTTAATGGCTAGGGAGGATGCTTGTATATGGGGAGTTTTTCCAACGACATTTTGCATCAAGCCCAACAGCTTGCTGAGTTTTGGGATTAGATGTTGAGCTCCTCAGCTCTCAGTTCTCTTAGACCATGTTTGCATTATAGCAAGACTCATTTTGTCTGTGTAAGCTGCGTAAAATGCTAATCAAACAGGAACAGAAGATGAGCACTTCCAGAGCACCAGAAAATGGGTCTTTCTGAAGACCTGTGCCCTGTGGAGGTGCCCATCTCTTTTCTGATGATGGAGAACATCAAACCCATTGTGTTTAGGTAGTTAAAGGTAGGGCAGATGATTGGATCCCATTGCTCCAGAGAATGTCTCCTGCTGCACTGGATGTAAATAATGACATGTTTCTATTGCGCTTGTGGATTGTGTATGTTTCATTGCTTCCAGATGCTGTGGGTCAGACAAGTTTTAGTGCTGACTTTGGAATGTGGCCTTTTTTGTTTAAAAGGAAACGAAAACACTTATCTCCCTCTCCTCAATCCTCTACCTGGATCATCTCCAAGCCAACCATGAGCATGGCTTCGATGTGCCTTGACATCTCCTTGGCCTGCACTTTAGGAAAAATCCTCACTCTTATCTCTCCCTCAGTGTCTCATCTTTGTCTTCTCCTCTAGGATGAAGGATGGCTGATGGGTGTGAAGGAGTCTGACTGGATCCAGCATAAGGAACTTGACCAATGCCGAGGGGTTTTCCCAGAGAATTTCACAGAGCGGGTGCAGTGAAAGCATGAGCCCGCCAGCCACGTTTCTGCTGGAAGAAAGCAAGTTTTCTGGTAGATAATTGAAAAAGAGCAGTGAAAACAAAGAGAATTTTAAAGGAACAGAAGCCTGAAAAAATTGTCAACTTAAGGGGTGTGTGCTTTTCAAAGGGCAAGGTTTCAGAAGTAAATTGCAATTCAAAGCGTTATCAAAATATATAAATACTACTACTACTAAGGCAGACCAATTACGCTCTTCCTCCTTTGGTTTAACAGTGTTTGAATTCAGAGGACTGACACAGAAGCAACTCAGTGTGGTTCTTTAAATGCTGCATTGGCTGAATTGGCACGATGTCAGTCCGACCCCTGGAAAGGCAGTGTTTGTCTATTGGCTTGAGAGCAAAAGCTGCATTTGCTCTTGGGTGGGTTCACCTGTTTTGTCTTGAAGGTGGCTTGCATGGCAACTAGAAAAATTCAGCCTTCCCCACAAGGTCAACCTACAGTAGGCCAAACTTCCTGTGATGCTGTTGAAAAAAATATTTAGTGTATAGTGTTCTCCAATACAATGTATGTGTGTGTATTTTATTTTCTTTCTTTAAGACAGTGTTATACAAACTAATTTTATATGTGTAAAGAAAGGAGAAACTACGTGGTAATGACACGGAGGTGAAATGTGTCAAGCTGTGCTCAGTCCAAAGTTCTTTCAACTGCAAGCACCTAAATTCTCACAGTAGTGTATTGGCCTCTGAGAGCTAAATGGAATGGAGGAATTGAAGAGGACAAACAAGACAAAATGAGCAAATGCCATTTAGATGATGGGAATGATGCCCTGCCCCCAGAAGCCCTGTAGGCACTTTCAGAAGAGTTTAAATTCATGTAGATGGAAGATAGCTCTCAAATCTGAAAGGAAAATGTGTTTTTAAAGAAAATTTAAAGAAAAACATTCTTCTGAAAGGATGTCTAAGAAAAAACACTGAGGAAAAACCATTTGCTTTCTGTGTTTTTAATTGGCATTGTTATCTTTGGAATGGTATTTTTTTACTTTCCTTTGAAGATTTCTGTCAGTGAACTATTGTTAGATCAGCTTTCTCCAGTGCTGTGCTGGTGATGAAGTTAACCTCTAAGAAAACTGGACTCTCAAAATACTCATTTAAAACGACTGCATGACTTCTTGATATTTTAATGCATTAGAAGAGGAAGGCAAGAATATCAAAGTGTCAGTGTCAAGAGGACACTCTGCAGTCTAATACTGATGCTGAGACCTTTCCTAGACCTTTCCTATGCTCCTGTTTGTTTTTGAGTTTGTTTTTTAGTTTAAACAAGCAGATGACAAAGCTGTTTCAAAGTGCATATTATACTTGTTAAAGTAAGCCGGTCTGACCCTCCAAGACTCTGAAGTCCAACAAAGGTACTTTAAACTTTACTTGAATACTGATGCAGCTGGCAAGCAGGTCAGGCTATTATCTCTATTTTTTTTTAATGGCTTCCCACCCTTCCTCCTCCACAATCTTTTTGCCTTGAAGGGATTTTTAACAGTAAGGTTAACTCCTGCTGTAAAGGGACAGGATCACTCGTGGAAATAATCTCATTAGGAGCTGGCTTTTGTCAGAGATGTGCAGGGTGCTGACACACACTACTGAAAATCCCACCTTTCCTCATCTGCTTTAATTACTTGTAGGACAACAGAAAAAAAACAAAAATATATTGTTGGGCAAAAATGCTTTTGTTTTGTTTTGTTTTTTTTTTTATTATTATTTTTATTTTAAAGCTTTAATTCAGAGCAAAGAGTCAGATTTTGATCAAAACTATATTGTTGTAAATGCAAGAATTGCCAGAGTTCTTTCTGCTTTCACCTCAGAAGATAGCTTGTGTTAGTTCTTTTACAGCAATATAAAAAGCATCGAAATCTGTCCTGTATATCCAACTCCATCTCAACAACTTTTTTTTTTTTTAAATAAACTTGAGAAATGTTTGTTTCTCATCACTGTTAAATCCCCAGTAGTACTTAAGAGTAATTGCACGCAATACAGAAGGACCGGACTCCACAAGTGGCAGTATGGTGAGCCATTGCTTTAGAATACTGCGCTATTTGGATTATTGTTTTTTCACCAGGGTTGTCATTATTATTATTATTACTTTTTCTTTCTAAAGTATCTATTTTTATGCATTTGTGACTCTCATTACTCCTTTAAAGAATATTCATAGAAGAAAAATATACATTTAAATATACATAGAAATATATATATATAAAAAAAGCGGGTTGATCCAGTTAACAACGCCGTCAGCTTAAAATGTTTATTTTTATGCAAAACCTGTGGATTATTGTTTTTTTTAAAAAAGACAAGATTCTAAGTACCAGAGCTGTGATTTTTTTTTTGTTTGTTTTGCAAGTAATTGTTCTAGAACACTTAGAAAGCTGTGCTGATATCTAATTTATTGTGGGTTTTTTGCTGTTGTTGATGTTGTCTTCTGCTGTGTTTGAACCAGATGACTATCCCAACAGAAATCCTTGTAAGGCCTTTTCTTTTAATTGAGCTTGCAAAGCAACTATCCAGTACTGTATTATCCCTGCAGAAGTGGTAACACTCTGCAAAGAAGGGATGTTGTTTTCAGGTCACGTGATTGATGCTCAAGTATTGCTAGTGGAGAAGATGGTGCATCTTTCTCCATTTGCTTCTTTGCACCCACAACCCTCATGCCCCCTGCTTGCTTAGAGCACATAGTGTGGGTTACCAGATTTTGCTTGCAGTATCACATCACAGATTCTAAAAATGCAGGATTGGGCCCACAGGTTGTAAATTGCCTTATATGAGAGTAGGGTGGCATAGCAAGAAGCTTGTAGATTGTAGTAGTCTTTGGAATCATCTCTTTCTCTCCTGGGTTATGTTCAGCCCATAAACAGGCACATCTCCGATTTTCAGGGTTTTTTTTTATTTGCTAAATACTTTGATTTTTGGTTAGTATTGCCTGGTGAAATAAAATTCCCATTTTCCTTTGGCTTAGGACTGATTTAAATAGAAAGAAGGACAGTAAACTCCCACAGTAGGCTGTGCCCACAAGTGGTTTTTCAGTTTGCAGGCTGAACTGAAAAATCTGGGGAAAAACATTGTAAGGGTGGCCTGAAGCTGTAAGGGTGACCTGAGACAAGTTCATTTTGTTTTCATTTTCTCAGTGAAATGAAAAAGGGAAAAATCAAAACATTAAGAAAAATAATAATCCTTTCAAACCAGAATGAATTTTTAGGGTTGCTTTTTCACTTTTTTAAAAACATTATGACTTGGGCTATAAAAAGTTAATTTGAGGCACAAATGTGAAACTTGTTCTGAAAATGCTGAAAGAAAAATGTTTTATTGTTAATAGTTTTTTGCCTTTGCCTTTTTTTCTTAGTCTGACAGATAGTTTCACTTAACCCTTATTTCTGTTTTTGGTGAATGCATTGTCCACTGAAAAGATCCCAAAGAAGCCTATTGCCCAGTACTGCTCCATTGACAGGTACACTGGACACATTTCAAGGATTACCTGGTATTCATCCCAACAAAGCTGCTGTTTCCCCATCTAATAATCTTCCACTGGATTGTTTTACTGTGTGAACAATAAAAGCATCTTTCAGCCCTTGCCACTGACTGGTATTGTAACTTGATTTAGACATTCTTGCCCCATCAGTCTCAGTTTGGACATAGACTTCTGACTTCAGATTTATAACATTTCTCCAATTTGAGCCTAACCCCATTGTGCAGCAGGAATTCTCACTTGCCCAAGTGATAAGAGAAATAAGGCATTATTCTTTCTCCTTTTTTCTCTCTCTCAGCAACAACAGTAATAGACATTTACTAGATAGAGTTAGGGAAAGAGGTCCCGGGGTAACAATGAATGTATTGTTCCACGTGGGACTCCTACGTGCTCTGTGTTGCTTTCCATGGGCATTTCTCAGCTGCCTGCTTTTACCACCTTTGCATTTCTTGACTGTGGAGGTCATGCATTAAACGGGATTGTACAGGCTTCATTCCAGGTGCCCAGTGTGATCTGTTTGCCAGTCACTGGCTCTGTTTTTCCTGTTCACAGGTGCAGTACACTTTCCTGTTGAAATGTCCAAAGACTGCAGCCAAGGTAAACAGCCCCAGGTCAAAGGGGTCTTTCTTTTATAGCCTAGAGCATTGTAAGGGCTCCATTTTTCTGCCTGGAATTAGGTGTTAGCTCAGTTTAGTTTTGCAATGGTGTTTTGAAGGGAAAAGACCCAAGGCACCTTCTGCTCCCTTAGTGTGACTGTTGACCCTACTTATAGCCTGACCTTGAGGTGCAGTTGGCAGAAACACTACAAAATAGATGAGAGCAAAATTACCAAAAATATTGGGGTGCCGAGGTCCTCTTGACTTCAGTTAGCCTCCGTGTCAGAATGCTTCCTGACCTCTTCCTTTTCTCTGTGAGGATGATGTTAGTGTAGAGCATTTCCCACCAGCCAGAAGCACAGAACTAGAAGATGCACAAACTTGTGTCTGTAAGCAAATCCTGTGCAGTGCAGCTTGATAATGCTGATAGCAGGAAAACTAGCAAAAGCTTTTCTTCTCTGGGCTGCCAAAGGAAGCTATTTCTTGCCACAGCTGGCACAGGTGCTAGCACATGGAAGCTGAGAATTACAAGGTCATTTCAGAAATTATATTTATGGAAATAAGTGGAGAAACTACAGCTGTTAAGACTGGTCTGTATGAGCTTGTATTTTGATGTGTCTCAGAGCTATAATTCCTTCATGTGTTTTACAGTGTATTCTGCTATTCCTGTCCCTAGTCTGCATTTCATGTAGATGGTCCCTACATGAATCTTGCCAGATGCACTTCTGGGCTTATTGCTTCTCTTTAACTGAATTAAATTGCAATGACTTTGGCAATGTACTGGCAATCTTTTTTCCTTCTGTTAATTCAGTCTCTGGATTTAACCATGATGACCTGAGAAATGTTTGGTTTTTGGGTGTTTTTTTTTTAAATTAATTATTTTAATTCTTGTTTTGTTTAAACAAAGCTGAACAATTCCCATGTATTCAGAGCTGTGATGCCCAGTTCCAGTGACAAGTACTAGATGGATTTGTCCCATTTTGTTTCTTGGCGATGTTGAGAAATATAATTTGTGTCATCCTAAGTCCTGTGTCAGTTTTTCTTTTTTTCTCTTTGTCTCTCTCTCTTTCTCTCTCTCTCTCTTATTTTCCTTATCTGAAACAATTCAGAACAATTTAGTACTTCTTTCTCCTCAGAGAGGTGAGTAACTTCAAAGAGCTTGGTCTGCCCAGATGCCACTAAGGCTGGGATTTTGTACAATTTCATGGGATAGAAAAGATAACGCTGGACCTTCCCTGAAGAAGTACAGGAGGAGAAGAATCTATTCCAGCAGCAGTCTGTTCTGGTGTGTTGTGAGGACCTGACACCAAATGAGTGCAATCACTGGATACAATTATTAAGGTTGAAAAAAAACACTAAGATCATCTAGTCCAACGGTCCATCTACCACCAATATTGCCCACTAAATCATGTCCCTCAGTACTACATATACCCTTTCCTTAAACACCTTCAGGATTGGGGACTCCACAACTTCCCTGGGCAGTCTGTTGCAGTGCCTGACTCTCTGAGGATACATGGAAAGATGAGAGATTGTTGCTTTTTGATAGCAAGTAACCCCAGGACAATGCAGTTTTAATCCCCAAAGGCAAGTTTGTTGATAGGACTAGCACTGTTCACAGCCAACTGTTTTGGGGCCATTCTGTCTGTTGCAGCCAGGCTCAGTGCAGCAGTACTCAGAGCATGGCATGTAAACAGTGAGCTGGCCAAGGATTGGAATGTGACCTGATGCAAACTGGTGCCAATTAGCAATTTGATGAATGGACTGCCAGGCTCTGAGTTTGCATGTGGGTGTGCAGACCTCGGAGCCAGCCAGTGTGAGGAGTGGGCCAGACAGCACTTGTGTGGCTCCTACATTTCCAGACGGCTCGAAGGGTTTAGTGCCTTTACCCTCTCACCTTGGTGGCACTTGGTTGGACCTGAACCAAACCCTGCAGCAGGTGGAGGGAAAGAGGCTAAGACTGCTGAGACTGCTGCTGTGGTCGGCAGCCATGTACAGGCCGCAGCTGCGCAAACCCAGGCAGCATAATGGGGCACAGACAGGCTCACGAGCCCTCAGGTCAGCCCTGAGGAGCCCTCACCATGCTACAGGAGAGCTGGGCTTTGCCCTGGGAGCACAGCTGGAGAGGGAAGCCTCTACAGATGGAGAAAGGTAAGGCCTAGTGCCCGGGAGCAGGCGGGCAGGGGCCTGGGCGCAGTTGCCATGGAAACGCATGGAAAAAGGTTGGGGTGTTGGTAGCCCAACTCGCTGAGTGCGGCTGCTCCGTGGTGCCCTCGTGAATGGAGGAGAAATTGCCCCTAGAGCTGTCCTTCAACCCTGTGGCACCTGATTTGGGACCAGATGCTCCTTAATGGAGCGAGGAGCTCCATGATTCCATGGGGGGGTGAAGGCTGGTGTTGGGGGCAGCTCTCCGCAATGTCCTGTTTGCTGGCTGGTTACAGTAGTGCCCTTCACAAAGCAGCACTGCTTCTTCAGCAGGCGTGGGAGCCCTACCTGCCCGCCTCAATCCACACAGCCATTAATAACAGCACAGGAATTCAGCAAGTGCCCGTGATTAATTAGCTCATCAAGGGCAGCTAATGGCTGCCTCCTCCCGTAGGCCCTGTGGTGCAGGTAATGGAGTTGGCATAGCTCAACGCTGGGCTGGGAGGCAGCCAGCTGCCAGGAGCGGTGGGCGGGGTCTGCAGGCTGTTCTGATGTGTTGCTGATAAGCGTTTGGTGAAGGTTTTCCCCAAATCTAGGGGGACCACAGGCACCCAATTCTCTCTACTGTTTGTTTTTGGAAGTTCCCACCTGTGTTTCTTGATTTAGAGGACTGTGGTGCCCGGCGCCTTGGGATGGCAGAGCAGTGTCGTAAAGATGCCATGTAAACCAGGATGGTTTGAGAAATTTAAGTGGTCTGAATCAGTCTGTCCACAGGCAGCCATGCAAGGCAGGGGCTAAGATCCACCACTTGTAGGGGATCTCCTCCCAGCTGTGTGCAGTGCAGTGGCAGAAAGAGTTCCAGCAAGAGTGCAAGGTGTTAAACTGCACACCTTCACACTGTTTGCACAGTGTGACAGTCTGAAGTGTGAAATGAATGTGATGGGAGCAGTGCTGCTTCTGCACCAGCAAGAAGAGTGGTACAAATATCTTGTGTTGCGTTCTGGGCTGGAGTAATTTCTCATTTCTCCAGTTCACAGATGTTGAGATCAAGCAGGGCTGTCAATTTGCAGGCCTCCCAGTGCGACTTCCCTTTCTTACACTCAAAGTTGCCACTGTACATTTCTATTAGAGATTTCCATTAGAGCACTGACTATTGATTTTGCAGAATGTGCTGTTTGCTGCCGAGGGAGATGCTGTGGTTAAGTATACAGCAATCCAGCCACACAATGGCACTCCTGAAAACTGTTGAGTGTTACTCCTCAATACAAAGCATCACAAATGTCTGATGAACATGCTAAATGTACAAAATTTGAAGAAATTTGAAAAAAGCTTACACTTGGGGCATCCATGCTGGGAGCAGGCAGGGCATTTTAGCCACTGACTGGACCATGGCTTCTTTTTCACTGATCAGGAAGGATCATGCTAACTAGAGACACTTTCAGCCCTCAAAGATTTCCCCACAACTCACATCAGAGACTGGCTTCATTCATCTGGCACGTGATAACCTTCCTAAAACCTCAGCAATTTGATCATGGAGCTGTCTTGTAAGTCTGAGGCTCATGTTCTGCCTCCCAAGTCCTCCATTCCCTGGGCAGGCACAGGGAAGGCTGCATTTCCACCCCTGTAAATGATGTGCCAGGGCAAGAGGACAGGTATTTTGTTTTGTTCCCCCCCGCCCTTGTCCGACAGCTCCCAGTATTGTTAGCTGTGTCTCAGACTTTCTGTTGTGTCTGCAAAGCAGATGCTCTTTTCTACATGACAAACGTTGTTTTTTTTTTTTTTATCAAGGCTGTAATTTGCTCCTATCCAGTAATGCTTATTATGCTTATACAAAATGCATTTTTTCTGCGCAGTAAAGAAAAATGCATCTGAAGTTGGCAATTAAATGTTTACTGTTAAGTACTTTATATATTATATATTATAGATCATCCCATCCATTAAACAAACCATTTAACTTCCTTTACTAGCATTATTGTCTATTATTAGGTTAATCAGCATTCATATCCTGTAACTCTGCATTTTTATCTAATTGGCTTTTGTTTCTTACTTCATATTTCTATTTAATTAAGCTCAGCATCAGAGTTGAATTCCTTGTATTCAGCACTAAGAAAGGAATTGATCCTTCCAATATTTGGAATGGAGTGGTGTTGCAAGCAGCCCAAATTTCATGCAATTTCCTTGTCCTCCTGCTAAGGTTTCCCCCAGTGAGTAAGCCACTGCTTAACTCTAGTGGTATTTGTATATGAAGCTGTAGGCTTCACACCACCTTGATTATCAGAGAGGTTCTCTATGTGTGGTGGCTGAAGCTGGTGTAAGGATGCTGCTGTGGTGGAGTGGAGCATATCCAGCCACTGCTTCAGTCATGCTGGGTTTGCTGCTATGCTGCAGGCAGGTCACTGCAAATTGTCACCCGAATGGCTCTGTGTGGCACCCCAGGGAAAAGGCACCAAAGGGTTGGGGTGCTGGGAGAGCCACGGATGCCTATTGAAAGCTCTCCTGTCACATCACTGAATCGTCACTGATCCTGCTCTTAATTTCCTGTCACAGTCATTTAAGATTAATTTAAGGGACCACTATTCCCTACTGTCTATGCTTATTTTGGGGTGAAATTTTGGCATCTAAAGCCAGTGTTGGCAATTGACCCAGTCTCCCCTCAGAAGAAGACCCACTCTGAGCTTTGTGTCATTTCACTGGAGATTTCTTTCAGGTATGTGTTGGGCAAGGGCTTTATTTTCTTTCTGGCTAGAAAGGCAATTTGTGTTGTAAGGAGCACACCCTCTGGACATCAGGCTATGGACCAGAAGTAGGAGTGGCTCGCATAACCAGGACTATGAAGGGGATGCTGGTGTGTTCTCTTGCTCTTGGCCTTTGGACTGACCTGTGAAATGTAAGATGCGATGAGGCTGCACACAGCACACCAGGCTGTGTGAGGCTAGGCTGGGTGTTTAGCTCTGCTGTGACACCGTAGCTTGTCTTGTTCCTGCTGATAGCTGATTTGGCTTATGTATGTATAGCTTGGATGTCAGGGGGAAATTCTTTACAGAGAGAGTGGTGAGGTACTGGAACAGGCTGCCCAGAGAGGTTGTGGATGC
>JAOWBP010003503.1:16391201-16413293 GCA_028571105.1 Tragopan temminckii
ACCACTAGAAAGTTTCATCTGCCCAGGTTTGCACATTTACCTTAAGCTAGCAAAGAGCTCTATTTACTTGCTCTGTATTGTAAGACACCCCTAGGATGTTAGCAGCTGTTACGGCCATTATTCCTTTATTCTTGTATACTCTCTGGGTCGCTTTCCTATGCTTTTCTTTCCAACTAGGGTCCAACTGTCTTTTATGAAGGTAGATAGCTTTTTGCTGTCCCTCATTTCCTTTGCTGATGGCAAAGTAGAAAAATAATAAATGTGAATTCATCCAGAACTCTTGAGGCAACGAAATCAAATCAGAAACAGTGTTTGGAAGCAGATGGATTTCTTCACAATGCTATGCTAGCAGTGCCATTTCAACAGCTGGGCAGATTTAGCCTCTGCTTAGAAAGCACAGCTGCACCAAAAGCACAAAGGATCTGGGCAGGAACTCAGTTGAGTGAAGAGGAGGCTGTGTTGTAGGGAGAGCTGATGGGAAACATCTGCTTGTAAAGTTATTAGCTCTGAGGCAGCTGTCAGAAGTTCTGTGAGCTCTTCATCTCTGGGGTTGTCTTCAGCTGTCAATATTCATTGTGCTGGGGGCCCCCTCAAGGTACAGACTGGGGAGGAAAATAAGGAATGGTAGTGGGGGCATGGATCTGACTGTGCACGAAATGGAAGAGTGATTGTATTGAGGAAAGTGTACACGTATACATGTCTGACCTAACTTTGCTGTGAAAAGTTCTTTCTGAGTTCTTCTGCAGTACTTATCTGCGTTGTCTGAAAGCTCAAACAAGCAAAACTCAGACCAGTGTCTGCTTTTAATCTTTGTTTCCCAGTGTGCAAGGTCTGCTGTTGGCAGGCCACTTCTACAGTAAAGCTGAAGAAAAAGATTATTCCTGTATTTGCAAGCCCTGCAGTTTAAGCAGGATATTTGGGCAGGTCAGAGACCCCTTGTACTCTCTTTGCACAGGGGTTTTTAATTACAGTGTTACAGGAAAGTGGTGAACTAAACTGCTCCCAAAGTAGTACAAGACAATTAAATGTTTCTCCTATAACCTGCAGTCTCCTTTCAGTTACATTTGTTGCACAGAACTACTAGCCCTTTTCCAAAAGACAAACTAACTATTGTCTTTTGGACTATGTATAGTTATCTGTACAAAATCGAAACATTAAAGCTGACTGCTTCAAAAGCAGTTCACAGCTTCACTGACACAGAGCTGATCAGTAGTCTGGTGGCATTGTTGGCCGAACATGCATGCAAGTTACCAGTTGTGGACCTACCAAGAAGATCAGAGGATTGTGTGGTCGTCTTGTTAATGTTTGTTCAGGCTGGTTAGAGGGCTGCTGTTTGGCCCATCTGCAGGATGAATTTTCTTTCCTTAGAAATACTGGATTCCTTCCTCTTACTCTTTAAATGGGAAAATAACTGATGGTCTTCTTATATTCACAGTCTGAAGGCACAAGGCTGCAGAAGGATCTCCGAACTTACTTGGCTTCTGTAAAAGGTAAGATCAGCATATGCAGAGGTGTTTCCTATCCTCAGGCAGGGGTTTTAGAATAGAAAGAGTATTCATTTGGAAGGGACCTTCAAAGACCAACCAGTCCTGACCTCTTCAGAGCTAACCAAAAGCTAGAGCATGTTAAGGACGGTGTTGCCTATTGAACACTGACAGACACACTGACAGACATCAACCTTCTCTCTAAGGAAGCCTGTTTCAGTGTTTGACTGCCCTCATGGTAAAGACATTTTTCCTAATGCCTGGTCTGAACTTAGTGTATGCTCTCACTGTTTCCCAAAACCAATGGCTTGCAAATGGCAGTCAGGTCTACCCAGCTCTGAGGGGATGCTCTGGAGGCAGTGCTGTGTGGGTGCTCACAGCATGTGTAATTCCTGAAATGCGTAACAGTGTTTTCATGGTCCTGAATGAAGACTTGAACTGTACAGACAAATGCAGAAGAGGTCATCCTTGTCTGGCTGGGGGTCGCTTCAAGACTTTCTCAGACAGGGTGGGATCGTGCTTTAATGCTGAACTGGTGGTGCTCTCTTAGCAGATAGACTCTCATATCTTCTGCCTGGGAAAAATGAACACAGAATAGTTGATGTGACTGCATTCTTAGTTCCTTTTCTTCCTGTGATTACTTTCCATTTTTGTGTTATTAAGGGGCAGACATTCATCAAGTCCCATCTTAACATTTGTTGAAGCTTATTCAATGCATTGAATTTCATTAAGGTATAAGGGATTAACTGTTTCCTTGTTTCTGAGGCAGTTACCTCTTCTTTCCTAGCTATGCATGAAGCCTCCAAGAAGCTGACGGAGTGTTTGCAGGAAGTTTATGAGCCAGACTGGCCTGGGAGAGATGACACAAATAAAATAGCAGAGGTAAGACTCAACAGAGGATGTAGACTCACTAGGCTTGGTCTATCAGAGGAGATAAGCTTTGGAAACTGCGTTAGTGAGCGAAATTCCTTTAGATGTGCATCTTTGCAGTAGGAATCAAAGAGACAAGGTGTTGGGAAGAAGGGATAGCTGAGGGGATGTGGCCTGTATTTGTTTCCCAGATTCCTGAACACTATGAAGAGCCCTGTACTTAAGCATACAAACAACTTTGTTCCCTCTTAGCAATGGCTAAGAAGGGACAGAATAAGCCAAAAGAGAGTCTGTAATTAAATAACTGGGTATGTTTTTCATTCTCTCTGCAAGAGAGGAATGGAAATATAAATCAATTCCCAAAGTATGATCAGAGCAGCTGTTGCGTAGCTGCGATCAACCTCCCACTCATAGCACTACCACCAGCTACTGTATTTTACTTGCCACTTTGTTTGACTGGGCCATGTGTCACCCCAGCCTGCTTTTCTCCTCATCATTTTGTGAGGTGATGCCTGTTCAACTTGCCCAGGTGTTTTCTGTGGAGCGTGAAGCACAACCCATCATTTGACAGCTTGGATCTTCCTTGGCATGTACATGCAGTGGTCCAGCTGGAGACAGACATCCTCTGCTGCCTTGTTCAGCTGTTTAATTGAACAGCAGCTGTGGCAGTTCAGCTCTGCCATGAGGCTTCAGGACAGGGCTTAGCTGCAGCTGTTTGTGGCAGTAAGGAAGGCACAGGGAGGAAAGCAAAACAAAGACTATTCCCTTCCCTGGGTTTTCCCTGCAGAATTCTCTCTTGAAATTACATTTCCATCTTACCTAGGAAATACTGTCTTTAAAGCAGATAAAATTAAGCAAAACCAGAATGTTTGCAGGTCAGTTCTTTCATTAATACAGAAACTTTCTATTGTGAGGTGCTATTGCAGTAAATGGAGTTGTAATTCAGCTGGTTTGGCTTCACATTCTCTATTGGCCTTGTTTCTTCTTGAGCCACCATGGTGCCTCCTAGAGGACTGTCCTTTCTGAGAACTCAAGCCAGAGGGGCCAAAGGGAGCAAGAATCCTGAGACCTAACTGCAACTCCTCTGAGAGTATGCAGGAATATTTTCAGCCTCCATCTTCCCATTTAATGTCTGTCTTGGCTTCTCTCCTTTGGGAAAAGAGAACTGGAAGAAAAGTACTATTCCCGCCCAAAAAAAAACCACCCAAAAATTCCTCCATAAAGTGGGCATTTTTTCTGAGTAGTTTTGCCAAAACCATTTGGCCAAATGGAAAAACAGGAAGTAGAAGTAATTTCCACCTAATCCTGGTTGTTGATGGGAAATTAGCTTGGCTAAGAAAAATAAAGGATAATGTATGTGTGTATTAGAGTGCTAGCTTTGAATAGAACCTCCAGGAGGCTGTGAAGACATGTGGTGAGGGCTGAAGAGCGCTGTGATAGCTTTCTGCTGTTCATTATATTCCAGAGCTGCATTATAGTGAAGGAGAAAACAATGCAGTGGTGTCAGGTGTCCCAATTTTGTTGCTGCTGGAGGAAAGTGACTTGGGAGGAGGGTATGAAGGAAGCCCTGGCCTTCATCTTCCCTTCTGCTATATGGATTTGGGCTAGCACTGTTGGGGAAAAGGCAGACCCTAAAAGGAAGGTTTCTGAAGGATGCTGTATTCTCCAAGAGGCTGCCTGAATTAGCAGCATCAAGCTGCCTTTTCTGTTTCTACATTTCTGCCATGACCTCACTTTCATCTTACTTTTCTGCTTCTTTGCTTTTCCAAAGAAATGACTGTTTCTTAAGAGCTCTGGGGTCTGAAATTATTAACTGTAGCACTTGCAGAATGCAAAGCTCTGTGCTCTTAGTAGTTAACTCATTACTTTTGTTTTTCAGAACAATGACCTCCTGTGGACGGATTTCCATCAGAAACTGGTGGATCAGGCACTTCTGACCATGGATACATACCTTGGCCAATTCCCAGATATCAAAGTAAGATTCTCTTTAAGTCTTTTGATCTAGAGTCATAGCAGATGAAATCTCATAAGCATTAATTCTTTGCATCCCCATGTTTTTTAAAAAGATGTGTGTGCTGTTGCAGAAATTCCTATTAGAGCAGCCAAGATCTTTGCAGCTCTGGGTCGTGTGAAAGTGCTATTTTCTTCATTGGGCTTGAATGAAGAATCTGGGGGAAAGATGCTGGAAAAAAAAACAACACTTAAATGTATAACAAGAACCTGTAAAAAATTCTGATTGTATCACAGTGTACGAGGGTGGTGTCAGGAGCAGCTCACCAAGCTCTCAGTCTTTTCTGTCCTTTATTTTTTAACTTCCCTGTAAGTATGAAACATTGAAGAAACAGTTAGTGGCAAATATACTTTATAGATCGAGGCCAGCGTGAAGGACAGATTTCTGTGTGTTCCCTGAAGTCCTGCTGTGCATATAATCAGCTCTTTGCAGGAAAGGAGGAATGCTGAATATGGGTCTTTTGGTGGGAGATCAACCTGGGTTTGAATGTCGTCCTGCAAATTCACCTTCCCCTGTAGTCATCCCTCCATTTGTTTTGGGAAGGTTATGCAGGAAATGTCTTCACCATATGGAAGCGCTAGTAATGATATCACCATATGGAAGTATCAGCTTGGCTTCTTCCCAATGAAAACAACCCTTTCCCCACCACATGGTTCTTAAAGAGTTCGTCAGTATTTGTTGCTTCAGGAGGATCGTGCTGTATCAAAGAGGGGCAGGACATAGGCTTGTAAAATGAGCCCTAAACAGCAATGTCATTGCCTCCTGGGGCTTCTTGTTTTTGCTTCATTTTTCCAACCTCTTCTGTTGTGAGGTGGGGAAGGGCTGTTCCTTTCCAGCTGCTAAAGGCTGTAGTGCTGATCATACCCCGTAGTGTGATTCCCATATGTACCTCAGCAGTGCAGAGACCTGTGTGCTGCTTCTCCGTTAGTGGGCTCTCTGTAGGCTCAGACTTCTGCCCTGCTTCTGACTAAATTGCATTTTATCAGCCTTAGTGGCTGTGCACTGGTTAGTAACATCAGTGTCATGTTTCTTCCATGCTTAGCATCTTTGGGATTTCATAATCCTGAGGTTGTACAGTGTGATTTTAAAAGGAGTGTGAAACTTGGACCACCCAAATTCCACCAAAACTCAAGGGGTGATCCAACGAACACTCACTGATCCTTTCTGACTTTGGAATGGGTCAAGAGGTAACTGTTACTGATATCACAATCTTCAGGTGATGCTCTGGAATATCAGAAGTTAAAGTTCTTGAGGGTGGCATGCAGGAAAGAAAAAGCAGTCATATATAATTAATAAAATACTTCAGTTGCTTTAGTTGCTGTGGTAATAGTTTTGTTTTCCACAAAAAGCAATTTTTTTTTCTTTTGCTTTTCCTGGAATTCTGGTGTTAGTGTGATGAAGAAAGATGATATATGGAGAGAAGATGATTTTAATTGAGTTAAGTGAAGGTCTGTTTTTTGTTAATGGCTCAGTAACTCAAATGTGTAGTGCTAGATCATGCATGTGTTACTTGTTTGTTAAATTCTAACATGTTCTGAATCTTCTTCTGCTTGAAGGGGCTGGAAAAATTCCCTTGAATTTTTTAGATTTCTTACAGGATTCACGGCAGAAATGTGAAAACATACTATTCCTTTAGTAAGGAAATTTTATAAGTTTTTAAGGAAAACATTTTTAATGTTTGGTGTGGGGGAAGTAAAACGATCTCTCTGCCTTTTGTAACTTGAAGAATGGGAGCACAAAAAGTACTGGATCCTTTCTGTGCAGGTCAACGTCTCTAGCTTTCTGGAGTAGGACTATTGTATAGTCTGTTATTTAGTGTTTCTGAGTGAGTTTTTGATTGTGATTGTGGAGTACATAATGACAGTGCAGGTCTCTGCAGTGAGCCCAGAGAATATGAACCATAACCTGATTTCTGACTAGCTGTGGGGCTGGAAGATTTCTGTCTTGCACTGAAACTGGTGCACTGTTTCTACCAGGTTTGAAACCAAATATCAGTAAGAAAAAAAGTATTTTTAAAATTGGGGTTCAAATTACGATGGATATACTGTGAGAAATAAAAACATCTGTTGAAGTTCAGCTTCTGCCATTGGAGGTGAGTAGCTACAGCTGTCCTATAGTCATACAGAAAACTACCTTGCAGGCATCCAGAACTGGGCTAAGTCCTATTACTGTCATCACAGGCAGTTGCACAATCGGTGGGTACTCCAGAAGGACTTGCTGGATACTGATTGCTTGCAGCACTTCCATGTATTCTCAGAATATCCCTGCTGTTCTGACCGAAGGAAAGTATTCATTCCCATAGATCTTCCATCTGGCCATGTGTTTAATCTGGACTGTGTGGAAGATGCATTAACTTGCATCTTGGCGACATCAGTGTTGTCGCCAGAAGTCCCCTCCTACAGCCCATTTTGGTGCCCAGCTGGCAATATTTCCCAGGAGGAGTGCAGGCTGCCACGATGGTGGTGCTGGGAAGGTGTCTTTTGCTGGCTGTGGCCAAGGACTGGATCAGCTTCTTCGTGATTCCATTCTTGGTAAATTGTCTGGATTTGCGTGTGGCTGAGATCCTGCAGATTTCTGTGACTCATGCAGCGCTGCAGCAGTGTTCGCTGAAAGCTTAGAGGAGCATGTGTGGGAGACGTGCAAACTGGTCCCAGCTGGTCTGGCAAAGAGATCAGCCCCGAGCGTGGTTTTGCAGTTTATCTGCAGGAGCCTGGGGAGAGGAGACCACGTCTCCCTGCCAAGGGCAGTGGGGGAGATTTTGCTTTGCAAGTAAATCCTCGATGCTGATTCTTCATCTTACAATTTCAATTTCCCTGAGTTGTGTGATTAATTTGAAACCTTCCTGGCTCCTTTATGTCCTCTTCACTTAAGCTCTTCAGTCAGTCTTCAACTTGCTGATCACTGACAGGGCACCTGGCTCTCCATGCTGTGGTTAGGCTGGGAAGCCCTGTGCTCCGACTCATATCATCTGGGTTATTTGTAGGGGGGAGCACAGGGGGAAAGGGCAGTGGATGGTTTAAAGCAGAACAGCCTAATGGGCTTGAATCTCTTGGCACTTCTCTTGCTTAATAGCTAGATACAGTGGACCACTAGTCATGACCGTGGTCACATCAGCTGATCCACACTTCTGTCTGGATGTCCCATCCCAGAGTCTGAAATGCTGTCCTAGGCATATCCTGAGCATGTGGAGGAATGCTTTTGCTGTGCTGGCAGCAGAGATGCCTTCTTGTGTTGAACCATCTTTTGAGCTTCTGCATGAGCTGGGGCTATGGACTGGTTAGTTAGAGAGTGGCAGCAGCCTTCTCGGCCCTGAAAATGAAGAGACAGGTACCTGCAGGATGCAGGCATCTGGTAGCACTTAAGCAGCACTTGAACTACAGTTCTGAAAACATTAATGTCATTCAGAGGTGGGGCTGTTGTTGTATAGACCTGTTTGTCTTCCCTGGCTGGATATTCCTGAGCAGCTCCCTCCAGGGTGGTTGTTGCCATACGTGGCTCCTGGGCAGCTTTGTAGGATATCCAGTGGGAGTCCTTGTGCAGGCAGAGCATGAAGCTGGGTGAACAGATACAAGCAAGGAAAGCTGAGGGGATGAGAAGGGGTTCCTAAGATTGTGGTTTTGGCTGTTGGGGAAATATTGTCATAACTCTTTTTCTCCTTCTTTTGTAGTCTCGCATAGCGAAGCGAGGGAGGAAGCTTGTGGATTATGACAGTGCCAGACACCACTTTGAAGCCCTGCAAACTGCAAAGAAGAAGGATGAAACCAAAATTGCAAAGGTAAAGCAAGCAGAAGGATGTGCAACTGTCCTTTCATTTGGGAAATCTGCTTTTTGCTTAATGAGCAGGTGTAAAGCAAACATGTACCACTTCACTGGGTATTTTTTGTTCAGAGAGGTGTTGTGGTGAGGTTTGGCTAGGTGTTTTCTTCTCACCTGTTCAATTCTCCTAGAAGGCAGGATGCGTTCTGGTGTCTCAGATCACACCCACTGTCATCAGTTGGGCATCTGTCACCATCACAGCAAGGCTTTGGCATGTGTTTTCTCAGATGTTGCAGAACCAGTATCCTCTGTTGGAAAAGCATATGCCCCTCTGGGGGAAACAAAGCCTTGCAGTACCACAACAAAACTTGCTAGTTTGTTTGCTTCTTGGGGCTCTGTCTCCCCATGTTAAAACAAGAGTGATGGTAAGAGTTTGAGTGTTTCTTGAGGTTGGTAACATTTGTGAAGTCCTTTGATACTCTAGCCTGTATTTTTAATTAGGCTAAGGAGTGTTGGCACCCTTTGCTTTGCAGTTAGTTCAGGTAGGAATGATTAGGGCTATGTGAGAGGCAGTAGTATATCTACAACATGGAAAGAATAAAGATGCTTCTCACCCCCAGGCAAAAGATCTGTGTTTAATGTCTGACAGTATTTTATTTTTATGCTGCCAGTCATCAGTCACCTGCTCTCCTAGCACATGCACTGTGATTAATCCTGACAAACAAAGAGGAGAATGATTGATGGCTCAGGTGTCATTGCATCATTTGTGTGGCAAAGTGATTCGTGACTATGTATGCAAGGCATGAGGCCCAGCCGGTCATGTTGTCTGTTGAAAGCCATACTCCAGTGTGTTCAGGGGTAAGAGAGGAATTTCCATGGGGTGTGGTATTATTTTTGGTATGTGCCTCTGGGATCTTTGCTGCAGTGGCAATGGGGTAGAAATTCATTTACTCTGATTGGTAGCTGGTGGTCTGCACTGACCTTTGTCATTGCTGCACTCTCTCATGTTGCCACAAGTGCTCGTAAAAAATGTGTTTTTATTGAAGGATGGTTTGTTGCTCTTTAGTTACCATATGGAAAAAGTAGTGCAGGTTGAAGAGTGAAGTGTTATGGTTTAGGAGATGGTGCTCTGTTCCTGATTCAGCCTGTGCAAGTGCCTCTTAATATTTTACTGGACTTCTCATGAGCAAAAATGAGTGTCGGATCACATCTTTCTCCCTCCTGTGCTGTAGGCCTTAAGTCCAGGCAGAGTATCATCTGTGATGCATTATTGTAGCCTGATCCTGTAAAGACAGGAGCACTGAAAGTACCCCAAAGCTATGTGCTTGTGCTCTTCCCAAAGAGGCAGCCCTACTTCTTGATCCCATAGCTGCTGCCGCCTGCTCAGGTCTGCTGAGCCTGCCAGAGCTCATTGTGCACTGTGATTGTAGGGAGTTCACCTCTTCATCCCTGTGACTGCAGTTTTGTGACCTGTGAAGTAGGGATGTTTCAGTGTAAGGTACTTTGAAATGTGATGATGGGCCCAGAGGGAAGATAAATCTTGTTTATGACACAGTATACAAATGCAAACTTAGTTACGTGATGTTTCATGGTATTATAGTAACATGAACAGCCTTGGGAATGTTTTTTGGAGATATGCAGTCTTTTTGTTCTTTAATATACGATGTTCTTTTCCCAGCCAGGACTCCTGCCACTTATTGCTAAACTCACAACATGCCATTAAAATAAAATGCTGTGGACTTTCAACTGTTGCAAGTAAATAAATGCCATGATTAATTAATCCTGACCTCTCTTCAAGGAGCTCCCACTTCACAGCCATGGCTTGGAGTAGAGTTGTCTGTGTGCTAGGCCACTAACAACAATTATCTGTTGCTCTTTGCAGCTGCCTGCCTAGTCTACAGTATCCCAGCCCACACTGGAGCATTAATTACTGCTAAACTTGGCATGCTTCAAAGGATTCATAACTGATCAATCCCAGGATGTTTGTTTTATTCCTGTCGCCTTGGTGATACTGGTTTGACCCAGCCTCTGAATACAGTCTCTGTGATTTTAATTTTTTTTAATCCCAAAAACAAAATATATGTTTGTCTTTCTCTTGTATTCTGTTTTTTTCTCTTTTCACTCAAACATGCTCCCATCCCCAAGCCTGTTTCGCTGCTTGAGAAAGCTGCGCCTCAGTGGTGTCAAGGGAAGCTACAAGCTCACCTCGTTGCGCAAACTAATCTGCTCCGAAATCAGGTGACTGCTGATCTACCTGGCTCTAACCCTGCATGCGCTATCTTGGGCTCTAGATTGTACTATGCTACTAATGCCTAGGCAACGTTCACTCTGGTCCATGTGTTAAGTCTGTCCTTATTGCTCCTGAGCTGCAGTGGGCACATGGAAGTTGCTGACCAGTGACTGGTCTGAATCTGTGCCTGCCCTGTTGATTTCTGACCAAGTGCATTAACACTAGGCTATTGTTTTCTCCCCATAAAATGAGATGAGGATGAAGAAAGGCTATGGAATAATGCCAAGATGGAGGGGGGTGTAGCGTAGTTCCTCCAATTATTTATTTCTTCTAAATGAAGCAATCGATTTTTACTGTTGCTGTTTAAGAAAGAAAAAAGAGGGAAACACTGAAAAATTGGCTTCTTAACTTCTGCTGTTGAGTAAAGCCGGAAATAAAACATTGCTTCAAAAACAATTTCTGTGGCTTCTGAGTTAGGTTGCAATACTCTCCTGTGGTAAAATCCAAAATCATCACTGGCTTGGCTTTGCTGGTCTGAAAGAGCCTTTTCCAAAAATGCAGAGGTTCAGTCTGCATAGAAGAAGAGGTGAACTCAGTCCGGGGAATTTGTACCCCTCACAGTATATCTGGGAAACTCCAGGTTGATGTCATGGTTGCGTCACATGGCAGAAATTGGAAAGACATTTAGGTTATAGCATCTTGAGGGAAATGAGAGAAGGGAAGTGAGAGTAGTCCAGATTTCAGATTGAGAATTTCACTCCTGGTTGTTCTGGAGAGGCACAGCCTCCTGATGAAATTTCCCTTGGTATCTATCTTGGAGCTCAGTATAAGAATGAAAACAGTGAGAAGAAAATGTTATCAATGGGCAAAGGAATAGAAAATCATTACTCAAACTGGGAGAGCATGAGTTACCTGCTGACAAGGCCCTGGTCTTGTTCAAATGTTTGTACTTTTTCCACGTCATGGTAAATGAATTGCAGTTTGGAAATACAGGAAATAAGGAAATAGACCTTATAGAGCACCTGAGATTTTCAGTCAGTTTCTGATGAAAGATCTAGGAAAATACTAGGTTACCACATAAATAAAGCCTAGGGAAGGAACAGCTGTGAGCAGTCCTGCTTCAGATGCATAGCGAAGTGAGGAAATAAGTATTCATTCTTGCTGGAAGGGAGAAGGACGTTTTGCAGGCTTCCCAAGGCTTTCCCCATACCTTGGGCATGCTGGGAAGGATCTGTTTGGTTCTGGTTCTTGACTGATCTGTTTAGCTGGTGGTACTTCTGGAGGACTTGGGAGGCGGTACGGGGTATTTTACAAGCCACGGATGAATTGGTTCTTCCTGTTCTCAAGCTGGCTGGTGTGACTGGGAGCAATACCACCTCCCACAGATTACTAGCAGAAACAGCATATACAGGGGCTCCCTCATTCATTGAACTGTGATCTCAGAGTACTGGGAGTTAGTTGATAATTTTAATCTGCTGAGTGCATATACAGGGGTTCCCTCATTCATTGCACTGTGATCTCAGTGTGCTGTGTAGTTCGTTGATAATTTTAATCTGCTGGGTGACTTTGCCCTAAAGCAGGTAAGAAGGGATGTATGTCACCTTTCTTGCAGCTCTACTGTAGTAGCTTTAATCTGTTAAGTAGTGTTAATATTTTCAGTCACCCTGTATATTTTCAAATCAATTTAAGTCCTCTAAGTTGTTTCTTTTTTATTCCTTAAGTAATACGATTGCTAACCTTAAATTTTTGTCTTTTCAGTTATGGGAGGCTTTTTTTTTTTTTTGTCTAGCCTGAAAATTTCAAGAAGGGTGATGTTTGTATTCTGAAGCTGTAGGTTTCCAGGCTTAGCAAGCAGAGAGCTTAAAAAAGAGAAAAGCTTCAGTTTTTGTATTCATGTGATTCTTCAGACTAAAGGTGTTAATGGCAACCCTAAATCTCATTAAGCTCATGATAAAAGCAAGAGGGCTGATGACACTGCTTTTATTGAAGAGCCTCAGAGTATTAAGCTGCAAAAATTGCTTCTGTTTACCAGCAGCTATGTTGCTTTCTCTTCTCTGATAATTCCTCTTACTTTACAACCTTTAAGCAAAAATGGGGGCAGCAATACTTACTATTTCTAATATTAAATTAAAAAAAGAAAAGCTCCTTCCATCATTCAGACTGCTGGCTTTTTGGGCTTTTAGGAGAAAGTCAGTAAGGGATTTCTGTAAAATTTACTGGGAGGCTTACTGCTGCAAACTCTCAATTACAAATTTTGGTGACAGTACTTTTTGAAACAAAGAGGAAAATGGCTTAGAACAGCAAATTCTTGCCTTTTTACTAAGCGCTCTGAAATGCTGACTTCATACTAGGAAAGCAATATTCTGGGTGCTGTTGTGGTGATAGCAGAGCAATGTTTCTCTCCATAGGGGAGAACCAGTGAGCTGGGTTCTGGTCCTTGCTCCCTGCTGGGTTGAAGAAAGTCTGGCTGAGACTGATGGGGCTGAGGTGGATGCCCAGTGGTCTTCTTGCCTCCTTCCTCTTGGAGGTCTGAACTATTGACTGAGCAGTGCATAACTACCACATTTTGTAGCATGGTGATTTAGGAGAAGTGGTTGCCAGATTGCTGAAAGCAGCAAGCTGGAAATTGCAGGATGCTTATGAGATGTGCGGTGATAGGATACATAACACAGCCATCCCACTGTCACAGCTGAGCTGGCTGTGCTTAGCTCTCAAAGCTGTAGCTAGAGGTAATGTCAGGAAAGCATCTGTGTTGTATAGCTCCTGCTCAAACCTTTTCCATTTCACACAGTGAGAGAAGAGGAAGAATTTTTAAGATCATGTTTCATGGGCCTGGGCCTTCAGTCCTGCTGCCTCAGTTCTCCATCAGGATGACAAAGGTGATTACTGAAACAGAAGAGCACAGATAGGCTTCAGAGGCAGAGCTCATCACTACACTGTGTTTTTCCTCCCTTTCCCACAAGTCAGCCTCATTTACCTCATTTATCTGCGAGGAAAGTAGCACAGTGAACTGTAGGCAACCCAGGAGGCTCCTGGAATGTACTGAGGATAACTTAATGAGCCAGGTAGTAGACAGCCCCACCAGGGAGGATGTAATACTGGACCTTTGGCTCACCAACACGAGGGGACTGACTGCTGACTTCAGAATTGGAGACTGCCAGGGCTGTAGTGATCATGCAGTGGTGGAGAGTTCATACTAGTGAGGGATATCAGACAGACTGAGAGTAAAAATAGGATGCTAAATTTTAGGAAAGCTAAATTCCAACTCTTCAAGCAGTTAGTCAGCAAAGCTCCCTGGGAAACTGTCCTCAAGGACCAGGAAATGGAGCAGATCTATGATCAGTGAATGAACTAGAAGTTAACTGCCTTATCCAGTGTCAGGACCCTTGCATCTAAGAAAAATCAACCAGAACTGGCTATGGAGTGCAGTATCTGGGAACAGGAGCTCTGGCTGAGCTACGGGATTGCTGATTCCTACAGCTGTTCTGGAGTGAACGTTGCCTGTTGCTGATTTTGCCTTTACCTTGGTATGTCACTACTGATACATTGCTTTCTAGGTTCTTTGACCTTCTGAACAGGTAAATGAGAGGGGGAAAGACTGGTTAATGTTCAACATATCTGAAAAACTGACAGAATACAGTGGTGCCTCATCTCCCAGCTAGCCCATCTCCTGTGTTGGTTCTGATTCTAGTCTAAAGTTAAGATAAGCCGAAGGATGGACTGGGAGATTTTTTTCCCCCTCTCTTTAAAATGGCTGAATTAGAAACATTCAGTCATGGGGAGGGGGTTTTAAAGAAGAATGAGTCTTTGTGATAACCTTTTCTGATCCAGCATAAACTATGTCTCCATTTAAATGTACTTTTTTGTTGTTGTTTTGTGCAAGCTTTCTCAAAGTGCTGTTTTTCAGCAAGTATAGCAGCATATTACAAGGGATTCTGGATGGAAACATCCTGATACCTTCTCCCTCTGCCTGTTCCTTAGAGGGTTTGCTTAACTTTACAATTTTAACTTTACACCACTCATTGTGGTGTTATTTTCTGGGGGAAACAATCTCTTTCGATTCTGAGTACAAAGAGCCTTTGGCAGCAATGCGTGATGCTCTGAAAAGTGGAGCTAGCTGGAAAGTAGGAGCTTCTGTGGCTGGCTCCTAAGTCAGGCAATAGATGGAGAGCTTAAGGACTTCATGCAACTCTGTGAGAAACAGGACTTTGAGCCACACGATGTTTTTAAAGTCCTTTCTCCCATCAGTCCTATCTTTGTGTAGACCTGTCACTGAAGAGCAGTATGCTGTGTGTTTCCTTATTTAAGCTGACACAAAGATGATAAAATACAATTTCATAGAAGGGATGAGAATCTGACTGGAAACACAAAGAGAGATCGAGTTCCCACGCTGTTTGGAGTGTGTTGTGACATTACTGCTGTAGTCACACAGAAGTAGGCAGTCATAGCAGCTTTCTTAATTCCTTTTGCTGTTGCAAATCAGATAATACAAACATTTTACTTAGCAAGCTTAGGGTTGTAAGCCAGGACACTGAAAAGAGGAAGAGGCCACCCAAGACAAATATGGGAAGGGGAACGTGTTTGTTGCTGATGCCTGCTGTCCTCAACAGAAGCTAGGATTGTCATTTTTGTTTCTGGAATTCAGAGGAGTTCATGCAGTATCATTGGGGTCAAATAGATCAGATAAAATTTAAACTTTTGACTGGGAGTAAGAGGTCTTGTGCAAGGCAAGTTTCCTTTGGTGTTGGTAGTCAACAGCCAGCTAGAATTTGCCCTTGTATTAGATCTTCACCAGTATGAGTATGTTAGGCTGCAGAAACCAACACCTGCTGCTCAAGCAATCCCTGCCTAGTCTTCTGCTGCCACAGCTCATGCTTTACATACCCTTCCTTGCTTCTCTACTCTAATCTGTGAGAGAGATGTCTCAGTCAAGGTTGCAGACCTCTTCCCTTCCTCAGAAGAGGCAGTGCTTTGGAATGACCTTACTTAAGCGGAGTCCTCACAAGGAAGGACTCTTCTTCAACACCCATTGGGATGGCTTTCAGCTCTTTCGGAGACCCAGCAAGGGGCAGGGTCCACTCTGTCTTCATCTGCATTTGAACCAGTGGCTGAACTGCCTGACCAGGTCCATTCAGTTTTTGGAATCAGGGAAATTTATAGAACTTGGAAGACGTTAATGGAGGTTTCAATTCTTTTCTGAGTATCTGAACAGGAATCTCCATTGAAAGAAACCCTGAGGGTAACCAAGGCAATCTGAACGGGCATTCAGCTCACTGGTGATGCAGCCCTGGTTCCTGGGAGATGCATTTGAAATGGGGATTACCCCATCCCAGTATTTTGCTTGTTCTCCAAGAAAAGTCAAGAGTCACTATTATCCCAGCCCTCCAAAATATCTGTTTGTGCTGGAGCTCACTCTCTCCCTTCTCTGTTATTAAGGCTGAAGAAGAGTTAGTAAAGGCTCAGAAGGTGTTTGAAGAAATGAACATTGATCTGCAGGAGGAGCTGCCTTCACTATGGAATAGGTGAGTGCTGGAAGTTTTCTCAGGGGCTGGTTGGAAGGGCGTGAAGACTTTCGGCTTTTCCACAGACCTTCCTGTTCTCAGTTGTTCTCTTGGGCTGGGTTTCTGCTCTTGCTTTCTGGATCATCTAAGAGAGTCTGTTCTAGGATTACCTCCAGCTGGGGAGATCTAGGGAGCACTCACTGAAGCAGCAGGTTTAAAACAACAGAGAGGGTGAAAAGACGGTTTGCTGCTCTTTGGATTCTCCTTCTGGGTTTAGACAGTTGGGTGAAAAAAACTTAATGGAGGGATCCTGATGTTGGCTGCCCTTAAACGTGCTCCTGGTAAGATCTAGTCAAGAACTGTACTCCTATTGTGATCTATATAACAAAATACAGCCTGGGTGAGAGAGGATGAAGACTTGAGTGATTGGAATTTTGCTATACTTATGATTGTGCTGATAAAATGGTGAGAGAAGAAGCAGACAAAACAGGGAGCTCTGAGGAAGAAATGTAGGAGCTGACATACAGGGAAGGCAGGCAGAATCCATCTAGGAGTGCCCTAGCTTCTTATTTTCAAATGCAGTGGCATTGTCTGGGTCAGCCACCTCCGTACCTGTCTCTCCCATTTGCCAGCACAAATTCAGATTCTACCCTACTTGTTCTCCTCCTCACCTTGAGCATGTTCGTCGCATGCCTGGCTTTTGTTCCATCACCCCGTCCGCACTTCTTTGCAGCCCTTCTATTCCTTTATGTACCAGACCTGACAGAGTTGAATTCATGTGGGAATGGAGAGCAGGAGGTATGAGGAGGGGCATAACTGAAAGCCTTTAGAAGGGTGTTGTATCCATTAAGCTCTTCTCTCTTTCATTTTCATTTGGCAGTCGTGTTGGTTTCTACGTCAACACATTCCAGAGTATAGCAGGCCTAGAAGAAAACTTCCACAAAGAGATGAGCAAGGTAAGGCAACTAACGGTTTGTTCTATTAACACACTCTGTCCTTCCTCACTGTTACTTAAAAAGCTGAACAGTGTGGCTGGAGAAGAAAGAGCAGCTGCCCTCTATAAAAGAAAAATGTTTGGAAAAAAAAAATGAGGGTTAACAACACAGGAGAAGATCTGTCTGAGATAGTAATATGAAGGGATAGAACATGGGGAAGAGACCACCGTGCTGCAGTGAGAGTGTGTGTCACTTATCTCATTTGAAGATCCAAAGAGGGGAGCGTGGCAAATTTTGGCCCTCTCTTGCTTACTTTCTGTTTCCTGCAAAATCTGGATCTGTCAACTTTAACCAGGGCACTCAGCCTGGCATCTGTCCACTCAGCCCACTGCCTGGCAGTGAGTTGCTCTGAACCCTCAGCTAGCTGTGGGGATAGAAACATCAGGGAATCTGTCAGTCTGCATGTCAGTGCAACACTGAGACTGGACTCCAACTCAGCCATTAAGAAGGCACTTCCCAGCACTAATTCACTGCTTTGTCTTCTTTCCTGCCTTGTGACCCAAAAGAAGGTATTTGATTGCTTAGTGTGGCCCTTGCATGAGCTACCTGTGTGTCACGGGCTGGTGGCAGGCTGGATTTGTGTTGTGTGCCAGCACCCAATAGAGACCTCAGAAGTAGTCTGTGGGAAATCCTCCTAGTGCCACTTTCATTTACAGGTATGTTCTTACTGTTACTTCACTTAAAAGCTGGAGAAGTCTAGAGTTCCTTAGGCCTCTTTGTTGCACCAAAGACTGATACGCTCTCTGTAAATGTTGCTCTGAGCTTGATGAGCAGTGGAGAATCCAGCTGGAAAACCTTGGTTTTCTTTCCTCTTCAGTGTCTTCCTAACAACAAGATAGCTGCTAAGCAACAAGCAACTTTATAATAGTCATTGAATTCCCAGCAGTCAGGGGCCTACTGCCGTGGTGTAATGCATCAGTTCTGAGCTCAGCTGACATTTCATGGGGATGTTTCCAGTTAATGGCCTGCTCTTCTCCACTGGGAAATGAACTGATTGTTAAGAGTAGGGAAGGTATTACAATTATCAGTTTGTTGCTGTTAAGTTACATTCTGCAGGAGGTGGGAAAGATGCCTGCCAGACAGGAGTTATCCTCATGTTGTGGATTTTTCTTTCCTTAGGACTTTTGTATGAGAACAGGCCTTCTGCTTTGTTCAATAAGAACCATCTGTTTCTTATTATTGCCATAGCATCCAATTAAGTGCTGGTGTTGCCGACATGATGCCTCTGACACAGATTGCATTGGATTCCTCCTCCTACTTATGATGAATTTGGCATCCAATCTTGTTTGTGAATTGGCTGTTTCAGAATAGGAGTGTCCAGAGTGAATATTTCAGCCTTTGGTGTCAGGAAGAGTTTAACCCCTAACATTGCATTTCTGCCAAGAGATCCAGGTTCTGTCTGAATGGCCCAGGCAGCCTACAGGATCAAAGCTTGCTGTTGGCTTGAAGTCCTGCTGCTATATCTCTCATTCATAAGAAAGTATAAGGAGCAATTTTGCTACAGATCTAGAGCGGATCTTCACTTTCAGCACGTGGAAGACTCTCAGTTAAACACTGTCTGTTTCTACAGTGGTGCCTGGCAGCACATGGGTGGGGGTAGGTGAGAAAGAAGCAAGGAGGATTGTCTCTTCAGGAGACTGCATTCCCATGAGGTGCCAGCAGTTTTTCAGTGGTTTCAGTATTGTTTGTTTTTTTTTTTCCCCACGAAGGAGTAGCAACAGATGTAGAACTGTTCCTTCATGGGATAGCTAAGTATATGCACATATAGGCACAAGACTGTATTTTGTTAGCCTGAGCAGGCCAGCACAGACTCTATTTGGACACTTTTCTCATTCTTTTTCTCTCTTTTGTTTTTATATTTTACAGTTGAACCAAAACCTCCATGATGTCCTGCTGGGTCTAGACAAGCAGTACTCAGGCAATGCCTTTCCCATTAAAGCACAGCCCAGGTCAGTAACTAGTAACTGGAAACATTGTCTTTCTCCCAGCAGAGGAGGAGGGACAAGCTGTGGAAAAGGGAGTGTTTCTACTGGGGTCTTGAAATCTCCATGTTGTCAGCTGGGGAGTGATTTGATTGCCTACATATAGCCAGCCAGCTCCCTCCTTGAAAACTGCTAGAGCATGTCTGAGATTGCTCTTGGGCTGGCAGATGTGATGCAATACCTCCAGCCTTTAGAGGATAGCAGCTATAGGCCTCAACTTCTACTGCATACCAGTATTTAGGCAATTGAGTGGCATCTGTGCTGTTTTAAAAGTCTAATTCCATGCACCAATGACATAACACTGGGTTGCCATTCCTCCTGGGTCTGGTTGCCCTGCAGCCCTCCCTTTTTTTTTTTTCTTCTGAAGCTTCCCCCACATACCTGCAACTTCTGAGCTTGAGAACCAAGAGCCCCTTTGTTTCCCCAGCCTTCCCTTTGGCCCTCCAAACATGGAACATCCTCTTCACCAAAACCCCGCGTCCCTTCTCTGCACCAAAAGGGGATGCATTGCCTCTGTGTGTGTTGTTGTGTATGTAGTTGTAGCCTCACTATTATGAGGCTTTCTGATCTCAGAGCACTTCCCATCTGTGTGGATGCAAGGAGTGTGGGTCCTCTACAGTCTTTGGAGTTTTCTTTTTGTAGTTTTGAGTTTTCTTTCTGCAGCTGGGTCCAGTCCATGTAGGTTAATTGCAAATCTGCACATTGTGTAGCACCAAGAGGGGAGGGAGAGGTCAGGCTCTCGATGAGGCTGCATCTGGATCCCATCCAAATGCGTGAGTGATGAAACAATGTAGGACTCTGGCTTCCAGCTGCTGCTAATCCCACATGCTGGCTGAGCAGGAGCACAGCCCCTGTCCTCAGTTGGTGTATTAATGGAGGGAGGAGGTGAAATCAGTAAAAAGTAAGGGCAAGCTGCAGTCAGAGCACATTGGTTTGGAAGGGCTGCATCAGCTGTTGAGACCAGTGTGCTCCCTTGACTCTCCTCCCAATTTAACCTCCAATTGCAATCATGCATAGATGAATTTCTTGTCTCATTCTGGCAATATGCGTAGTGTTTGTCAAATTTAAAGAAAGATGAAATTTGAGTTAAATTTGGCCCCTGAATTTTGGATTGCTAACACCAAATTCTCAAGATGCATCTTGTGAAGGTAGTATCTTCTATGTAAGTTAGCACACGATGTCCGTTCATAATCCCCAACAACTGAAGCCCCCTTATGTGGGGCAGCGGTGCCCATCCTTTTGCTGCTGTGCACCGTGTTACCATGATACCAGCATCCACATGGAAGAGGATAAGGTAAAGGCCGGAGCTGTTGCTTTCCCAGCTCCTTCTTCCTCCTTCCTTTCTTGATTCAGGAAGTGACCGCAGGCTGTAGTGACAGCAGATCCTAGATGGGTCCTTGTTGTGGCATCAAGTTTTTGGCACAAAAGAGTTTTCAATGAATTTATTACCTTTGTCATGATTCCTGCCCAGAAACACTGGTTTCATCTGGGAGTGGAATGGGTATCTCAGCTGAGATGAGTCTTGCCCCAGAATGACTATGTTACCCTTTGCTCAGGGGAATTACAGGAGGATGTACATCAAAGATTTCCAGGACAATAATGCCTTGCAGGGATCAGGAAATACTGTGAGGCACTTATCTTTACATCTGTCCTGTCCTTGTGGTTCAGGGCAAGAGCGTGCAGGGGGAAATAGCCCTCACCACTCTGATAGCCTTTTGTGGCCTGTATTAGGAGCAGATGCTTCCCTAGCCCTACTCTGCTGGGGAAGGGATTGGAGATGGATACAGTGGCAGGAAGTTAATGACAAGATGTGAGAAGAGGTGCAGTTATTCTCCTGCATCACTCTGGCATCTCACTGACAAATGGGTGGAAGGAAGGTGCTGAATGGGTGCTTGGAAGCTTAACTTTTCCTCCCTGGTCTGACTGTGCTGTCCTGTAACGGAAATGATTTGCGTGCCGTCCTCAACAGAAAGAAAACTAAACTGTTCGCCAGGCTGAGGAAAAAGATGAGCAGGTACCGGTACGGAGAGCAGCATTTCAATATGTGTTTGATTTAGTTCCTAAAACTGGAGAGGCTGTTGCTGGACTCTTAACAGCCTGGCACGTATTAACCCTGTGATGGGAGAGGGTTCCTTTGCATGATGTTGTGTGTTCATGGCCTGCCGGGACCTGCTGAGGTCTGTGTCTGGATAATCCCATTAACTGCTTGTGTGCCTGGTTTGAATCCTTGCTTCCTTTCCTCCAAAAAAAAAAAAAAAGACGGTGTGAAAGCTCAGGCATTGTCTGCTTGGTTATTTTTGTGCAACTAAAAGCATGATGCTGGGTTGTATGGGGGAAATAAGGTCTAATTTGGTGATTAACAAGATCTAGTTTTACCAAGCAGGGCTTGCCCTTATGAACAGCTCTGAAATGCTGCATTCTCATTCCCTGCCTGGCCCAGGAGGACCAGTAGGCAGCTCTCACACACAGTCCTGTCCTGTCTACCTACTGTCTGTCCTGTCCTGCAGTGGGAGGACAGTGATGTAGGAGAGGGTCACTTAGCTTTGCTCTTTACTTGCTCTGTTCCTGAGGATCCTCACTGTCTTATTCCATCCATTTAAGATTTCTGCAGAGCTGCAGGAAAGGGAAGCCTCTGTTGTTCTGTATAAAGGCTAGTATCAGCAGCTTGCCTTTCAAAACAGCTGTGGCATTGAATAACTGTGGCCACAATGCCTAGACTTATTGTAGCCAAGGTCAAGGACTCTGACAAGAATGTGCTGTGGGGCAAAGCAGGGATTGCTGCATAATGGCATAGAAACTTCCCCTAATTCATGTTTTTTCCTACTCTTTCTGTCGATATTCCTTCTGTGGTGTCCTTTTATAAGGATTTTTTTCTTCATATTTCTCAAGATGATATTTCACCAGCAATAAAAGCAAGTGCTGGTATTGGGATCCTTGCTTTCTGATCCTGTCTTCTCACTGGCCTTTCTCTTTATCTCTGCTGTTCATCCGGTCTGGAGGGAAGAGAATGGTAATTTCACAGGGAATCTGATGGGCAAATATTATTTTTTTCCTCAAGTGAAAAATATTGAATGATCCTCTTGTGAAGGAGGATTCACAGTGCTTCTCTGTATGTCTGTCTCTGACCATGAGCCAGCGTTGCTGTGGCTGCACAAGGAGGTGTAGCTCTTCTAGTCATTGTCGGCCCCTGCAGATGCTACAGCAGAGAGCGAGCTAGTAAATCTCATTTGGATGAGCTCTAACTACAATATCCTCCTGCTGTG
>JAOWBP010003503.1:16413393-16436591 GCA_028571105.1 Tragopan temminckii
CCCGCCCCCCCCCCCCCCCCCCCCCACACAGTTTGCAGAAGGCATGGCTTGCATTCTGAGCTTGTTCTGATAAGACTTTTTTTTTTGAAGCTGCCAGTAGCTGTAGCATGGCAGGTGAGAACACCTGGAGTGAAGTCTCAGCTGTTTTGAAGCACGTGGGAATCTGTTCTACAGAACAGCAACCAAGAACCTTAAGCCAAATTTAAATGCAGATGTCTTCAGGATTCAGCTGTCAAAGGGGCTGTCTGATCTGTGGGACCTCTGCACATAGGGAAGCAGGCTTTAAGCAAAAAACAGTAAATGGAAAAAGCTCTCCTGTTGAGAAAGAACCATCACAGTCACCTGTCTAGGAGGAGGGAAATTCCATATTGATTATTTTTTCCCTTAGGATCTTTGTTCAAAGCTTTTATGGTTTTCACTTGGTTTTGAGTGGGGTTAGGATGGTTTGGCAGCTGTCAGCCTTGTGGTACCAGAGAAGTACAAGAAGTGATAAAGCCTGACAAGCTACAGTTGTTCTTTTGCTGATCTGACGTAAAATTTTTTTTTCTGGAGAACTCCCTAGGACTTTTATACTTTCTTTTATACTTTCTCAAGAAGATAAGGCTTATGTGACAGATAGAATCTCAGAGGTACTTTGTGTCCAGGTGTTGCTGGAAAATGGGCAAAGGAGAGAGAAGGGAGAGCTGAATTAATGCCCCTAATGTGCAGATGGTTTCAGTATGAGCTCAGACTGTATTGCTGGATATCGGATAATCTTCATGGGGCAGGGAGGAGGTGAAACAGGACATCGTGCTCTGCATGTTTACTTGCCAATGAAACCATCATTGCCCTGCTGAAGGTACCCCTCTGCCTATTGTGCTGATTTCTTTTAAGCAGGAATCTCAAGGATGGATGAATTTTCTGATTAGAAAAGGCTGAGACCTATCCCTGGTTGCTTTATCTTCCCTGTGAGTTCTCGTATCATAGCCAGTCCTTTTCAGTGCAGTTCTTGTGAGATCATGTTATTGAAATGGCTGTAAGATCTCTTTTCGATGAAGGGTTTTGGCGAGGCTCTGGGCAGGCTATAATTAGTGCTGCAGAACTCATTGGTTGGGTTGGTGATAGCAAACTAATATCTGTCTTCTCCATTCATCATGCATGCTGGTTTTTCCAGACACCAATGCTTTCTGCAATATCGTAACTTTGGGAGGAAGATAATAAAAAGTAATGGGTGCTTTCTTTAGTTCCTGACCCTTTGGACTGAGTGACAAGATCCTGTTGTTTGTAACCAAATGTGTTGTAAAACCCCAGTTCTCCAGACTTTTTGCATAGCAAGATGGTATCTTTGGTTTACAGGTATTAGAGTGGCTATTTTTTGCCTGTGGTGGTGGTGACAGGACACCTGAGCTGCACGCTGTGTGAATTCTGCAGCTTCTCAAAGATCATCTTGCGGCCTTGGCTTCTACCTGTGTTACACACCATTTGCCCAAGCATAACAGGCTTCTTAGATGGGCTAGCAAAGCCAGCGTGTACAGAGCAGCTTCTGCTTTAAATATGGGTAAAGCTTCCTAAGGGAGCTGCAGGCAGGTGGAATAGAGCAAAGCACTGAGGTCCAGTTTGACGTCAGCCTCCACTTACGATTTCTCTTGAGGGACTGTTTGCTTTTCTTTGACACCTGTGAGATTGAGTATGTGAGCACCAGCAAACCTGTGCTGCTCTGGTGTTTGTGCTGAGCTACTGCTGGAAGAGGCCAATCCTCAGATAAGGGATTGGAAAAGAGAAAAATGTCATTTACATGGCACTGTAGTTAAAATTTGTTTAAAATATGGCTTTAGTTAACTATTTGTCAAGACAGAGGTGAGAAACCTTTGCAGGAATGCTTGCGCTATCAGCCGTGGTGCAAGGGATAGTCAGTCTCAGCAGGTGGGTGCAAGTGGCTGATCTCGGTTCAGGTGTCGTGTGCTACATCTGCTGGCTTTGCTGCCTCTGCAGCTGCTTGACCTTCATCAAGCTGGCAGGTACTGCAGGATAGGCCCAGTCCCTCATTCCTAGAATAAGAAAATAGAGTTTTTAATAGAAAGCAGGATCAGTGGATCTTTTCTTGATTTAGTTTAGCTTTATTATGCCAACCTGATTATGTAGTTTTTCTTAGCTGCTACTCAGAAAGTAATTCTCTTTTAATTTGTACTTCTGTGCTCTGAAGGAACTGTTGTGATAAATGCAAATAGAAGCAGTGCAAGGTGAACAAGTTTCACAGTTGCTTAATTCATTTTTTTTCCCCGAGTTTCTCCTTGACTGCTGGGAGCCCTCAGGAGAGTTTGGGACACTGGTTGTAGCAGGGAAAACTTGGAAGCTGGAGCTCAGGGCATTGCACAGACCTAGACAGGTTCATGAAGCAGCTGTGGCACACTTGATGAACTGAGAATCAGATCATGTTTGCACGCATCTCTGGAAGTACATGTGCATGACGCATTTTTATTCTGTACAGAATATGGTGGGGTAAACCTGCTCAGGTTGAGACAGTGTTTAGGAGATTCATGAGAGCCAGACAATGCTGTTTCTTTGTCTCTTTGCTCAGAAGAAAAGAGAAGTCTGGGTGGCAGTTTCTTAATATAGGCTACCAGAGAGCATGGAGGGTGCAAACTTCACCAATAAGGAGGAAAGGAGGAAACTAGTGATTAACAGTAGCTAATCCTGCTGTAAAAGCCATGGGCTGCCTTTAATCTCTTGATGATACTTAGATACCACAGCCTGAAGCACTGGCCTCTGCAGAGGTTTGACATGCAGACTCAGATAGCTGGTAACCTGTTCTGGAGTGATTTTATTTTCTACCAGTTCTTCACCAATCATGGATTGTTTTTTTTTAAATTATTATTATTTTTAATTTTTTTAAATTAAGTAGGTTTAGAGCTTTTTGTTAAAATTGCAGGAGAACTGTGCTAGTTACTCAGTTCTCTTCAAAGTTGTCTTGTCAGGAGTTAAAACACAAACATTTTTCCCTGTGCTTTTCTTAATACTGCTTTGAAACTGGATTAGGCAGAACGGCAATTCTTGCTTGCCAGCAGAAAGGAAAAGGGACCTTCAGCCCTACAATAACTAGTGTGTCTGAAAACAGAGCTAAAATGTTTGAGTTTTTGTCTTCATGTTGCTTGGCTTGATTGCACCTTTGATAAAGCCAGAAAAAGTAACAGCTGACTTAACCAACTCAGAGCTGAATGTCAAGGTATTTGCAGAATGAGTGATTACATCCCATTGGATTCATTTGGAGTGGTGCCAGCAATGGATGTGCACATATGTATAAGATATAAAGAAATATGGAGATGTAGGGCTCTGAACCTGTTTTCTTTAATAGCACGACTGATCCTGTAGCTCTCTGCTACCCTTGTAAGTAATGTGGCACATTCCTGCAAATGAGAGTAAGTCTTGCGACAGTACCGGCTCTGGGCGTAGAAGGACTACATTTACTTCAATTCCTCTTTCCTCAGCTACTATGGGGGGAAAAAAGGGCAAAAACTTGAGGGAAAGGCATTATATTTAAAAAACATGTAGAGAATTAATTTTGTTTAATTTGGATGTTCAGCTCATGAGTTTTGAATTTTCAGGCAGTAGGGCAGTGTCTGAAGGACACTTTCATCCCACTCCATCTTTGGGTGGAACAAATAATGATTCCAACATGACACTGAAAAGCGGAGCGAGCTGTTGTGGCAGGGGACAGCGTGTTTCAAGGATTATTTTGGAAACATGCTTTGAGAGGGATACCAAGCTTAGAGACAGAAACAATGCTCAGGAAAAGTTTGTTTGTTCAAAGATAGAAATACGCTTGGGTTCTGCATGGAAACACAGGGTTCCCCAGTGTAGGACTGAATCACTATACTTGTGTGTATTGAACTGAGTTCTCTTCTGGACTGATTTTTCTTCTTTATTGGCTTAGTCTGAGTATCATTGCAGAAGACCAAACCTAGCTGTGCCTTAATAAGCTTCAGTCACTGAGTGAGCATACCCATGCTGATAATGTTTCCCTCATTGTGACGTTATGATTGTTTGTTAGCACCAGTGGTGTGATTGTATTAAATGTTACTGAAAGAGGACATTTGCTATCCTGCAGCAATTCCAATACAAATATCAGACAGCCTCAGTTAAGACACTATTTTATTTCAGTAGAATTCGAAATTCCAGTGTGCTGAAAAGGCTTCTCAGATAATTTCTGCAGAGATTCAGTGAGGATGGTTTTATAGGCAAGGGCACAAGGCTATTTTCAAACACTGGAAAACTACTTAGAATACATTGAAGCTTCAGAAATTGAAAAGAGAGACTGACTTTCTTATGAGAGGAGGAGCAGCTGAATGTGCAGGGTCTGAGAGGGGAGAATTAGAAGCGTGACCGTGGTAGAAAGGGCAAGGTCAAAGAAAGTCAGGGGTGATGTGATGTGTCAACTGTGCATCCTGCACTGCTGTGCTGCATCCGGACTCCTCACAGTCTAGGGTTTGTCTGGGCATTAGAGGCAATTGCTGGACTGGAACTTTTTGCCAAGCTGGAGGCTTTTGCTCTGTGTTCCCTGATCTTCAGTGAACATACATAATTCACGGAAGAAGTGAGTGTTATCAGGGCTGGATGCCATTACGATGTGGCTGTGGGTATCAATAGATGAGAAGAGCTGTGTTGCTCTGCTGGATGAAGACTCCTTAGAGTCAGACTGGATTTAACTAGAATGTCTTCTAAGCAGCCTGTCCCACATCTCCAGCTCAGACTTGAATTTTTGAGGAGTCTCTTTCAGAAGAGCATTGTGATAGTTTTCCTCTGCAGAGACAGCCTGGTCCAGGTTCTTGGTAAGTATATTGTCACAAAAGCCAGTGAGCTTACACCCATTCACAGCGGGGAACGTTGCCCATCAAGCCCAGTTCTCTTATTTGCTGTTACTCATCCTTCAACTATTCTGAAGCAGAGGTAGTCCTCTCAAATGGAAGGAAAAAAAAAAAAAAACACAAAAAAACTGCTCACAAGCTGATTCCTTCAGCCATTTTTGCAGTCAGAGGGTCAATTTTTTTTCCACTAGTAGAGGACCTTTGACTTGCTTGAGAAGGATAAATGAGTGATGATCTGTGTTGTTCCATATCTCTCAACTTTGCTGAGACAAGCCACACTCAGTAACCCAACTTCTCCATGGAGGAAAGTTTTCCTAAACCTTTCTCCCCTGTCTTGATCCTTTGCTGCTGTCTCCCTCTTCAATCACGCAGTCCCAACTGACGAAGTCTGTGTCTTTTCCCTTTTCACAGTTGTGTGTGTTACGTGTTCCAGATCTGTCTTGCATTTGAGAATCTTCAATCCTTGTTCAGCAAGGCAGTCATGAGCCCTTAAAGGATCTTTCCTAGCCTCTTAAGGACTCTGCATCTACTGTATCTTCTGAAGTCCTTTTGCTCATTGCTCTGCCTTATAAGAGTTCCTCTGCACTGCTCTCCTCTAGCATGCACCTGCTCCTTTATCTCTCTCTTCAGCTCAGCATGGCCCCAGATGCCTTTTGTGTGTTGTCCTGATTTGGTTACTTCATTTTGCATCAGTGCCTGCATAAAAATAAAAATACTTCTTGCAAATGTATCAGTGTTTAAAATGAGTGCTGCAGGGGAGGAGGTGGAGGACATGAGAAGGGGGATTTATGCAAACAGAACTATTTATGTTATGTGTTCCTCTTACTAGTGTTACTGTCAGCTATAGATAGGGTTTAATTAAGCGATGTTAAATGCCTACCCAAGTAATAGACATTGATGTTGCTCAAGTCCTGCTGCCTGGAATGTCACATTGATGCCAGATGAATTAAGAGATGCCATTTGGCCTTATTAGCTACCCAGCTTCAGTGTAGCTACTGCCCAGCTCAGTAGTTACCTGCTTTTTTTGGTCCCTGATTTGATATCTGCTAAGACTGAGACAGGCAGAAGCTGGGGTGGAAAATTACCTGCTTTCTTGGAGTCTGTTTGAAGTTACCTGCTTCTTTATTTCCAGGGTAATGATATGAAAGGTTGCAAGCCAAGGGGGGGGGAAGAAGATACCCACAAAGTTGTAATTTTGGCATACAATTGCATATGACTAAGGTGGCTTGTACAAATACATCTTTAACATCTGTGTGCAGTGGCCAATTGCTTGTTCTGTTACGCATTAAGAGGTGTCTAGGTGCAGGTCCTATACCTCAGACTCAATGAACCAAGGCTGAATGGTTGAGAAGAGGTTACATGTCTTCCAGCAAGGCTGTGGATTTTCAGCATCTCTCAAATCAGCCCAAAAGATGTCAGGGTTGAAGTGTTCATGGTCTGAAAGCAATAGCTTGAACTCTTAAAATTCTTCATCTCCCACGCTTCTTGCTTCCAGTTCTGGATTTGTTCTGATGAAAGAAGTCACCACTTCCAAGTGGTTGTCCTTCAGTCCTTGTTTCCTCCTCTACTTACGTGCTGCTGGAACAATCCCTGTGCATCTCTATCTGCTCACCGCTAGATTGGCTCTTGGCCTTCTCAGATCAACAATTTGAACTGACCTAGCTAATCCATCTGGGCTGCAATTTCAATCTCATAACACAGCTACCCCAACATGAGTCATCTCCAACTGGTACTTCCCCTTTTTGCCTGTATACTGCTGCCCTGTTACCTGTGATGAGTTGGGCTTATTTACTTTTCTTCCAAGCTTACCCTTGCAAATAAGTGCACTTGATAGTAAGTTCTGAACTGGGAGACTGGCGGTCAGCAAGAAGCATGGGGATGAGAAATAGACCAGCAATGGTCTGCCACTGAAGCAGAGTCAAAAGGGGGATTAAGCCCTGTTTTGACCTGACGTATGGTGAACCAGCAAAACTGACGAGGCAGAACCATAGGGTGGTGGGGCGGTGATGGAACTGGGGGAGTAACCTCTTTACCAGCTCAGTTCTATTACACCTGTAGGTAACATGTGGCACTTCAATTTTACATTCTTCTCTGCATCCTGACTCTCTGAAGCTTGCATCTGCAGGATGTAAAGGAGGTGAGGAAAAAATGGAAAATGAAGTTTAAATGATGTTTTCTAGTTTGTTTTTATTACTGGAAACTTTGGTGGAAAAATAATAGGACATCTCCAGGTTCTCCTTAAAAATCAATAGCTAGTGATGAATAAGGAGTTAGGAGATGGCAATATTTGTGCTTTGTTTTTAATTGCTAAAATCTATCAAACAAAGGAAAAAAAGTGCAGTGTTTTCCCAATAACTTCTTGTAAGGGAAGGCAAGCTCGTGCATTTTTTTAGACAGGGGAAAAATGTGCTTAATAAAATTGAGCCATACATGGAAGGGAAATGGTGTATCAGTCACCTGTATGGGAATGGGCTTATCGATAGCTCTGAGAAAGAAAGAAGCAATTATTGTTTCTCTTTGTTGTATACTGTTGGTTATATTAAAGAATGATCCTTCACCCTTTGATTTATGGTAAGTTAAATGCTTAGTACATGAGTTGTAGCTATTGCACAGAACTGACATAATGGGATGTCATATAAACAGATGAGAGAGATTCAGAGGTAAGATAACAAGGCTAAATCTCAGCTAGTGTAGTATAGGCTTTTATAAGGAACCTGGGCTTGGAGGTGTTTGAGTGGTTTAGGAATAGGTGCTGAGCTCGCTGAAATTATGAGAGCATAGCACAGTGAGACTGCAGAGGCTGAGCTATGCTGCCGTGTCAGTGAGACGAGAAATGTTTTTTTTCCATACTGTCACATATGTGTCATATCACAATACAGCACACGCTCCTGCTATATTGTGATTTAACTTCGACGTGAATGATGCAAGAAGTAAAAATGCAAAAACTGTGGGTAGAGGAGAAGGGAGAAACAATCTGAAATGTTGAAAAGAGCCAAGATGCTAAGAATTTTTTCTTAAAGAACTTTGTTACCTTTGGGATTTGCATCAGTGCAGTGTGCACCCTGGGGACCCCGATTCAAGATCTAACTCTTTGGTAAATGCCCTCCATGGGAGAGGAGCCTGGGATTACATATGCATAAGAGAACCTCTACATAACTGATTTGCTGTGTGCAGAGGTGGTGAGAGATAAAGCTTGCACAGCGTCCAGAGAATTGATTATTTGTTTGTGCTTCTGTAAGCAAACTGTAGAATTGCCTTGAGGAAAATAGCTCTTGCATCCTAGAGATGTACTGTGTATTTTTCTTAACTATCAGAATGCCTTTTTTTCATGTGGGAAGTAGTCTCTCTAAGGGTTGACAGTAGAAACAGAAGGTCGGTTAATTTTGTCTTGCAACAACAAATGCAGATTTTTAAGTTATTCTTCACAGATACTCAAATTTCAGTTTAAACTGACCAAGTAATACTGATATATTTCCACACCTGACCTTTTTGTGTATTTTCATGTGGTTTTGTGCCAGAGTCACTTGCATTATTCTCATGTTATTGTGAGAGCAGTTTCACGTGGATTTCTATTTCATCTTGGTCACTGGGGAAGTCACTTGAGGGTTTTTCATCTGTAGTTAAGATACCACATCCGTAGCGTCAGCTACCTTAACAGATAAGACTGTCTCATCACCTTCTGCTTTATTTCACTTCGCCTGTAAGCTGCGGCAAAAGTTGTTACGCTCAGATGAAATTATCTCATCTTTATCTTTCATTGCGGGACTCCTAGCTGTACTCACAGTAAACCTCACAGCTCAAGCTGACTATGTGCAAAAATGCTTTCCCCATGACTCTGCAGAAAGTAATCTGACTGGGATTTCATGCACTTAAAGGGAAGTGAGGAGTGAGCGTACGGCTACACAGATAAATGAAATTTAGCAGATTTTGGTTTGAGAAAGGAAAATGATGCTTCAGTTTTTTGCCATCTTCATCTTAGCAGTGTCTTTCCTTTCCCACTGGTTCATGTTGCAGCAGCATGGTTTCTCCTGCTATGGAGAAAAAAAGGCCAAAGCCTTTTTCTCCAAAACCTCCTTTTTGGCTTCTGCTCAAAGGTGAGCATTATTCACCCACTGCTTACTCTTCAGAAATGCAGTCTTTTGTGATGGTTAAAAGTTGTCTTCTCTTTAGGTATCCTAGACTATCAGCTTTGACATCTGCAGTACAGTATGGGTGCCAATGACATATGAGGAACTTGCCAGGAATGGAGGGGAAAATTACGCTGCTAGATCTCAGGCTGATTTTTTTTTTTTTTTTCCACACAGGCCGAATGATCCACCCCAAATTACTCTTAAATTTTCTGAGGAGATTCACAGAGTAGCTGGAGGAGGGGAGGGAGTGCATCATTGAAGGACTGCAGTACGTTAGTGTATCCAGCCAGGTATTTGGGAACTCTTCCAGACAAAGTGCCCTTTCTGCTGTGCTCTGGCCCTGTTCTTGGGATACGACTCCATAAACAAAGTATTTGGAAGCTCTGGCAGATAATATTCTCAACTACGTTACCTGTAGGGTCACCATGCCTCAGCCAGAGTGACTTTGCCCCACCGTATGCTTAAAGAACATGACACTGCTTAGCCAGGTGGGTGGGTTAATGCAGTTGATGGAGAGCTGAGGTGAATTTGGGCAGGCAGACTTGTTATGCAGACCAGTGCGGCCTGCTCATGAAAAAATAAACAAAGACACTGGGCTGGTGGGAATGACCTGCTTGAAGAGCTCAAGGAGGTTTCTCACATGGAAAGCTGGTCATTACATTTTCATAAATGAGTGGTGGTGGTGTTTGAGGTACTGTGGGAAACAGTTTTGGAATAGAACGTGGATAAAGTAAAAGGCCCCTCCATGCCTTGGTTGCTAGATCTGAATCACTCTAGCCATGTGTTTTTAGCTCCAGTCCTCTCCCAAGTTGTCCTACACCATGGGATGTTGGGATGACACGTGATAGGCAGTTGTTTCCAGCTCCCTTGACTAGGAAGGAGTACAGAAGTCTCCATTCCTGCGAGCTGTGGGTAGAGTTGTTATGGGAATTGGCACCTCAGAAGAGGTAATGTGACAGAGGGAGATGAAGGAATGGCCTTGCTGTAATAAATGTTGATAGCTGCTGGATGAGAACATAACAGTGTGTTGGGAGTTACACAGACTGTGTGGTGAAGAACAAGATGAACTTGTCCTGCTGGTTGCAGGAAAGTAACCGAAAGTACAGAAGGAGCAGATAAGAGATTTTAAATAACTGAGAAAAATCCGGTTGTATTAGGATAACAAGGTAAAGAAGGGAAAGCGAAGGCTAACATGGGGCTTCCAGAGAGAAAATAAGGTTATCTGCAGTGGAAGTGATGCTAGTGCCAGTGCTTATGTCAGAATACTGCTTTAGAAGAGCAGGAAAGAAAGGGACTGCCAAAGGAATCCCAGGAGAGTGGTGGGCTGCCTCGTCTTTCTGGAGTATGGGTTTGTTTGCAGGGCCTGAGACCTGCCCTGCGCAGACTCATAAGATGACCCCCATGTTGGCAGGGCCGGAGTATGCAGTGCTGTATGTGTCTGTCCTTGGGACACAAATACACGTGCTGCCTGGTCTTGGGAAGTGAAAGTAGGACAGGAAGGTTTCCTGGGTGACTTAAAGTTCACCATCACGGATGGGGCTGTGAATGAAAATGAGGATGTGGGGGGCTGTGCATGGGGGCTGGAAGAGTGGCAGGTTTGGGAATGAACTACTAGTAGAGAGCCTGCAGAAGCTGCCTGCCAGCTCTGCTGATGGGCAGCCTGAGGCCCAGGGACAGCTGGTGGCCATGCTGGGAGGGGCAGCCTCAGCATGTTCTTCAGGCCCAGCGGGTGGCACAGCTCTGCCCTCAGTCATGCTGTAGGCACGGAAGGTTATCAAAAGTGTTGATAGATATTTTTAGGCAGAACGAGGAGGGACAGAGGTTGAAGGGGCCAGAAAAACTTAGTGCTTCTTGCATTTTCAGCTCCATGCTGCTAAGGAAGTGAAGGTCCTCATCAATAAACTATTAATTCCTTGTTTCATGGAGTGAAGAACAGAGTTAAGCATTTTTTTGCCTCCTTATCAGAAGAAGCACGTACTTGGTTTTGGAGGTGAATTTGTCACGCTCAGCACCTGCTACTTCCACAGCTTCCTCCTCTGTTCTCCTTTGGGCTGTTAATGGGTCTCTGACACATCATCTTCATGTAAAGCTTAGCTCCCTTGCATGCTCTAAAATGAAAGATTTTTTTTTAAAGGCGTGTTAGACAAAAAAAAAACCAAAAAAAACACAAAGGGGTGAGATGAACCCTGTTCTGGAAGAGTGTATTGTTAAATTTCTTTGTTTTGTTATTGTAGGGCTGCGTATCAGAGGTAGTCTGAGAGAACTGGTATCTAAGTCTGTTCTGTTTCTTCCCCCTCTGAGGTAAAGTCTTCTCTGTAGTGAAGCATCAGGGGAAGATACAGGAAGGGCAAACTTAAGGTCTGGAATTAACATGGGCTCTTGTGCTTTACCTGAGTGCTCACCTGTAAAAAGTCTGTGGATTAGAAGGTTAAAAAATGGGAGAGGGTGTGTGCGATGAAACATTCCTCCTTCATTTTCTGACACCATAGCAACCTTCTGATTATACTTCTAATCAGAGGGTATTGTCTCCAGTGATAATGTTTGCTCTTCTCCTAACCCTGTGAATGTGTACCAACCTTGTTAGGTTTAGAATGTGTTATTCCAAAGCTGTGGCCAGAATAAGCAGGGTTGTTAACAAGTGGCTGGAAACTTCAGGAAGATGTATGAAAACAATCTATTTTCATGGTGACAGGCTGAGAGATGGAAATTCAAGCGTAATGCTTTCTGTTTCTTACACTGTCTGGCTCTACTGCTGCTTTACTAAAAATCCCTTGATCTGCTTTCTGTTTGTTGCTATCATTCTCTCTAGTGTTTCTTCTGGTTGTCAGTCAGGGATGGTTGGATTGATTTTTACCTTTTTTTTTTTTCTTTTTAAAGTGCCAGTCAGGAAATCCTCTGCTGAATTTGGCTGTAATACTCTTGGAGAGTCTTGCAGGGAAAGAAGAGGAAATGATATCAGTCAGCTCCCCTGTCCTTTGGTTTGTCAGTTTGCTGAACTGATGTAACTGGGTTCTTTGGGTTTTGGCTCTAATTCTTGTAGCCATATGGGAAAGGTAAAAAATAAAAATAAAAATGAGAGGTTCAGAGGAGTTAGTGTGTATTTACCTGTCTTAGTGTATCTTAGGACCAGTACCTACTCATCCTGTAAGCTTTAATCCTGTCTCTGCCAAGCAGTAAGTCTCACTGTGAGAATTACTACATGGGAATGCCTTTGAATCCTTTAGATTGGGTTTTGCTGCGCATTTGATGTCCTTGCTTTTTGGAAGGAAAAGACCCTGTGTGGCTGAGATTCAGCCTGTGCAAAGCTGCCTTGAGGTTAGCAAAGTATGCTTTGTTTTTTGTTCTGCCATCACCCAGCTCTTGGAACCTGGAAGGCTGAAAGAGAGAACACAGTAAACATCTTTGTTTCCTCCAGCAATAGCTGGGCTTGACTGTGTGTTGAAAATCTTATCTTGCAAATGTGTACTGATAACACAACAGTCTCAGCAATGGTAAGGAACAATGTTTAGGAGCTGTGAAATCATGTACTTGATTTTTATTATGCTTCCTCAAGCAGTATGTGAAAACACAAACCCTATTATGATAGAAGGGCAAGGTTATGATACTGAAAGGCATCATGAACTGTATGAACCCAAACTATCTGTGATACAGGCAGTTTTTCAGTGCCCCTTTTCCTGATTTTAAGGACGACTGTGTCAGTTTCTCCATTCCTTCTGTAATAATAGTTAATGTACTGACCTGTATGTAACTTAGGTTTGCTCCTTACTGCTGTTGCATAGCCACAGTCAAGTTTTTTGTTCTCAGGTGGTCTTGTTCTGATATCTGCAGAGGGTGAAGAGGAAGTGATTCTGTGTTGGAATGGAAAAATCCTTGAATATGTGTGTGCTGCCTAGTGCAGCAAGCCATCATATGTTGAGTACTCTCCTCCTGGCAGCATTATTACAATGCAAATAAGGCTGTCCTGCTCTCTGTAGCAGGAATGCATTATGCTTGTGTTGTTTGTGGTAGTGAAGACTGGCAGAAACAGACTCCCTGCCTTCAGCCAGCATCTTTGGTTTGTTTTGTGCTGGCAGTGCACTGGGGCAGTACCAGTGCTTTTGTGTGATGCGTTGTTTCTTCAGATATGGAGGGAAGTTGTGCTCTTTTCAGAGGAAGGCATCTTTATACTTGACTTACACATGGGTGCATGTGTACATGGAAAAGTAGCTGCAGCTGAACATTGATGTTGGTGTCGTGGGGTACTGGTGGTCATCTCTGAAGCTGCGTATATTTCTTTCCCTTCATCTGCTTGGCAAAGCACCTGAGTTCCTGCTAATGTCAGCTGCACACCATGGATATTCCTCCTTTCAACCACTTCCTTCTTTTCCCACATTGTAACCTCCAGCCATTGCTGGACGTGGTAGGAAGCCAAGTGCCTCAAGCCTGGATGCCCTTCCCAGGCAGCTAGTGAGGAGAGCTTTCCCCAGTGAGATCCAGGGGATCCCATAGAACCTGCTCATGTTGCTGAGATCCCAGCTCCCTTTTGTTGTAGGAAAAAGTGCTTCTGCTTTGGGAGCTTTCCTTCTCTTAGAAAAACTGAGCTGTCGGAGGTGACAGCTGCTCTTTGGATTTTCCTTTCTCTCATTCTAGACATGGAATAGACAAACATAGGCAACCATACCTTTTTCAAGCTAACACTTGCTTCTCAGCGTTCATGTTGTTCCACTGTAGTGTTTTTAGTAGTTGTTTTAAGTCCATCTTGATATACTTCTTTTCTCTTCCCAGCATTTTTAAGCTTAGCCTGTGGCAGTTCTGCAGCCACGCCAGAATCCAAATAAGGCTGTCTCTCTGATCCAAGCTTGTATTTAATAACAGGCCTCTGATTGTTAATGAGGAAATAACATATCAAGCTGCATTGGCTTTTCTCTCATTCAGTACTTTAATTAGAGACTCATGCGATGTTCAGTAGTCTGTGCACTGGAGTGGTTATATGGAATTAGGGACCTTGGATACTTAGGTGTCTCAGCTGATATCACCCTTTAAGCAATAAGTTTATAATGCCTGTGAAGCCTCTGGATTCTGCATTTCTCTCAAGTACCTTCTTCCTGGCAGGATTTTAGGCTTTCTGGTAGATGATCCAAACGGGGTTGTCTGTCCTGAAGTTGCACGATTATTTATTTTAACTGGAGCTGCTAGATGTAACCTGAACACAAAGAAGTGCTTCGGAGTTTTGCCATTACAGATTTATCTCTATAATTTTGGATCATAGTGTATATATTTTAGAACAGGAGATTCCTGTGTTGTTTTCTTTCCCCTCGTTTGGACCTTACTGAAACATTGAGGTGTTATAGAAAGTGCAAAAGCTGTGGTTTGGAAAAAAACTCTTGGTGTGTGAAACCAGAGTTTTCAGTAAATAAACTTGTTCCTAAAACACTTAACGATTGATTGAGTGAGGTTTGCCTGAGAAATGTGGCTAGCTGATTTATTTCCATCACCTTTGCATAAATGAGTGTGGGTGTTTTTGTTGTTGGTAGTGGCTTTTTGAATAATTTAAATGCAAAGACCAAAATTCAGCTTGTGTTTGAACAGAAAAAGATTTGGCTGTGATTCTTCCTCATTTTTAAATAGAGTGAATTTTCAGTTCTGTTCAAATTTAAGTTTGGCAAGTCTAAATCTTGATATTTTCCAGGGCCTTCATGAATAGAAATGGGACACGTTGTGTTCAGTCAGTCCAGGCATTGCATCTAGCTGGCTAGCCAAAGATCCTCCCTCACAGTTGGTGTGACTTAGTGAAAGCAATGGCCTAATGCTTTGTGAGAAAGTGTGAGTAGGCACTGCTGCTGAGGAAATCACTTTCACTCCTTGTTAGCCAGACTGGAAAATGAGAGACAACTGGTTTCTTCTGACCCTGGTCCTTATTGCTATTTTTAATTAAGGTTTGTTTCTCAATCCTGTTCAGTGCGTGCCTGTTTAAATGCTTGGGTTAGCACAAGGGAAGACAGTGGTGTGTAGAGGCAGAAAGAGTGGGAAATATGATTGTTTCAGTGGCTGTGTTGGGAAAGCTCTAAGTGTTCCTGAAACTGAGGCCTCTGCTAAGGCTCCTCCATGGCCTCCTCCATGCTCTGTAATTCTCTAAGCCCAAGCTAAGCTTCCTTTTGTCCACCAAGCAGGACTGTTCTGTTCTAGAAATGAGGGTTGAGAAGATGCTCTACCCGTCTCTGCTGGAGTATGTACTTCTAAGAAGAGTCCTGGTGTTTCTTACAGGAAACTTGTAACCAAACCAGCAGCCTTCTCCCCAGGAGTGGTTAGGTAGCAAGTTTTGAATGCTTTATGTGTATGAACTCTCTACAGAAGATGATTTCTACTAGATTTCCTAGCAAGTTCCTGGAGGTTTCTGGGATGGTGACCTTCTTCAGAGTCCGCATCTCTCAACATGCGGTGCCTAGGAGCTGGGAACAGCACAGCCTATTCTTTCCTGCCCAAATCCTGTTTCTGAGTGCTGCTGGAATGGGTCCCTGTTGACAGTGGCATGGCTGTAATGGAAGCCACCTGTAGACAAAGGCTGCTTGTGCTGGGAGCTGCAGCCCAACGCGGATGTGCTTCTCTGCACTTGCCTGGTTCTGGGGTATCACGCAGGGATAGCGCTGTCTCCTGGGATGTTTGTTCTGCTCAGGGCTGCCACCTCAACTGGGAGGGATTCTGATTGTCCTCTTCTGGGAGAGGGAAGAGGAATGAGCAGTGAGCATACTGATGTTGGGAGGTTTGCAGAGGAGGAGGTTAAATATTGTATTAATGTGACCTTCTATTGCCGGGTGCAGATAGCGAGCTAATGGACTTTGTTCCTCATTCTCTTCTGTCTTCATTGTTAAAGTGCTTTGTGCAGCTGAATCTCTTTTGTTGTGGTTTTTTTCTTCTCCTAAAACCTTCCTTTGTTCAAGCAGTCCTAGCACTTAATACTTTCAAAGCTCTGCAGGCTGCACAGCACTAATACCAAAGTGCAATGGTTGCTGGGGTGAAAAGGCTGAGGAGCAGCTTGGGAGCAGAGGCACAAGCTGAGGAACACCCCCAGGTACAAAGTGTTCATCCTGCTCAATTTTCTGTTCTGCCTGGCGGTGGTAGCCCCTCGGTTCCTCTCTGTGCTTGGCTGCGGTCACAGGGCTATTTGAGGAGGGGGAAGTGAGAACTGTGGGCAGGGCAGGGTGCAGCAGGAAGGTTTTATTCTCTGGCTGATGGGGAAGGAAAGTAGCAGAGCGTGGCTCAAGCCAACAAAATATCAAAAGCTTACGTTCAACCTGTGAAAGACCATCTCACATGCCAAGCAGATACTGCAGCATCATCCACTGTGATTGAGGAACCAGGCAGCTTCTGAGAGTAGCCCCAATGCCTACACCTCTTCCTCAATAGAAGTATGCAGAGATGGCACTTGCCTTATGGGGGATGAAGGCATGGAGCAGTGTGCGCATGTAGCACTCATTTTTTCTGAGCTAATGGTGTGGATAACAGCAGCCGTGGAACACTTGCTGGTTGCTGTCATTATTCATATCCATTAAAATCATGCCAAGCCAAAATTAGTATGTAGGAGCTGCCCAGGAGGCTGATGTGATTGTGCTGGGAAGACATATGCGTGGGCTAGCACGTGTCCTGCTGACACCGCGTGCTGTGTAGTGAGGTGCTTCCCTGCCCGCTTGCTGCCACAACACGTGTGTTACTGAGTGTGGGCTTAATGCCTGGTGCAGGGCATCACTGGAAGCATAACCTGGGATGTGCGGTGTTCAGACAGCTGGCCTGCAATAGCTCTGTGATTGGGAATTGGGAAAAGGAGCTTGCTTTCCATGGTTCTACATGGGTCTTGAAGTCTGCAGACCACATGCTGAAAATCACAGAATATTCTCCAATGTTTATTGCCAGATCTGTAATTTCAGCCTGTGGTCTTTTGGCCTTGCTGCTTGGTTAGATATCCCCCTTATGTTTTCTGCACTTGGAGATTCTAAGTAAGTAACAGCATGTCAGGCTGGGCATCATCATGTTGGTGGCATCTGCTTCGTTTCAGCACCTGGCTACTCATGCAGGAGGACCTGAAGGACACACAACTTTTCTTTCCATTGCTGCTTTTGTTTCCATTTTTTTTCCCCTCCAAGTTGTCTTCCCTCTTTTCTTATGAATCCATCACTCTTAGTTCAGGTTTAAAAAAAAAAAAAAAAGAGAGAGCAGTAGAAGTGTCAGGTTTGGTGTCCTTCCATCAGCAGAAAGTTTTGAGATATGTCCAGCTCCCATGACACAGCAACTTCTGGACTGGAGGCAAAGATGCTGTCCTAATGGGTACTGAGTCAGTCTGGGGTCAGGGAGGAGCAACAATGAGCAGGATGTGAAAGCACTATGTTTGTACTCTGGATGGTGCATGGGGGATGTCTCTGCTCTGCTGTGGGCCTCTTTGGCCTAGGTATGAAGCTTGTGATGCTGTATGACTTCCCAGGAGCTCATTTTACAGTGCCGCATGGAGTGTGTTGAAGCCTCTGCTTTTCTAATCCAAAACAAAATAAAAATCACTTTACTGATTTAGCGTAAATTCTTATTTTGTAACGTGTCTGGCAATTTGTACATAAGTTCAATATCAGTGTATTTTCCTTCCTCCTTCCTTTTTCTACCAATGCAAAGCCAGTGGAAGGTGAATCTCGTATTCCTGGGTGTGTGAAAAATGCAAGATAACATATTTTGTGTTTGAGTGGATTATCCCTCTGCATCAGCTTAGTTCAGCCCTTCTGCTGACTTGCTTGCAGGGAAACCAAGAGATAGAGTGGCTACAGTTACCAGTTCCTGCTATTTGATGGATAATTTTGTTAAGGGATCTGTGAACTGTGACTCAATGGAATGTACTTTTCCTTGCACGGCTAATATCTGCATACAGGAAACTTGTGAAGGGTCTGTGGTGTCTCACAAGAAAATGTTTCTAGGGGTTACAAACCCCAAAACTGACCAAGGCACTTGCAAAGTGAGCTCAAACTCATATTTGGTTCTTAAGAGTTTCCTGTGACAGGAATCCTCTTGGCCTAGGTCTGAATTGGTCAGTGCCTGGTGTAGCACATCTGTGGTAGTGGTCTAAAACCTCAGTGGGGCTCACACAAATCTGGACTCTGCTCTGTGGCATTTGTTCTCTGGACATTCAGTTTTCTAAGTAGCTGAACAAAACCTTAAATCACTTCAGTCATTGAAATTTTAGTTCCCTTCTTTTGCTGGTTCTTCCCTGATTGCAGCAGCAGCAGAAAGAACAGGAACTGAATGGGAAAATCTCTGGGATAAAGCTGGTTAAGTTAAAGCAGAAAGGAGATCTCATGATAAGAATAGAGTAACTCTACTGCAAGGGGCTGGGCAAGTGGAAAAAGCCCCTGTTGTGTTTAAGTTGTGGGACAAGAAAGAGCAAACTGACTTGCATGTAATATTGTGAAATAATAGTACTTGAATTGTTGACTTGCAGTGGGGAGAAGTTCCATTGTCATAATCTGAAGCTTGTCAGAAAGCTGTTTAGGACATTGATTATCTAAGGTTGTACTTGGATAGTCTGTCTGGAGACAGTTAACGCATAATAGGTAGCTTGTGTTGTTAATTTGAACAAAATGTATATATGTATCCTGTTTGACAGCAGCACAAAAGCTCAGTGGTTTCTTTCTTACTGTCTGGATTTAACATACAGCTTTGTGATGATGATGTATGTCTCCCAAATCTACGGTAGAGCCAACTGAAGGGTTTTCTGGCAGTTTAGATGCTCCGCAGTGAATCTACGTCAAGATCACAACCTTTTTCACTGCTTCTTTCACTGCGGTGGCTGATTATCCATTGCAAATAAGCTCTGGGGTAAGAGGGAGACTGCAGCAACAAGATGCAGTTGTGGCCTTCTTCCCATGGGAGTTGCTCGTTCTAGAAATATGCATGGTTTAACCACAGAAGGTCAACAAGGCCTTTAGGCTCTGGGCAGGCTTTTGACTTTATTGTTAGCACATATAACAAGATTAGCACCAAATGACTCACAGAACAAGTCAGGTGGTCTTTAATCTGGTGTTAACTGGGTTGATATGAAAGCATTTTCATTATTATGACAACGTGGCTGAAAACTTTGTCAAAATTAGGTCTTCCTACAGAAAGAAAGCACTGTAGCAGAGAGAAAGGAATGCTTTCTATTTAGCTCTGTGATGAACCCAGAGTTGGCCTGAGCTTCTGGTGTGAGGACTATGGATATCGTGGCTGAAGCTACGAAGTGTATCAAATCTTCTCTTGTAAGGCAGGTTCCTTTCTGACTCTTGGACTATTTTCACTCATGAATTTATAGATTGCAATTATTGGTTGAGCTCAGGATCACTTCAACATAAGAACTTAATGCTTTATGGTGTTAATAGGTAGGTGAGTCCCCATAATGAACAGAATCCATGCTAAAGAGGTGTGTATTGCAACACAGACATTCCCCTTTCTCTTAAGCAGATCTGTGATGATGCTGCAAGTCTGGTGTGCACACTGTTCTAGACACAGACTAATATACCTTTATTTCTATTTATTTCAAGCTTCCTATAAATAAGGCAGCTACCACATTCAAAGGAATAGAATAAGAGCCACCTTGCAAATACCAATTTGTATGTAGTCTTGATAATGTTCAGGAGTTTTCCCTATGCTGAAACAAAATTAATCTCCCCTCCTCCCCCCCTCCCCCCCTTTTCTTTTCATTTAAAGAAAAACAGTAATCTGTATAAGTATCAGCAGGCTTTAGTTTATCCAATAATGGCATGGAATAGGGAGTTGTACTTTAAAAGTGAAGATCTTGACTTGTTAATGAGAATGTAACTGGAGTTAATGATTTCTGTCAAGGCAATTTAGCTTCTTTATAACTTTTAATTTCTCCCCTCTTGTTTATTATCTGTCTGTGATAAGTTTATGGGTCTGCTTCATAGCAGCTCAAGAGGTTTAAAAGAGACTCTGACAACTGACTGCTGCAGGAGGAAACAAAGAAGTCCAGGCTCTAATCCTATTGAATTTCCAAAGAGCCCCTTGAACCTCTTCAGAAAACATGCCAAGGACTGAGTTATCCATGTAGAGAGGGTGAGAAGTGCATGCTCAACTTCTTTTGCAGGAGATGGAATCTCTCACAACTGCGGTGGTTGTAACAAGTGGTGATACTGGAGCGCCCCAGGTGTGTGATAGAAATGTGTGAGCGCGGTGAGTAGAGAGAGATCAGCGCCAGTGAGGCCAGGAGACAGGATGTGGGTGGCATCGCTTGAGCCTTTTGTGCAGCCTCTCATGTCTGTGGTGCAGGCAGAGTTGGAGGGGATGGGTTTTGTCTGCAAGCACTCTCATAAACACGGATCATTTAGCCAAAAGCAATGGAACTTGCTCCCAGTGTCTGAGAATCTGTTTCCTAAAAAGTCATATGTTCTCTGGGTCCTTTTGAGAGATGAAAGGCTGCAGGTGCAAGACAGCTTCTCTCCCACTCTGTAGTAGGATGCAGTTTGTGGGGAGGAGACAAAAATCAAATGTCAGCTCCGTAGTAGATGTCTGAGTGAATCAGTGAGCTGAGTTCGGACTCGGCTCAGTTCGCTCCTGCATAGTGTTCTGCAGACTGGAGGCAAGTGCACTAATTCACATACAAGATGTTTCCATTTTTCACAAGTGATGCAGGTCCCCATAGACTTTTAATTCTCTTTGAGGCTGTGACATGAAGTGTAAGTGTGGGGAGTGGGAGAGGTGCAGGCTGCTGACAGTTCCCTTGATTATTAATGGCTGCAGCAGGGACTCATTGGGTTCTGAGAATAGATTCTGCATTTGCTTTGGAGGAAACAGCTGACAATGGTGTTTGATACAGCAATATGTCTGTGCCTGACTTTTGACTGACAGCAACACAAACTCGCTCTCCTCCCAGCCACTGCTTAAATCTAATGACATTTACAGCAAAGCTGACTTCTCTGGTCTAAGTTTAGATGGTGATTTCTGTGTTTGTCTTCCTGGGTGTGCTTAATAAGCAGGAGAGTACCTCTAAATAAAAATGGAAGAGGAATTTCAAACTATGGCTAGATTATGGAAGAAAGGGGCATTCAGCTTGCATGCATTTTGTGATCTGGTTGCTGTGCATTGTTGTTGAAAGTATCCATGTGTTGAGGGATTATTACCTATTTTGATGCTTTTGTTTCACTCTCACAAAATACGTGATAAATATTTATAGCTATAGGACTGTTTAGTGTTGTCTTTTTTTGGGCAAGCTGTGCTTGGAGCTGGCTGGTAGCCTTAGCCCCAGCTGTGCACAGCTAAAGACACGTAGCGTGGGTGTATGTCCGTTAGTCATCTGGATATAGAGTGTGATCTGAGCTGACTGCTGAAACTATGTGTCTTTCCGTGTATCCGTATTACTCTTTCAAAAGCTTTGCTTCTTTGCGAACCTCCCTTCAGACTTGGGAGGAAATAAAACATTCTTTCTCCTATTCCCTTTCAACCGTCCATCATAAGGAAGGAAAGCTTGTGAGTTCCTTATCAGAAACAATTGACAACCTGTGTTGGGTGGGGAAAGATTTGCTGGAAAGGTTTTTTTTTTTTGCTATTCCATTTCTCTTTCCACTTCTCTTCCTCCTTCCATTCAAGTTGCAAAGCTGCACTTACGTAAGCAGTACTAGCAGCATTTTATGCTGTTGCTTGATATCTGTCAAGTGAGCTGCATCTTTCATCTGCAGGAGACTTAAGGATTTTCAGTCCCATATGCTTTGCAACCCTCCTGCCCTTTGCTAAGCCAGACGCATAGTCCAGATTCATTCCTTTTAGCATGGCTGTGCATTAGCGCTGCAGCAGGTCTGAAAGCAAAACTTCAGGCTCAGAATCCCGCTGTAATCAAACATCTGGAACAAGAAAGGCTCTTGCCTTGAGGCTGCATATGGTGAACAGTGATGCAAGCAGACTGAGCATGCAGTGGCACTGATAATATCATTAGTGTTCTTCGATTTTCTTGATCATGGTATGCAAGTGTGTGGAGAGGAGGGAGTCTATCAGCGAAAAGTTTCCTCAGTGTGCCTTTCCCTTCCTCTTTGGGAGTGACAGCTCATGCCCACTTGCCTGTAATATATTCAGTGTCCACATCCACTTGTCTGTCGTATATTCATCATCTGTCGGCACCCAGCATTGGGCAGAGAGCCTTCTAGGCCTAAACTGATAAGTGAGCTCTGAGACCACTGTCAAAAATAAAAGCTGCTGAGCTCAAATCAGATCTGGTATCTGAGAACTGGAAACTGCATGAAGGACAGAAGCGACTGGGCTGATAAGTAGGAGTACTTCATGTTTTGCCTTGGTTGGGAGATGTTGATGTTACGGTTTGAGATGGGAGGACAAGCAGGACAAACGTCTTTCCTTGAATTGCTGCATTCTGTACCCTTCTTATGAATTTTGCAGACTTGATGCTGAGCTAGAGTGTGAAGGAGCCCTCTATTTTTTGCTCCTCTTTTTCTAGGGAAAATAAGGCACTTTGAGTTGCCTTGTTAATGTGCCAGACTAGCAAATAGGGGTACAACAAACTCTGTTGTCTGGTGCAAGTGTGACTTGTTGCTGCACAGCACTCTTTCTGTCCTCAGTAATGTTGGAGCATTCTCTAAAATCAAAGGAGAAGGAGCTGAGCTGGATGAGTTTGGCCTTTCCATCTTCTGCCACACGTGAAAATGACACCTGAGAAGTCTGCCCAGAACTATGCTGGGAAGAGGGAGCAGCTGAACTCAATTGTCACCACCTGCTCTGGGCACACAGACGTGACTGGCAACATGGAGCCAGCTTCCCCTTTCACACTGCCTGTAAATGTGTGCCTGGTGTAGGCAGGGCAGTGTGGTATGGGAGAGCCCCATTCTCTACAGCTGTGACCTCAAGCAGCGTGTAGCTTGTAGCATACCTGATATGAGTATACCAGTTGTCCTTGTGTCCCTCACTTTTGAATTGTGCTGTTGTCAGAAGACAGTGAAGCACTCTGGATCTGGCCTTTGCAGTGTTGGAAGCATTTGGCTTCAGGCTGGTCGGGTGGTCCTGGCACAGAGTTTGTGTGACGATTTCCCTCCAGAAATCATCAAATGTAGTATCCGCCTTACTGTTAGCTAATAGAGCAACCCTGCTTCGTGTGATCATGTTAACAGTAATCATTGTTGGAAAGAATGGACTTACGCTTCATAACCTGCTCTTAAACTTTAGAAAATCTGGGGGCTGGTCATGCAACTTAAAAAATAAAAAATGCTGACTTCTGGGCAGT
>JAOWBP010003503.1:16436601-16451185 GCA_028571105.1 Tragopan temminckii
TTTACAATAATGTTTTGGAGTTTTCCTAGGATGCTTAGTAAAAGAAAATTGGAGATCCTACTCTTAGAGGAGCAATTATTTCATTATTATTATTTTTTAATTACTGCTTGAGGTGAAGAATGTGCTCATGGTAGAGTTTCCCAATAGCACTGGGAAGATCTGAGCTTGTCATTCTAGGCAGAGTTCTGTTTTTTTTCCTTGTTCTTGAACTTTTTCTTTAAAATGTAGCTGTTTAAAAGTACTGTGAGTGACACTGTTCCCTAATAAAAGCAAGTCTATAGGACTTGTCTGTTTCCTCAAAACACCATGTTATTTACAGGCTTTTTGCCAAGGCAGATGCCACAAAAATTGATGGATTGCATACAGTTGAATGTCATCTTTATCTCCTTAATGAGTCTGTATGAGGCAGGAATTAGCACAGATTAACTACCTGGTGTTTCCTGTGCCCTTTGGCTTCAGAACTCTGATTCCATGCCTTGGAGAAAGAGTCCCACTGCTCATTTGTGGGAAGCTGAGAATCAACCCTCAAGCTTGCTGAGAGTTAGACATGTAGCTCAGTGGTGTGGGCATTAATAGTGTGCTGGGTGCGTATTGGTACTGCGCTTGTGGAACTGTCTGCATGCCAGCACGTGAAAACCTTTGTAAGAAGTGTAGGAGAAACTGTTCGGGTTCCTGAAGGTATCTTGGGAGCTTATGTAGAGTACTGAAAAGGTCATCATCAGTAATGACCTTGTGCTTCAAAAATATATCCCCCAAATACCGGCTACATGCTCCACTGTTCCTTTAATGGATATATATTGAAATAAAGGCAAATTTCAGAAGTCGTCTTCTGTGTTTTCACTGATTACATGTTTTTAGTATGTAATGCAAGCATGTTCCTGAAGTGGCTGTAGGAAACTGCAGGGGTGTTGCAGGGAGCTGTAGTCCATAAGAGGCAGGACATGTAGCCTGATGGTTTTAACCTTGCCTTCTTCCCTACTTGGGTAATGCTTGCCAGATGGCGTTGATATGCTGTACTTGTATGGTCAAAGATGGGAGGATAAAATGGGCTCTGTTGTAGTAGCTTGTGAGATACTGCAGCTGTAAGCATGATATTGTCAGAGAAAGGCAAGGTGGAAGCTGTTGGCTTTGTGCTGTTGGAGCGCTCTGGCAGTGTGTTAAAGCAACAAAGGAATACTTCAGCCTCCACCTGGAGAAGAGGATCGCAGAGATCAGTCAGCAGGCGGCTATTTTGGAAACACCCTATTTTTCACAAAGAAAACCAACCCAAATGCCTCTCTAGTAGGTAGTAGCTAAAAATGCAAGCTGCAACCATGTCTTGGTTTATGTTTTTAAGTGCACATACCATGGACGATGGATTTCCAGTGCTTAGACTGTAGATAGATGAGCTGTTATGCCTCCCATAAATAGTAGCCTATAGTTTCATGCAAAGAGAGGGAGAGACTAAACTTGTTAGGTATTTGGAGGCAGGAGATTTCAGGCTGCTTAATGGCTTTTTAACTTACTGTTTTCAATGTATAACTGCTTACTCCTTGATTGTGAGGATTTGCTGGGTTCTGCAATCTTTTGGAGGATTTGTCTTTCTGAAACCTGTAGGTTGGGTGGATAAAATAACTATTTTGAAACACTTTCAATGTTGACATTAATCTGTACAGTAAACAATATTATGGCTTTGCCTTCCATAACAGTGTCTATAACCTTTCTTGGGTTCATCAAAGTGCTAATAAATGCTGACAAAACTTCAGCACACCAGGTATAGCCTGTGGACTTACTGAATTCCTGCCTGTCCTATAGATAATGTGTAGAGGCTACTGAGGCTGAATGTCTTTATTTTCAGTGATGAAGGAGGGCCTTCCAAGTACCCCAGATGAGTTTCTGAAATTGCTCTCTGACTCAGAGAGCAAGGAAGCAGAATGAAGCTGGTGAAAATTATTCTGTCTTCTTCGTTTGCTATACTTGATCTCTCTGAAAATTGAAAATTTAGCTTCTGCTGTCCTCAGAAGATAGTGGTCCTTCTTTCTTCCTTTAGTTAATATGTTGACAATATACTATAGTTGGAGACATTAGCAGATGTTGGTAACCAAGGCTTTTTTGGAGTGAGTGGCATTAAGGCAGGAAAATGTCAAAGCCCAATTTAGAAAAGTGATTTGATCACAGGTTGGAAATTGAAAGCAAAGTACCTCCCTCAGAAAGAGTTGGTTACTGTAAGTGAGGTAGCAGTGGGGCTTGGTTGGAACATGCTGCAGACTACAGAGACAAAGAAGCTGTCTGTGCTGATTCTCAGAGATGCTGGTCTTTCTGGGGTGAAGAGTGGGTCAGCAAGTGTTATTTTAGATGCTGACAGAGCAATAGGAAGAGAGGAGTGGGTAACCTGGGTAATGAAAGTCATCCTGGTAGTTTTCCTTGTGCAGAGGGTGAAGAAGGAGAATCCAAGAGGGCTCTTTACCTTGTGTACAGAGCTCTGCCCATTAGTATGGCAGAAGAGCAATTCTCCTGTGTGTGGGAGCAGCCTGATGTCTTCTGGGTTGACTGGGCTTGGGCTTGTCTGAGAGTTGGGACTAACTCTTTTCATTGTCCTACAATTTCAGTGTCCTACAGTCTTAGGACACTCTATAGTGATACGAACAATGAGCACTATGAGTAATGTCCATCCCTTGGTCTATAGCCTGTAACTTGAGAAAAGCATCCTCAACCCAAAAGGAGCCAAGCATTGGAGGAAGAGTTTTAAGAGGGGAGAGGTCAGGAGCTTGCTCCAGTTAGTTTTCCTAACAAATATTGTGAAGTAATTGAAGTACCTTTACAGAACACAGAATGCAAATACAAATCATCTCTCGTGGTGCTCTTACTGCAAGAAAACAGAATATCCACTCTGTACTAGTGTTGATGAATGTGTTTCTACATCTTTCTACTTTTGTTTTTGAACACTGTGAGGTGTTCTGTGCAGCAGCTAGCTGGGTCTTTTCATCAGTTTAGGATAAATGTTAGCTTCCTTGGCCCAGAAGGAGAAACTGAGCACAGTGATTTTGATTTGTTTGAAATCTTGGGTGAAGTGCATGGTGCAGTTAGGAATAGCTCATCCTCAAATGGCTATCACTGCAGGTTGTTGCCTTGCAGTTTCTTCAGTTAAAACCTCTGAGTTTGGATGGAGGACTGCAGCTGCTACAGAAAAAGAATTTATTGCAGCCAAACAATCCCCTTTTTATGCTTCACAAAAAAAAAAAAAAAAAAAGCCTTTAGCAGAGTATTCAAAGGAAAATACAGAAATAAAGCAGGCATTCTTAGACCAGGGTGGTGCAACATGAAGCTATGAAACTAGAACAGGTCTTTTGTGTACCCTTTTCTTACAGATATTAATCACTTGTGACTCAGCCATAAGGATAAGATGACCATCATTTCCAGCTACAAGATTGAAAACAGTCCTGCACCTGTTGTGCATATTTCTACATCGTATTTTATACCTGGCACGCAGAGATCAGAGACATGGGTATATAGTTAAGGTGCTAACTTCAGCCTGATGAAACTGATTGCCTTGAACTGCTTCTGAGCCCATTCTGGAGTAGTTCCAGTAATTGAGAATGAGAAAGTGGATCTGTTTTTTTTTGTTTTTCTTCCTTATTGACTGTGGAGTGAGCAAAGAGAATGAATGTTGTAAGGCAATCCAATGTGACCACACTGAGTCATGTTAAACTTGAGAGGTGTTTTCTGGAGGTGCAGGTTATGGTGAGAGCGCTCCTCAGCATCTGTCAGAGGTAGATATTTGAGGTGAGCCTTGAAGGAATGCACTTTTGACTCTTGCTGCTGTGGGTATTTTGCAATATAGTGCCATTTAGGGAAGATGGCAAAGCCATGTGTTTCTATGATTAGCTGTATTTGCTGTTATTATCTAGTCACGCTTATCTGTACGTTGCAGTGATATGGAAGAAGGAGTGATATGTTTTTGGAGAGAGTATTTGTACAGAGAGTGAGTGATGAACCTTTGTTGTTGTCATCTTCAAGATTCAGGAACTCTGGCTTTGGTAGGGTCTTAGAAAATCCTTCTTCTGTGCAGAGTGGGATCAGTCCCGCTCAAATCACACCTCAGATGGTCATATAACTTCCTAATTTTTTCGGAGAGGTCTGTCATTAGTGATGGATCTCTATTCAGTCTGTGGTAATGCTTTAAATTCCTCACTGTTACCATATCTTTATATTGGTAGTGTTGAAGGCTCAGAACATCCAGTATGACCAAAATGTTTTTAGATGTTTTTTTTCCTAGTTAGGTTTTAGAGTATGGCAAATAAATGCAAACTCTCACAGACTTCAGTGAGATGGACACCTGTGAAATCATAAACAGGATAACTTCAGCTGAGCACTCAAAATCCTGGTCATCTCACCTCTGTGTTTCTGTTTCCCATTTGCCAGCTCAGGATGCCAGGGATAAATTCGGTCACTCCGTGACATGCTGAACAAACATTCCCCTTTCCAGCTGGATGGATGTGACACTGGATGTGGATTTCCCAGGTCACACAGGAAGTCTCTAACAAAATGCTGTATTGAACCTTGATTTCCCCACGTCCTGCCTTTGCAGGATCTGTTGAACTTTGCCAGCAAATAGAAGCACACAAGAGGTGTTCTGTTCATGCTAAGTGTGAAATTGCCCTTTCCCATTGTCCAGTGATCCCAGGGTCTTGTTGATTGACTAGCCCCTAGGAATAACTTCCTCAATTTAAAATGCAGTGCTAAGGCACTTGGAGTGTCTTCCTGTCCATCCTGGCCTCCTTTGTCCATTTGTTCCAGAGAAAGACTTGATTGTGCTGGGCTGGAACAGGAGGCCTTTCCCTGCTGGGCCTACCTGCTGGTTCTCTCCCTGAGCACAAAACCCAAGTTCTTCCCTGTGCACAAACCTTCTTGGCTGAGCAAGTTGCATCTCATTGGGGCAGAAGGGAAATGAGGCTTAAACAGCACATGAAATTTTCTTTGTACCTTATATTATGTGGCTTTGTGCTTTCCATTTTGACTTCTTTCTTCCAAACCCATTTTAGTGTCCTCCATGGAAGAAAGGGCTGAGAATGGAGATGAAAGACTTGTTCTGTTGCTAGTTAACCCGCTCTCACTGGTGCAATTTGTTGTAAATCAAAATTAGTTACTGTTTTCTGGCTCTTTGCCCTGTTGATAGTTGAAAATACTGCACTGGGGTTGACAGATGCAGCAGAAGTCAGAGGCATTTGTGATGAAGGAGAGATCAGGAGATGAAAGAAGTTAGCAGCAGAGGGCCTGTATCCGTAAGATGTGACGGCAGCTTCTTTGATGCAGCATGGAGTAAGGTGTTGTTCGACAGGTGTTGTCAGCTCCCCTGGCTGTGGGCTTAGCAACATAGCTCTTTGTCAGGGCTGGACTACCCTAAATTCTGGTGTTTCAGGTGGAAACTTAGCTCAATTTAGAATTAGATTGGATTTATTGGTGATTGCTGTTCTGCATTGAAGAGTTAGTTCATGGAACTGATCTCTGTTCCGTGTGCCCAGTGCTCAAAAGGGAGCCCAGGAACCAATGTATGAAGTAGGGAGTGTGATCATTTGCTTCTTGGGAGTGCTTGTTTCTATACACCTGGAAAAAGTGGTTGAATTGCAGCCGATGAGATGCTTCCTTTCAAATCTGTCAAAACTGGGTTGCTTAAGTAAAGCTCAGTCACGTCATGAATCTTACATTGTTCCCTCTGGGAATAACCTGCAGCTCAGATTTCCTTAAGCAAACTGTACATCTTACTGAAAAAATGTGCTGTTTTCTAAGGCTATTCCATACCTTTTCTTCACAGAATGTCAGATCTTTTATATAGAAGAGTTCAGCCTTCTTTGTCAGTTCTGTCATATCTCTCTTCCTGGATCATATCAATTCAAAACTGACTGCAGTTAGCTTTGCCACGAAGCAGGATTACAGATATATTCCTGATAGGAAAGGAATGTGTTCTGTTATTATTTTTTAATCTCACCTCCCTGGATCCTCGGGTGCTTTTAATTTAAAGCTTCAATTGCAATCTGAATCCCATGGTCCTTGTTGCCTTTATTGAAGTGCAGAGAAAATGGAGACTGAATGGAATTTTGGCTCTGTTTGAAGATGTTGTGGTAGTTGGTCAGGCACCTGTAGTCCTAATTTATGAGAAATGCCAGGCACTTGCAGATCAAGTGAATGGTCAGAAGAGACATGTTTTCTGAGCAACACAGGAAATTAAGTGTTCAAATATATATTGGGTGCCTGAGGCCAAAGACGTTGGCTGGAATGACATCCTCATCTTGTCATTGTGAATTTTTGGGAGAGCCAAGGCTAGACCCTGCAGTGAGGCTGGGGACCTCCTCTCAAATCCATTCCACAATGTACTTTCTTAAACCACCTCATTTGTAGAAAGTATTCCCTTTTTCACCCAACTTTGCACCTTCCTGAAATGGTCACTTTCCTTATGCAGGGTTCGGGCTTCTCGGGTCAAGGGCAGACCAAGGAGCCCAGCCATGGTTGCTGCTTAATCTTTTAAATGCCATGTCCGTGCTGCTGCCTGGTGTGGTTTGCCTCCAGACAGCAGCTGTCAGATCACACCATCTCTGATCTGCCCTGAGATTTGGGAGCCACAGTGGGGTTCTGACTCCTACCCTGGTAAATCTGCTCCATTAATAGCTATCAAAGAGCCTGAAGTTTCCATCCAAACTTCATCTGGCTTTGCAACAAGCTGGGGGATTAGACACCGTCACAGGGGAAGGGAGGGAGCAGCCGTGGCTCACTCGGAATAGCCTGACCTATGACGGCATGTACCAGCCTGGGGACGGGAGTTGTCCTGTGAGCTCACAGGTTATTAGCAGAGAGAAAAGGCATGCCTTCAGTCAGCAGCACACCCAGGGCCATCTGCTTGGTGTAGGGGCTCCAGGGAAATCTGTTATTATAGTTTGCCTGCTCTACTGTCTTGGAAGAGCTGGGAGTGGGTTTGAGGGCCAGCCTTGTGGAGCCATCATTTTATACTGCTCAAATGGCATTTGGATTTGAAATCTGTGTGGGTTGTGCCATAGCATGTAATGAAAGGACCAGCAGACTGCGTAGCTGGGACTTGTGTACAGGGCCTGCAGGTGTGGGGTGCAAGCCTTTGCGTAGCAATGTGGGAAAATTGAGGGGAAGTCGGGCTGTGCGCTGGGCCCCTTCCAATCCTGATTATTTTGTAGGACTGTGCAGAGCCTGTTCTTCCCAGCTGGTTGGATGCCCCCAGACTGATGTGCTTGTCCCTCTGGCAGCAGATGAGCTCCTTACACATGTGGGAAGTGGGAAGGCAGACCATCTCAAAGAATGGTCTGTGAGTATGGGTGCACTGAAGCTGTTCTAAATCTTTGACCCTCAGTGACATATTCCAGATTCCTTCAAGTTAAACAGTCTCCTTCCCTCCAGGCCTGAAAGCATCATGTCTCCTGATTAACCAGACAGATGTATTGCTTCATACAAAGCTCCTTTATATGCATAACAATTCTCTTGATCTTCTCATTAGAAACTTCATTCCTTGGACTTTGCAGCTTATGTTTTTGCTGGGCACTTACCATTGCTGATGATGCTTCTGGTGTAATGGTGCTTTTCATGCATCAGACAATTAGAAGGTCACACATTTGTTGGGAAATCCTTGCCCTAGTAGATCTGGCAGCAAAGCATGAGGCCTTTGAGCAGCGTTCTTAAAAGAGGTTCACCATACTGCTTCTGGAAGACGAATCCATATTGAATTCTTCTCCTAATTGTTAGAATGGCAAAGAAGCATGTAGCCTGAGCAGGAGCAGCATTCCCATGGTATATACCCACCGTCACTGATGCAGGTGAGCAAAGGAGGCACCAGTAGCTGATGTACAGGACTCCGCCTGTCCAAACAGTACAGCTTTTTTTCTGGTCTCCAGCAAACTTGTGCATGCCAAGGGTTTGAGAGGAAGGTGGGAATAATTGTGCTATCTGCATCTTGCTATGTAGACAGCTTAGAAGCCTATTAAGCATTTATAGCTGCAGTGCTTGCTGTTGTCACTTGAGTTAACTCAGAAGGTTTTCAGTCACAAGCTGTGGTCTTCATATATATATATATTTATGTGTGTCTCCCTCTCACCTTTTGCTGAATATCTCAAATACTCCTGGAGCTGAGGAGGGGCTGCTGAGCAGGAGAAAAATGGAAAACAGTGATTCCTTCCTGGACATTCAATCCCAGACTAAATAAAGGGATTTATAAGCTGAATGACTGTACTGATTTCTTGTGCCCAGCTCTAGAGTCAGTTACTGCAGTCATGGCTAAGCTGGGGAATGTGTGTGTTTATGTAGGAGTGGGGAATTGAGATTAGTCTCACAGACTTAACACAAATGGCCTCCTCCCTGCCTGTGCAGTAAGATGAGAGTGGGCCAGTAGGTGAATGTTGCATCCTGTTGCGTGGGCCTTCGCAGTGCCATTTTGGGAACTGAAAATAGAAGTCTAATCCTTGCCCTGCAGGAGGATAATGCTCTTTACATTCTCTGAAAATGATCCATGTGTAGTATAAGGGGTTGGAGGAAGCTGATTCAAGTGGACTCCCTGAAGGGACTGATGACAGAAAAGCTGAAGCAGGTTCTTGCTTCAGTCCTCTGAACATGGTGATTGAGATCTATGGATAAAGGTCTGTTGTGTTCAGCAGAGCAGGATACTTCTGCTTTCCAGTGCTTTCTGCCTCTCTGGAAGTCATGCTCTTAGCAGCCAGCACTCCTTTCTTGCCCAAGCATTTCCTCAACACTCTTTATTGCCTACCTCTTGCTCTACAGAATCTCATGTGAGTGAGGACTGAGTAGGCTTTTCTGTGGTTTTTATTGGCACTACAAGACAAGGCTTTATTTTTGATTAACAACGATGTTGTAATCAAGCTTAACCAGCTGTAGTTTGTATCTTTGTCTCCCTGCTGCTGGAGTTACTTAAGGCACAGCAAATCTGCTGCCCTACTCTGCAGCTGCAGTTTGCCTGGGACCTGCCTTCTTGCCCAGAAAGTGAAGTGCTTTGTTTGTGGCACCAGAGCGACCCACTTAGCTGCACAGAGTTCATTAAAAGTGAAGTGTGATAAGGGAAGTACTCTGATAAGGAGTTTTTTTGCAGGCTGTGTGGAGTTGTGCTGTGCTGAGATGTGGTGAGAGGAAAAGGGCTGGCTGCTGACACTCTCAAATGTGATAGTGTCACATAGGCTCATGGTGTCAGGGCCCCAAATATTCTCAACAGTCAGCTCCTGCCAAGCATGTGCACTGTGAGAAAAGGGGGGAGGGAGAATATGAGACTTTCACTACTCCATCCATTGTCTTTTTCCTAGGAATCTCTGCACAGCTTTCTGTGTTTTAGGGCTACACAGTCCAGCTGTTTCAAGAGCAAAAACCCACCCTGTCTAGACCAGTCTCGTGTTAAACCAAAAAGAGCATAACCACAGAAATGAAGGCATGTTAGGGATGTGGTTTGTCTCATGTTGGTCCAGGAGATGCATTAGACCTGTGAATAGCAAACCTCAGTTGTGCTCTTCTGTACAGGAAAGTATTAGAGGTCTGAGTTCTGAGTCATCTATAAATCCTTTTTCAAACTGTGACTATTTGGAGAAATACTGCAGAAATTCTAAGTACAAGAATAAGGAAGACGTTTTTAACCTTCTTTCTTCACAGCCTCATGAGCAAGAACTTGCAGTGGCTTCTGTTTGTCTGCTTTGTTCTATCTGAGTTCTGTGTTCTAAGTCTCTAATCTTTTTCCTCTCTTTCTACAGGTCCTTCAGAAGCTTGGGAAAGCAGACGAAACAAAAGATGAGCAGTTTGAACAGTGTGTGCAGAACTTCAACAAGCAGCTGGTAAGATGATTAGAGATATGTAATTTCACCCTGGGTTTCAGCATAAGTTTTTAATTATCTGCTGCAGTAGGCAGTTAGAGCATGTTACATTAAATGATGCCATAGTCATATTGAAGTGACCCACAACTCTTAATTGTCCACTCACGAGAAATCACACTCTCTTCCAAATCCCCTATCATGGAGTTGAGTGTATGCTAAAAAGTAATGCATATTTTGGACCAAAGTTTAGGGGAAAAAAATACTTCAGTCAGAACACTTCCTTCAGTTAACAGCTACTTCACAGTGTAATTGGTTCTGCTGGGCTGGACACAGAGGTAAGGGAGCAACATGATTTTTTCTGAAAGATGGATAAGAAGGGAAACAGATTAGAAATGAAAAAATAAAATGGAACAAGGGTAAATTAAGTTCCTGAAGTGCAACAAAAGGTGGAAGAGAGATGAACAGAGCAAATGGAGGAAAAGAAATGTCCTTCTCTGAATAAGATCTATATGTAACTTTCTCTCTATCTTTGCAGAATCACTTAGTCAAGCTTGAATCCTCAGTCTTTTATGTTTCTGCTTCTGACTTACATTCTAGCACACAAATATTTCAGTAGTGTAGCAATTCCCCCTCCCATGGACAAGAGTAGGATTACTTCTTGACCTGGGTGTGTGTTGTATCTGTAATATTCAGGCACCCAGATGAGGGAAGGTTACATCAATTGCCCCAGGGAGTTTACAAGGCTGACTGTAGCTTGGTGGGCTTGATGCTAGGGAAAGTGCTGCTCTTGACTCACAGCAGGAAGTGCATGCCACCCCAAACTGCAGGTGGTGCTGGAGAAGGCCTTTAGACCCTTTGTGCCCTGGCATACTTGGGGCTTTTTTCTGGAGCTGTTAGTGGCAGCTGCATTCTATCTGTTAAGACTCAGCAGATGTGGATCTGTGTCCCAAAACTGTCTGAGATGGGATTATCCACAGCTGAATATAATGAAAATCTTTCAGTCTGACTTGGACTTCTATTTAACCAGGGCTGACTACAGATTCCTGGAGACTTATGATCATTCTCTTGGCAGAGATAGTTGCTGTTACTTCAGAAGTACATGTAACATCTCTGCAGCATGTCTACTCTTGGAATTCTCTAGTACACAGAGGAATGCAGTTTGGCTACTTTCTGGGGACATGACATTACCAGATGTGACTTTTCCCTATCATTATTGAGACTGTCAGCAATTAGGGAATCTACTTTTTAAGAAAAACTGAAAAACTTAGATTCAAGTCTGTTTGGTATGGATTTCAGTTTCCAAAGCCATCAGTCCAGTGGTGCATTGCGAAGCATAACAAAGAACTACTGCCTCTATGCTCCTTACAGCTCAGTTTCTTTTTCCATCTTGCAAGGACAGTCCAAACAATTTATCAGAGGATCCAGAGGCTGCTGGGCCTTTCCTGCACGTTGTCTGTTGGTTTTGTTTTGACATGTGGTTTCCCTGTCAGTAAAACAAATGCAAGCAATACCTATTTCACAGGGCATATCATAAAAGTGAGTTATCTGGATTGTCATCTGAGATTGAGGAGGTGTTATGCTGATAAGAAAGGGGAAAAACCTTTAACTGTATGTGTGTATTACATTAAGCTTACTTTTGTTTTGAATGTATATACTACATGCATGCGGTGTGGTATGGCTGTGCATGAGATCTCAGTGTCCTTTCCATACAGAATGTGCTCTAGTTGGAAGCATTAGGTCTGGAGGAAAGATGATCTTTCACTGCAGACCTGTAACAGAATAGCTGTCCTGTGGAACTCACTGGGTTGCAACCAGAAAGTTTTTGAAACAGGAAGGGACTTGAAAAATAGCCCTATGGCAGTAGCCTTGTTTGTTCAGTTGGTTAGAGGCTCCTCTGGTTAGAATCTGAGACTGAAGTCAGCGCTGGGTCATGCTGGCACATATTCTCTGGTGGGGACTGTCAGTGAATGGTGAGCAGATCTAATAATAGTTTACTCATTTTATAAAGCATCTTATAGTTCTTCCAGATTGTGGATGAGTGGAGAGAAGGGAAGGCATTGCATTTTCCAGATCATTCTCCATTCGGGTTGGTAAGAGATATCACTCTGAGCTCTGAGTAGTGAGAGCATTTTAGCTCAGGCAGATGGATTTGCTACGTGACAAATGAGCTGAACATAGCCATGCTTGTGGGCTTCAGGGCCTACAGTTGGGCCCCACAACAGATTCTCTTTGGCAATAAACCTCCCAGCTTGTTCATTGTAAGGCTCCCCTCTCTTTCTCTATCCCAGCATCACTTGTGCCCAGGCAGCAGCAGCACACAGAAATGTTCCTTGGTGATCTGGAAGCAAGACACCTGAGGCAAAAGTGCAACGATTGAGATGTGCCAAGAATTGGCTTCTCTTTGTCTGCATCTGAAATACTCTCAGGAGTGAGCAAGCAGGAGGCTGGTGGCAGCCCTTACACCTGGCAGTGCCTCATGTTTCTGCCTGGCAGAGCTGCTGAGTTTTGATTCTGTGCAGTAGCTGCCACTCCTGTGGAAATTTAGCATTTCACACCAAGTGCATGAGAGACAAGCTGGTGTGCTTTGCATCCATCTCTGCCTGGCTCAGCCTCAGCAGGGCAGGCTGTGCAGCTCTGAGTGTCCCTGCGGGATTGTAGGTTTAATTCTTGCTCTTGCACTGTAAGTTTGGCTGTGTCACACCTAAAAGCTTCTTTAGAGAGGGCGCCATACATTTAAGTCAGTCCAAGAAGTATTGTTTGTAAAATTGAAATTGTTACTTAGTCCAGGTCTAACTGTTACTGAAAAAGAAAGAATAAGAATGCAGTTAAAACTGTTACATACACACCACTTCCTGGCATTGTGCTTTCCTTCTCACTGCTCCTCTGTGTCCTGAGGTCAGTGTTTTTCTGACAGTAGTGGGGTGTTAGGGTGTGTTGCCAACATCTGAAGTCCAGCACTGCCAGCAGTATGGTGCTCATCTTGATGATGTCATCATTCTCTTTCTAGGATCCAGTTGGGGTCATTTTTGTATTTTTTCCAATGTGCTTTTAAGCTACGTTCCATGTCTCCATTTCTCAAGTTCTCTGTTATCCTATGAGACTTGTATTCCTCTCATGAATCTCACGATAAGACTCATAACCATTCTACATAAAATAACTGCTTGTTATTACCATGCTTACAAAACATAAACAAAAACTAAACAAAACCCAATGATGCTGTACCAACAAAGGTAACTAGAAGTAACATAAAACAGCCCTAGCTACCAAGTCAATTAGAGAAGTTGCTGTCACTGCTAAGCCATACAAAACAGAGCTATGCGCTGATCAAGAAAAGTTCGGACAGATCAGGATTGATGCCTCTGTTCTGAGGCCTTGCAAATGCAGTGCAGAGTCTGTGGCTTGTTGCAGAGAATGGCAATATTGTATTGCATGGTTACAAGATATCTGGCACAATGCTCAGAATTGCTAATTCCTGTGCAGAGTTGTCAAGTTTAGACTCAGAGCTGGGAAACCTGGGATGCTCTCCTCTTCAGCCCTGTGGTAATGGCTGTGGCAATCTACTGGGACCTCTATGCTTGCCTCCTGGCTAAAGAAAGTGAGAGATGAGAAGTACTGTCTTGAACAGTTGAACGCTGTTGTAAAAATACTATATATATATATATAAAAAGACACATTAGAAAACATACAAAAATGTCCCCAACTCAATCTTAGGAAGAGAATTATGACATCTTTTCTTTTGAAGCTGGGAGGGGAAATGCTTTAGGAAAGCTGACTACTACTAAGAAACAGCTCTATTGAAAATTATATCCTTAAATAGTGCTGAGTGAAAGGTATAATGAAAAAAGCACACGCACACACTCCTCCCATAAAACAAAAAATTGTGAAGAACTCCCAAAAATACTCTTGTGGTTTTTCTCACAGTTGTAAGTAATGAGTGATTCATTAGGTCTTTGAAGAGAGCACTCTTCAAGCCTTCCCAGCATAGCATTTCTTTTTTAAAATAAGCATCTTTCTGCACATACTGCCCTTGTATTTTATCTGGTTGTGTTATAGGCTCACAGGGTTGAATTATTCTGTGGTTGCAAACATGGCAGTATCTGCTCAAACATGGCTACACCTGTGTGTTGCAACACATCAGGCTTTTCACAGTGCACGTTTCTTTTGTGTTTGATTAGAATAATTCACTGTGCTCACTTCTACATCAAAAATCAGTGCTGTTATTCTGGTGCTAAGGTTTTAAGTCATCAGTGAAAGGATGAGAAATGAGCATGTTAGCTAGAATTGGCATTGACCTTCCATTTTGGTCCTAGTTTTTCTTTCCTTTTGTGGATTTTTTTTATTGTGAAATATGTATACTATTTATTTCTAATTTCTTTACATTCTACATTTTAAAATGACTCTGCAATGGTATTTCTTTTCTGAACATCTTCAAGTTCAACCATACCTCTATAACTTCCCTCTGCACGCACTTAAACCTTGTGTTCTTCGATACCTTCACTGATGACCTTTCCTGCCTTAGAGCTTTTTAAAACCTCAAAACTGTGTTCAAATTTAGTGATTCTTAAAAATGATACGGCTGCATTATGAAAATATATAGAACTGAGAGAGTTTACATGCTCATTTCTTTTGTACCATTTCCTCTTCTGAACTGACATTTGCTAATTCTAGTCTGTGAATTCTAGTGCTGCTTTCCCTTAAGCCTTTCTTGCTTTGGGCATAATTGATTGAGCTACTGGTGGTCCTCTGTGTGTGGTCTTTTATTACTGTGGCATCTTCCCTCTGAC
>JAOWBP010003503.1:16453999-16472289 GCA_028571105.1 Tragopan temminckii
GGTGACCTGTTGGTTTGGCACTTCAGTCTCACCTCTCGTGAGGGGGCAGCGTGGGCTGGGTGGGCGAGTGCCCTTAGTCCAGCTTTGGAAACCAGCAGGAGTAGAGCTTAAAGAACCTGGAAACCAGGATCTTGAAAGGAGCTGGAAATAAAGGAGATTGGGAAACAATAAGTCAAACACGTTCTTTAGTTTTGACTGTGCTGTGTTTATCACTTGGATCCCTAAAAATAAGTGTCAGTCTGCCTTGTGATCTGAACTGGAATGCCGTTGGTGAATTAATTGCTTAATTACTTAATAACAGATACGTGCAGATGAAACTTAATTGTAATTTGCTAAAGGTTTTTTGGTTATACCATGTTATATCATATTTTCACTGCTGCTGTGGTAGTGCCCAGTTTGTGAGGCACTCTCCATACACCGTAACACTAAAAAAAATACCTTGCATGTTGAATTCAAGATTTCACCGTTGTAAATATGAAAGTCGAAACACTGAAAAGCATCTAAGTATTGGAATGGATATAAAAATAAGTGAATAGTGTATGCTCTGAACCAGAAAACCTCTTCACTGAATGTTATTCATAGAGGGGAAAGCAGGAGGAAGGAGCTGTAAAGCGATGCTGGCTTTTATTCTACATAGAGCCTCAGAAATCACTTTGCAAATCACAGATGGCCTGTTTGCATACATGCTGCATGCAAGCAGGCATTAGCCGGCTTAATAACAGTCTGTTAAATTTAACAATACAGTGAACATCAGGAATGAATTAATTTGAAACCCTTTGGTAACCAGCAGAGCTACTTAAGCAGTGTCCTTTGGTGTGCAGCAATGCTCATAGGCTATATGCAGGAGGGGTGGGGAAAGCTGGGCTTTTCACAAAGGAGGTTCTGTTCTCTGTAACATGATTCCAGTTAGTCCTGGCCAAAGCAGCAATGCTTACAGCAATTATGATAAAGGGAATGTATTCCTAATTTGACAGGATCAGATCTTGCGTCTCATCAGTACTGCTTGAATATAAAGGAAATAAAGGAGAGGGGAAAGGGTTTGGATGCTTACAGAATTTATGACATATGAAAGAATGTATGGTGTGAGAGTGGTATGTGAGACATTAAACTGTAATATTTTTAAGGTCTGGAATGAGGGAAAGAAAACCCGTGTTGTGATAGAAAATATGGAAGAGAAATTCCAGGCATTTCTTTAAACATCAGGTTAATACTGAGCACCACTCTGCTGAATGCAAGAGAAGGCCAAACACCTTGTCCTTGTCCATTTCTGTTTGAGAACTGGTATTTCATTTACTTGATTGAACGGCTTGATACTCAACTTGTTTTCTGTTCAAGTTCATTCTCCTAATCCTCATAATCAGTGGAAAAACCAGACAGTTCTATTACAAAATTTGATGAGCTTGACATTCTGAGATTGGTATCCCCTCCTGTATCCTCCTCACGCCACTGCCTTTTCCTTGCACCATTTGTACCACAACATGCCTACCTTAAAGACTCATGGTCTCAGTTCTCTCCATGCTCAGCTTCAATATCCCTTGAAATTTCTCTGAGGCAAGAGCTGCTTTGGATTTTGGGAGTGCTTGTTATTTATACGTTGGTCTGCATGTATGTTTGGTTAACAAGAGACCAAGCAGGGAGTGGTCATGGTTGAGTTCCTACTGCAGCACTTCCTTTGTCAGAATGGCAAATGCATGTGTCTAGTTTGAATCAAGATGCTGATCTTTGAAAATAGGAAGAATATAATTGTAGGAGATTTAACTGCCTGTTTAAACTTGACTGAAATTGGCCAATGTGTTTCAAAAGTAGTTAAGTGGAGACTGGCAGAGACCACAATTGCACAACTCTTGTTTTGATTGGAAAGTAGGCAAAAAGAACTACATTTTTATAGGCACTTGGTATCATATGGTAGAAAGTGATTCATGTGTCTTAAACTTACTTGTGGCAATTGAACATTTCATCTCTCTGAGTAATACTGATTAAAACATCTCATAAATTAATCTTGGTCAACACTGGGCTTTCACTAGCTTAATTGTACCGAACTTGTTTGATTTATAACCAACATAACTCTGCAAGCAGATGTCTTTACATTAGATGAAAGTAATGTGTCAAACTTTGGGCAGTTTGACTTATTTTGCTGCTTCAAACAGAAGTAAAATCTTTAAGGTCTTAAACAGTCTTAAATTTAAGTCCTCGTATGGTTTTGACTGTTCCTTTGCAGACTTTTTTTTCCCTAGAATGATGTTGAACCTCTGTTCCAAATGAGTTCCTGGGAGTTGTGTTTCATTTCACAACATTGGAATTAAATTTGTTGAACATAATCAGTAAATTTTCTCAGACAGTGATGCATCACTTAATGTTTAATGGCCTGATGCTTGCCTCCAGCTTGAATCATACAACTCATGAATCAACCACTAAACAAACCTCTCTGCTGGAATAGTGCTTCAACTTTTTCTTCCTTTTTCAGAATTAATCTATGTCATCAATTTGCTGCTCATGAACGTGTCCCAAAATGTAGGTTTTTTTTATTGGGCTGTTACATTGTCACTATCCTAGGTTAGATGGAAGAAAGTATAAGCGTTTCTTTGTAAACTGCTGCAGTTTGTACATTAAGGGCATTAAACGTGAATTATGGTATCTCTCTATTATACTTTCAAATTCACATACTGCCCTGTTTTTCTTTTCTTTTTTTTCCCCTCCAGATATTCTAGTGTATTTGATCTGAAGATAAATGTGTTTTTAAATGCCCTATGTCCTTCCATCTTTTCAATAGTTTATTTCACCAGTGATTTTGTGCCTTAGAGCTGTATTTTCAGTCAGTGTGACCCCTGTATTTTCCTTATGGATTTTTCCCAATAATACTTTGATGCTTTCTTGTGATATTTCAAACCATTCCATGACTAAAAAGCTAGGAGTCAAGTCCTAGGTGTGATAAGTTGACTCACTTTGTGACAAATTGTCAGCTTCCTTCTCAGTTTCCTTAGTAATATTTTACTTCTGTTTCTCTTTGTTGGTGACGTTGTAGCAAAAACACACTCAGGAATATGGAAAGATCTTCAAGTCTCACTTTGGTCCCCAGTTTGTTGTATCCATTGCAGATCGAGATATGGTTGCTCAAGTGCTCCGGTCAGAAGGTAGAGCACCACAGAGAGCTAACATGGAATCCTGGCAGGAATACAGAGACTTACGAGGAAGAGCTACAGGACTAATTTCAGCGTAAGTTCTGTTATGCCTTCATTTTTTAAGTTTTGTTGTAAAAATTGAATCATTTTTCTGAAGGACTGTACAGGTCATCTGAGAATTCAGGCTTTTTTGTGGATATCCAAGTGGTTAGCTGGGGGAGGAGGGAATTAATTTTTAGTGACTTCTCCATTATGCTGTAAATTTTCAGAAAGTTGATCATGATGCATAGTTTGACAGTGGAATGAGCTACCTTGTTGAATAACATTTGTAGGTATTGGTTATCTGGACACAGTATATAGGAGCAGGGCACACTAGCTTTGGCGTAGCACTGCACAAACATGATTTTACTGCTTCAAATCCAAACAACTGTATCCATTTTGTAGCATGTTGTGTGGACTTGCTGGCTTGGGTTCACTTTATTGTTCACCAAAGTTCTCTCTCATTGGATTAAAGCAGAGAATTCACTGCATTGTAAATCCATACTGTAGTGCATCCCTATGCAGAAATATGTTTGTGTGCAGCTGGACTGTAGAAAATACATCCATCTTTAAAGCTTTCATAAACTGACAGTGAATGTGTGGGTGTGTGGCTAACTGCCACTGGGAGCTGCCCACAGTCAGCACTGAGATAGCTTGTTTATTTAGAGGAAGCCTGAGCCATGACCAGTCTGTTTCTTCCGTGGTGGCAAAAGGCAATATGTATTGCACTGCAGAGTCAAGCCAGCAGTTCCTTGATATTTTGTGTAAGAAGAGCTTAAATTGAGATATTCAGAAAGAGTCTCCAAAGAGACACTAAAGAGGTTCAATTTTGCTGCTGGACAGTAAGCTTCTGTACCTTACAGCAGCATTTCTCAAGGCAAGAGAATTTCTTGGGAATACACTGCAATTCAAAGTAAATTCATTAATTCTGTCTTCAGAAGGAATTGAAAGACATCCCTGCAATCACTGTTTCCAGTCACTCTGCTTATATCAAGCATGCAGATGTTACAATTCAGAATTCAAAAAGATTTCAATACATACCTCAGCTAAAGGAAAGTTTGCAAATATGCAGTGAGTACAAAATAAAAATGTAGGCACAAAATACTGAGTATGTTATACCTCCATTGTTTTCATTTCACTGCTTGATTTTTCTTCTCAAAAGCATAAATGATCATCATGACAGAGCTTTTACTGAGCAGTTGTTAGGAATAATTTTGTATAGACGTTATTAATGTTTTTTTCTAGAGAGGGGGAACAGTGGCTAAAAATGAGAAGTGTACTGAGGCAAAAAATTCTGAAACCCAAAGATGTGGCAATTTACTCTGGAGGAGTCAATGAAGTTATCACAGATTTAATTAAAAGAATCTACACCCTCAGAAGTCAAGAGGAAGATGGGGAAACAGTGACCAATGTTAATAATCTTTTCTTCAAGTACTCAATGGAAGGTAAGTCTTGGCTGTGTAACACCCATAAAGAAGAGTTAATACAAAGCAAAGTCATTGTGTTTAGCTATTTTTGTCATAAATTACTGTTACCGTATTGTGATTAATCTGAAATGGGGACTGTGATATTTTGTGTCCACGTGCAACTCTCTCAGCTTAAGGAAATGGAATATTGGTAGAATTGCTTTGTACAATCCAAAGAGATACTTTGTATTAAGTAACATTTACTGTGGAAACGCTGATACATAGGCAAAATGTACAGTCAAATTGCTCAAGATGCTGCATCAAATAGCTGTCTGTTCTACGTCAGTAATGTCTAAAAATGGTATTCCACTAAGTTACAAATGTTATGGAATTTTAAACTCTGAGCTTAAAGATTCACTTCAACTTGTAGGTTAGTTTTAAGTTCTTTTTAGCTTTTCATTTATTATGTGCCTGACACCTGTTTATTTCTTATATCATCTGCATTTCTGACTTAACTCACTGTCAGTTGTTCAGGGAACCCAATATGTCAGATTAAAAAAAAAAAAAAAAAAAAGACTATCTAAACAATAAAAAAAAAAATGCATATGAACTGGCAGTTGCTGCAAGATGTCTGGGAACAATAAAAGACGTATGAAAATATCTCCAGAGGGAGGAAAGTTAGGGAAGGAAGAGTATGTGAAAATAGCTACATTCCAGAATTATTTTTGTCAGAAAACAAACAAACAAACAACAACAACAACAACAAAAAACCCAAAAACAAAAACAGAATTGAATGGAAATTGCTGAAAATTTATGTATCTCTCTGTATATTCTTGAGGATTCATGTGGTCTTTGGAGGGCAGAACAGAAGTTAAGCATCATATTTATTGTACCCATTATTAATAGAAAAGATGGGGGTTGAAAATGATTTCAAATGGCAATCACTACAATACTGCAAAAAATCACGTGAGAAAATCATAGTAAGTTGTGAACAGGAATCAGTGTTGTCATTTGCAGTACTGTCTGACAGCTGCTGTTTTTCAGGGCCAAGTGGAATATATTTATATGTTGTGCAGTGAAATCACTGCAGTGTACTATATGCTCATTATCTGTTCATGTGTACTAATTATTCATTTACTACTAGCTTATCAGGATCATGAAAGGCACTACTAGAAATTCCTGCATTATCACCAGTTACCAGAAATATCTTTGGACTTATATCTCCCTATGTGTTCAGAGGAGAGCCTATTAGGCTTAGAATTTGTGGTACAGTGGGAAAAACAGCAAATATGCTGGAGGGCTGCTCTGCTTCTCTTGTAATTCCTGAATATCTTTTCATGCTATATGTTATTGCAGAAAGACAGTGGCTACTGTGTCAATATCTAGCTGGGATTTTTTTTTTTTTTTTAGTATTTTAATTTTTTATTTACTTACAGCTGCAGTGAGGGTAACTACGCATTTTTTGAAGGTAGTTCCATTGTGTTAGAATTCAAATTCCTCAACTTATTAATATGTGTATATGCAAGTGAATAGCAAATTCTTTGATCTCGTATGTGCAGGTGTGGCTACTATTCTGTATGAATGCAGGTTGGGCTGCCTGGAAAACAACGTCCCACAACAGACTGTTGAATATATCGAGGCTCTGGAGTTGATGTTCAGTATGTTTAAGACCACAATGTATGCAGGTGCCATTCCCAGATGGCTTCGTCCATTTATTCCAAAACCCTGGAGAGAGTTCTGCAGATCCTGGGATGGACTCTTCAAATTTAGTAAGATTTAATACTAGAAAAAGTTTCACTGTATTTCTGCAGGTGCTTTGTGTGTTTGAACAGGACTTACTACATTTCTCTTCTGCAGTTTAAAGGAGGCAGAAGAAATGCTGTGATAATACAACAAAACTCCATCTGAAATATTAAATAATTATTAGAGTAATACCTATTCAACAAAATGTTTAGGCTGTATATCAAGAAATTCCTGATATTATTTGGATCTGTAATAGAATATACGAATAAGTTTTGTATTAAACTGAACAATTTTTCAAGAAAATGTATTGTTTAAAAAGAATTAATGTTTCCAGTGTGCTTTAAATATACCCCTATGTTATGATGTTTTTTTTCTTTTATTTGTCTTCATCTGTTTCAGTACTTAGTCTTCACCCAAGGTCTGAGTTGTCTGCAAATGTTTTATCTTAAGCCGCTCAAATTTTAATGAAGATAATCAGTTTTGTTGACTTGAGCAAGATTTCATTCAGGCACTCTGAATGACGGCCACTAAATCCGACTAGAAAGTTAAAAAAAAAAAAAAAAAAAAACTAATTAAATTGCGAAGTGTGTGTGTGTGTATATCCACATATATAAGCATAGAAGCTGGCATAGAGATATACTGCTGTACTGCAGTATATTTATTGTAAATAAAACATTCTTTGCAACTTGGTTCATAAAGTTGCAGTCATCTGAGTTAAGAAAAGAGGAGTTATCCTTGCAACGTAGTGTCTTATTCTGCAGCATTTAAAAAACCTGAGCCCTCTTTCTGTCTCTAATGTTAGGAAGTTGCATGCATCTTTGTATTTATTTTATTAACAGTACTTGTCTTGGTATGTCTGTGTAGATTACCTTGAGAGGAGATTGCTCGGTTTCTTCATTTTTAATCTGCCTGTATGTACTGAGCAGTACCTACAGTAAGCATTAGGGAATCTTTTTAATGCATAGGTGCATTTTCTGTAGAAAAGTTGTTCCCTTTTGTTGGTTAAAACCAACATCAGATTTTAGCTTTATCCTGAGAGCAGAGATGAATCTTGAGGAATTTGTTCCATACAAAACTTGCTTTGCAGCATATTTCTTTAATTTCTTTGTGAAAGAGGAATTGGACAGTAAAAATCACTGTGATGTGTGCATTTGTGTAGTTTCATAAAGGAGCATGTTGGTTCATCTCCTGTTGTAATCTCATGCTGTGAGACATTAACTTCCAGAGGAGTTTTCACCTTTGAAGGACTTGTTTCACTGAAGATGCTGTTTGTAGTCAAATATGTATGGGACTATGGGTAAAATAATTCAGATGTTACCATTCACTGAAGTTTTTCAATTTTTGTTGTCACTTGATGGCCCTCATCTTTGTCTTCGTTGCGATTCGGTTCTGTCGTTTTGGCCTCCAAGTTGCTGCTAACATCATGAAACAGCTGCTGTATGCTGATCTGCAGCATGCTCTGCACAGTTTGCCACTTCTTGGAGTTGTCAGAAAACAAGCCATTTAAGTGGACATAGAACTCAACCTCGAGCTTCCTTTGCCCCAGTCAGAATCTGCATCCTCTTGTGTCCTTTCCCCATGCTCGTGTTCTCATGCTGTGAGCTAAGTTGTTTCTATCAGTTCAGGCTTTCCTCACTGTCAGTCCCCAAGGAGACCTGCACCACTAATTGCTCTTTTATCTTTGCACCTAGAAAATAGATAAAAATATTTTATCTGTTTGGGGCTGTGTAGAATATAGCGGAAGAAAGAACAGTCTTTACTGAACTAAAACGGAAGAGAAATAAAAACAGAAGCTTAACAATTTTTTTGAATCCCAAAGGTCAAATTCATGTTGACAACAAACTGAAGTCTATTCAGTCTCAACTGGATCAAGGAGAAGAAGTGAACGGTGGGCTGCTTACGTACCTCCTCGTGAGTAAGGAGCTTACTTTGGAGGAGATTTATGCCAATATGACTGAAATGCTCCTGGCAGGAGTGGACACAGTAAGCTTGTTATCACTTCTCTTGTGCACGCTGTACCTTTCACATCTACCTTTGTGAGTATGAGAGTGGGGTGAGGTGGGAAGGCACGCTGTTTTTAAGGGCATGACTTCTGATACATTTATGTCATAATATCTTCATATGACAGAAAACTAACAAAGTCAATGATGTTCTTTTTTAGTTGCAGTTTACAGGATTCCATCAATTCCACAGTTTATTAGATGGACAAAATGGCATTTGTCCTTACATTCACTTTGAATTTCATACATTTTCTTTTTGTGCTTTGAATCTCAGATTGGTGTCTGTGCTTTTTTAGGTAGACCACAATACAAAAGACTGACACAAATTAGTGTGAAAAATTGATCAGTAAACTCATATGTAGAAATTGGTAAAGGATTTTTCATGTATGGGTTACAGCCAACTGGTACACTCATTTTGGATCAGACACCTTGTTTCTGCTGAAGTCTATAAGGCCAGCACTGATGTAGGGAAGGTGTGAGTTCACTTTTCCCCTATTTGTACTGATAAGTTTCAATCAGTCTGAGACAAAGAGCTGTGCAGGTGGGACTCAGTGTTACTGAGACGGGAGTACAAGGTATGTTACATTAATAAAAACCATTTGAGTGGGCGAAGCTAAACTAAGTGGTGCATTTGTCCTCTTGAGTATTTGAAGAAACTTTAAGGTCATGTATGTGTATTCCCTTTCTCTCTGCCCTGTTATGGGGAATCAGTGTATTACTTCAGCATGACAATGAGAATATAAAGGTAAAAGTTATTGTATATACAATGCACATGTTGCTATATAGCATATAAATGAACTGTGTTACTCTAAAATACTGTAAACACATTAAAAACAATGAATTTAATAGGGTACCATGTAGGATTGTGTTTAAAGCCTTAAGGTAGAAATGTAATGTAACTTTCAAAGCTTTTTTTTTTTTTTAAGAAAAAGCTTTCATAATTGAATGCAGATTTTTTTTGGTTTAAGAAAGTTTATGAGGTTTCTAAGGAAAACAAAACAAAACAAAAAAAACCCAATAGTAATACTTTTGAGTTCCAAAACAAGGAGTATATGTAATGCTTATTTATATGTTGAAGACTGATCTGTTGGTTAAATATCCCAAGGACTTATGAGTTTAGAGAGCTTTTTGATGTCTGGCTCTGAAGTAAAACATAGTTACTCATTCATTTTCTGATCTTTCAGACTCTGAATTTTCCATTTCTAGTGTGTAAGAAAGTTTTTATTACATTAAAAGGACAGCATTCAAATAGATGCCAGTGAGAGTTTCTCTTTCCATTGAACTCAGTTTTCTCAGCTGGCAACAATCATTCTGTGAGAGGACAACACTTGTGATTTCCTCATTTCTAAGTACAAGGCAGAAATTAAGGGAACATTTTTTTCCAATGTTGTGCTGTCATTTCAGTGCTCCTTTTGTCATAGAAACTGGAGGGTTAGAAGATTATAAAAGCTTTCAACGAAATTGTAAGGCAGCTTTTGACTGCAGGGCATTTTGGCTGTCCCTAGAATTTTTAAGAGGTTATGAAGGAGCTGGGAACCTGGGAAGAGACTTTTTATATCACAGGAAGTTTTGCATGCAGTTGGCAGAATAGCCAGCTCCTCTGAGCTCTTAGAAGAATAGGATAGGGTTATATTTTAGCAAGGGACAGTCAAGTCACTCAGTATTACAAGGAGAAGAAAAGAAAGTTTCTGAGAATTTCTTTTAGTGTTATATCCCAGTTCATACTTAGAACATTAAAGGTTCCCTTTATGATGAATGTGCATTCTGAATTGCTCTTAAATGCAAGTCCAAAATAAAACATTTCCAGAACTTCAGGTAGGAATTTTCAAGATGTAAAAGACACTTCTTGTGGTATGGCATTGTTTACTGTGGTAATAGCAGTTGTGTTTTGTGGATGGTGTGAACAGACTATTCTGTGCTTAAAATGGGTTGGTAGTGTTTTGAGCAGCATTCTTCTACCCTGTTTCCCATTAAGTTTTTAGTTAGGTGGAAAGGTGGAACATTGAAAACAGTTAATCTGATCTGTTGCTGTTTAGAGTGTGTTGATGTTTCAGTATTGTTTATGTAGTTTAGTTTGCATTTGTTTCTTTCTGTTGATATTTAATACTTTACCGGGAAAATATCAGCATGGATTGTTTTGATATGTGGAAGATTTTTAGGTACAATAAAGCTGAAGAAGGTGTGGTGAAGCCTGACGGCATCCCATGGAATCCAGATGTTAGTCATTGCCAGTCTGTTTTATAACTGCACACACACACTCACACACACAAAACACAGCTGAAAACTCACTGCTTTTTTTGACTTGAGGTTTTAATCTACTCCTGTTGGATTTGATGGTAGTGATTTCTTTCTTAGACTTCTTTTACTTTGTCCTGGGCAATATATATGTTGGCAAAGCACCCTGAGGTTCAACAACGTGTTTATGAGGAAATAATCAATAAGCTGGGGAAAGACCAAGCTCCTGTTGCTCGTGATGTGCCCAAATTGCCTTTGATTAGAGCTGTGCTGAAGGAAACTCTGAGGTAAGTGTTTTATCAATCATTGATTAAGAAAAGTAATTTCATGTGGCTGTAAGGAATTTTGAGTGCATGTTAATATTTGTGTTAGTATTTACTACTGTTTTCTCCTTCTGCTTTTACTTACTGTGGCAGTATTGTGTCCAAAGATACCCAAGCAATGAGATAAGATAGTTTGTATAGTTGTTAAATACTTTTTCAGTGTAGTAAAAGTAGTATTGAATATTTAGGACATGTCTGTTAAGATAATTGAAAACTTGAGATTTGCACTTTATTATTTTGTATATAGGACTGTAACAATCTATTCCCCCCAACCCCCTGCACTACAGAGTGGTAATTTGCAGTGCCACTACAACCAATTTAAGCTTCTTGACTTAAATTGAAGGCATGTGACACAATTGTTTTTTTTTTTTTTTGTTTTTTTTTGTTTTTTTTTTTTTTTTTTTTTTTTTTTTTTTTTTTAACATTTAAACCAAATGCTCATAGTGAGGTGAGAGAAGTAAGAGGATTTTGCAGAACGCATCAACAAGCATTTTTCGGCTCTCTGTATTGTAAAAAATATCTGCAGCTTGAACAACTGATTGTGTATTTGTACATATATGTAACAATCATATGGAGCAAACAGCTCAACATCTAGTTACTTGTAAATAACTTCTCTCTGGTATTAATGATATTCTCACAAATGCTTCAGGGTCTTTTGATCTCCAAGGTTATCAGCAGGTTTAAAAAAAAAACAACCTTTGTCCTCTGAATGTATATTGTATTGGAAACCAAATGTTTAAAGTTTATTAATTACTGCTCTTTAAATTCTTTTAAATATTTGTCTCTAGGTTATATCCTGTATTACCAGGAAATGGAAGAGTGACCCAGAAAGACTTGATTGTTGGAGGATACTTAATACCTAAAGGGGTAGGTTCTGCTGCAGTTTTCTGGAGAGAACTCCAGTGGTGCACTGGAACGGGTTGCCCAGAGAGGTTGTGGGTGCCCCATCCCTGGAGGCATTCAAGACCAGGCTGGATGTGGCTCTGGGCAGCCTGGTCTAGATGTTGGTGAGATAGCACGGGGATTGAAACTCGATGATTCTGATGTCCTTTCCAACACACATCGTTCTATGATTTTGTGAACTCAGTTTAATTTTTGTATTTTTTTTTGTAATTTTTGTTACTAGCACTTCATTAATTTAAAATCACCAACCTAGAGCATTAAGGATAAAATACTGGTATAATGCTTGTGTATCTGACAAAAAGATGACTTTATAATTGACCTGTTGCCATTGTTTTTTCAGACTTGGTTCCTCACCCACTTATCATTTAACTTTGAACTTTTCTTGATATTCTGCAGGTAGAGAGTTGATAATGCCTCTCTGAAATGTTAGGATTTAATTTAAAAGAAAAAGAGTTCCATTATTTTTTTCAGTTTGCCTACATATTTCCATTGTTGAAAGACCTGAATTTACTTAGTTACAAATGTTTTCTTTTTTAATGTATATTGGAGTTGGATAAATACAAATAACATTTTCTTCTTTAGACGCAGCTGGCACTCTGTCATTATACTACTTCATACAGCGAAGAGAATTTTCCAATGGCCAATGAGTTCCGGCCCGAGCGCTGGCTGCGGAAAGATAATTTGGACAGGGTAGACAATTTTGGTTCCATCCCCTTTGGTTATGGCATTCGAAGTTGTATTGGGAAAAGAGTTGCAGAACTGGAAATTCATCTTGCACTGATTCAGGTTAGAAATGTGTGACCGCATTACAGGCAGAAAAATATATTGCTATGGTTCTTACTTCTATGTACCATTTCTCAATATGTTATTGTGCACAAAAATATTATTTTGGAGTGTTGTCAAACACTCATTTTCAAAAGAGATTGCAAATGATAGTGCTTGAAGTGTAGCATACTAGTTAAATTACAGTGCAGATGAAAAATTCTTTATAGTACATATGAAGTGAAACTAAATGTAAGATTATTAAGGAAATGTATGGGTTTAGCACAGAAGGTTTTTTTTATTTTAAGCAAAATAAAAATTTTCCTTAATGTATATTAGGATGGTTACCTACTCAGTTGCAGTATTTTGGTTACAAACAACTCAATAGTTAAGAGTTGAAATATTTTTTTATACCCTTTTTCTGACCATTGTGTTATGACAGTGAAATGAAGTTACTAAGTTCTCTGTATTCTGTGTTTTCTGTCCTTTCTTCTTTCTTCTTCTAACTTTACTATCATCTTATATACAGGTTAATATAATGTATAGTACGTTTTAATATTTGTAGCTTTTCTTACAGCTGCTGCATTTTTCTTGTCATTTACAAGACTCCCCTTAACTCAAATATTGAGACAAATTGTGCGTCATAACACAAGGGTTTAGAAACTATCTAGAGTTACTTAACCATAATGGTAGTTAGACAGATATCTATTCAAAGCACAACTTGATTAAATTTGCCTTTAAAATTTCCTCAGGTAAACATCTAGAGCAATCTCAATAAAAAACAGCATCTATCTTTTGGAACTCGGAGTGAGATAAGTCTTAGGGGGCTGAATAAAGCAAAACAGAGTTGCAGCTTTTTGAACAAGAGGGTCAAGGAAGTTGTAAAGATCTTTCTTTTGTTTCCTAGAAAGAAAGTAGAACAAAATGTCACACAATCTATTTACAAGCACAAAAATACTTAAGTTGTTTAAAAATAGAAACACGTGAAGCATGAAGGTGACAAATGAGAATTTCTTAGATAGTTCTCAGTTCTTTTCTTGACGTGGTTATTTATCTAGTGCCATGGATATAGAAGTAGTCATATTTTCTAACTTCAGAAAATATTTTTCACATGTCCTGTATATTGTTCTCGCAAGTAAATTAATAATTTTTTTTCCAAATGGGCATATCTATAAAATACATGCAGAGCTGGTTGAAAAAAATAGCTAGAGGCAATAGTTGTCAAAAAAATATGCTATTAAACTGAGAAAATGCTGTATTAAAATTCTGTAGGAGACTTTGCATTGTCTTGCATTTAGTTAGGTTGGTATTTTCATTAACAGTGTAAAATATGAATTAAAAAGATGACTCTGCATTGCATTTTAAAGACAGTACAGTCAAATTGGAAGAAATCAGGAAGAGGGGGAGGATAGTAAGAATGAAAGGCCTGAAATACAAGAAAATTCAACTTGTCATATAAAGTACAGTTAAAATGTACTTTATATATATGAAAATTTCATATCGTTTCATATTGTTTCATATTCTCATTGTGAGAGGGCTGAGAGAAGATAGCTTGATTTCTAGGAAAAGAAGCTGAGAATGCTACAGTATTTCCTTTGTAAAAGTTTAAATATATATATACCAGAAGTACTGTGTGATCAACTTCAAAACACTGGTGGGCTAAATGTCTTAAAGTTTGTTTTAACCCACTATTTCTATGATTTTTGTTTCAAAAAAAGAGATGAGTTTTTGGTTCTCTCACTTTCATTGAGTGTATGGAAACAAAAGTTCTACTGTATAGAGAGCCTGTGTGGTTGAACTGTAGTGGTTCTACTTGGGAGAGATTTTTGTATCCCACTTTCTGAATTATTATGATTATGGTGCACCAAATTGTCCCTGACTCAGGTTTTGTTTTTTATTCATTTGTCTTATAGTTGCATATACTGATTTATGGTAAAATAAAAAATTCATGAGAGGAAGGCTCCCAAGATTTGAAAGATACTTCAGTTTCTTTGATAGCTCGTACGGTTTAACCTAATCTTGTTGAAATTCTTCAGAAAGAGGTGATCTCAGTTTTGTTTTTTTGTTGATTTCATTTTATTTTATTTTTTTGAGAAAGTCTTCCTCAATCAGAGGATGTAGATTTTAAACTATAATCTTTACTTTGCACCATTTTTTTTTCTTGCGTAAGAATCACAGTACTCAGACTCTGCAGAAGAAAAAGATGAAACTGACAGCTGAGATACTGCTTGTGACTGTCTCTTACATTTTCTTTTCCCAAGTTTTCATCTATTCTTCATTTGTAATTTTTCAGGTTTTCTAATATTCGTCTTATTTGTCTTTACAGTTGCTTCAGAATTTTGAGATTAAAATTTCTCCCAAAACCGAACCAGTTCACGCCAAAACCCACGGACTTTTGACTCCTGGAGGCTCCATCAATGTGAGATTTTCTGACAGAAAATGAGACTGAGATATTTTGGAAATATTTGTATGATTTTCAGGGGAACAGGCTTGCATCTAATGGACGTTTGATCATAACGTGTTCTCTGGTTTGTAGTTTCTTCACAATATGACCAAGTATTATGTTCTGCCTTATACCTAGCAGCACATAACAAAAGTTACCTCTCTTGTAATTGATAATTACACATTTGAAGATACGTGCTAAAACAGTTCCTTCTTGCACTGGGATTCTCCTACTTGTATTTCAAGTCGTAGCAGCACATGCATTCGGGGGAAAAAAAAAAAGTAAAACTCAGACATGTTTTTGTCATTCAGTGATTTTGTTACACTATTTTATAGTAAAAGTCAGTTATTCTTGTGAGTTATTAGAGAGCAAAAGAATTGTTATCTGGTATTAGCTGCATTTAGGAGTTTGTGTTTTTGTTTCTTGTCCTCCAAGTGTGTTCTTTAAAAATTTCTACATAACATTAAAAATTAGGTGATTTTCTCTTGTCTATAAAAACATTTACACTACATGTATTTAAAATATTAACACAATAATAAGAAATGTAAAGATTGAAAAAAATACAATTTGCATCAGTTTTAGTCTCAAAATTCAAAAACAATTTACAGTTTATCTCAAATACAGTGTCCATAAAATATTGCCATATAATTTCATTTAAAAAAAAACAAACCGTAAAGTTTAAACAATCCATTGTAGAGCTGGGAACCTACGCATTGTCTTATCACCAAAGCAAAAGCTGAGTGGAATAGCACAAGCCACTTTCACTGTTCTAGCTAATATTATGCCAAAATCAACTGTAAATAAGAAAAATGAAGTTGTTACATTTTTATCATTTAATGAAAATACTATTAAATGTCTTCACAGTTCTTCAACAGTAAGAACTGGAAATTTCCCATTGTAGCATGCTGAACTCACAGGCAGGTACACGCGTGCTATAGGATGGGAATGTGACTACTGAGGTATTTGAAGGCTTTTATTTTTTTTTTCCTGGTGTCTAATATGAAGTGTGGACAACAGAAATATTTTTGTTTTTGCTTTATTTTTTTCTGTAACAGCTAACAGAGATGTCTTTTGCATGAGACTTCAGTCTTCAGATAAATTTTCATGTCTCTGTACACTAACCTTACATTCTCTTTCTGAGAGAAATCTTATACCTTGGGACCATATTGTGCCTTCAACAACACTCAAACCTGCCTATCCTAACATGATATTATCTATATGATAATGTATAGTTAACTGTTTACATGTCAGGCTTTGACTGTTGTTTGTGAGGCAGTTTACATACTGATAATCACAGATACTCAGATGTGCCAAGATAAAAATTGTGCAACTCGGTATTTAAAATGACATTTTTCTATTCACATCTGACTATAAAATGGCAAAGGTAAGTTATGAATGAAATAATATGCTTTAGTTAAAATGGTATACATGAGATTTCATGTAGCTAACCATTATAGTCATATTTTTTGTAGTGCTTTGGTTAGTTTTTATAGTACATTTTCAAGGTCTTGACAGAAGAAAGATATTCCTTTAAAATAATAATAGTCAACAAAATTGATTTCATCTGTGGGAAGATTAAATGTTTACATGACTTTAAAATGCCGGTACTGCATATACATGTATACATGTACTACAGGATAAGCAGGTAATCTCTGGAAGTTTTTTTTTTCCTTGAATGAGCTGGCTTTCTGATGATGTTGGTTTCTTTTTTCTCCAGGAATTCACATTATTTCCATTTATTTTCTGTTTCATTGTGATTTCTAATATGAAGTAAAATGGAGAATATTTGCCAGAGCCAACTGGCATCTGAAGGGGATGTTTTTTGCAAAGGTTTGTGCAGTCAGTGAGTTGAATATTTGTCTTCATCACTGCCATTTTATGTTGACCTGAGGACCAAAGCCCCAAACCCTAAATCCAGATATTGATTCCTTATAGTTTTTTTTTTTTTTTTTCCATGATCATTAGCATTTTTGGAAGCACCAACCATTGCTATCTAGCAGTATTTTCTGCTTGATACCAGTTCCTAACTAATGCATCACTGTAAAAGAGGAAAGAGGCATTCTAAAGTGCTCTTTAAAGGATTTCAGTATTTTCATGAAAACCTGTAATTTGTGTTAACAGAGCATCTATCCATGTAAGTTGTCTTTTTTTTACATAATAAAGTATTTATACAGAATATGTAAGTTCTGGTTCTTATTTTATTGCTAATTATAATTGTGTTTTTCTTTAGCATTCTGAAGTTTTAAACTTTCTAGATGGAACTGGAAAGTTCACTATTGCATAGGAAATTACTTTTTCAGCTAGAAAAGAGGGGGATTAATATGAGAATTAAAGGTGTATAGTGACCCAGATGAAGGAGAGTTATATAAGTAGTACTTAGTATAAGTACTGCTGTATTGGAGGAAAGTTGCAGGCAAAGTTACATAAATCATGTGGACTGATCACGATGTCATATTTTGATTAATGATGAATGCTTAATACAAAACAGAGTGTAAATAATATAAAGACTGGAGGAAGAAATGGTAGGGAAAAAACAACGTAGAACGTAGTAATAAAGATGCAATGGAATTCAATAGCAAAATGTGTTCTTAGGGAGTAAAAAGATTTATCTGAGGAGATCCCCAGTTGAAAATGAAGTGTGTAGACATGGCTATAAATTTTAAGTATGTTGAAATGATGAAAAATGTGGCCTAGAAGGTATCAGATGAACATGCCCGGTAGAGATTAGGAAAAAAATAGGTGAGACTGCATCTGGAATGCTTTGTACAGTTTGATTATTTGTTCAAGAATTATGGAGTTTGAGTTGAATAGGTAATGTGGCTACTAGGGCTATCAGGCTAATACAGAAAGTTTCTGTATGTGGAGAAAGAGTTATATCTATGATGTGTTTTTCTCTACCTTCCTGTGGTTTAAGCAGCTTTCAGATCCAGCCCTGGCACATCTGAAGGCTATATGACTACAGGCTTATTAGAACTTGTTTCTTTTGGCATGAATCTGTTCTAGCTTGATTACACATTTTCCAATTGGATTTGGTAGGAGATAGAGGAGCCATGGATGTCTGCTAGCAATTAAATATATCTTTGAAAAAAAATTTTAAAAATTCCTATGGGCAATCCAGAGAGTGAAAATCAAGAGAGGAGATAAAACATTCTTTTCAAATACCTGCAAGTGTTTATCCCTTAAAGTAAAGGGCAGCGCTGCCCAAAGCAGGTACCTCCAGGTAGTAATCTGAATGAATGAAAACAATGAAATTGGTTATTAAGAAACATAGAATTCCTTTGTTGTCTCTGTAACAAATTCCTCTTTTATTTTTTTAA
>JAOWBP010003503.1:16483739-16499193 GCA_028571105.1 Tragopan temminckii
AATGAGGTCACCCTGCAGCCTTCTTTTCTCCAGGCTGAACAAGCCCAGCTCCCTCAGCCTGTCTTCATAGGGGAGGTACTCCAGTCCCCCGATCATCTTCAACTGACTTCATTTATCTGGTTCATTTCCCCCAGGCGGTTGTCTTTTAGCCCATCCTGGTCACAGAAGTGAAGGATGCACCAAGGAGGACACTTAGTTATTGACATTCAGGGATGTGCTTCTTTCTGTGTGCAATCAGAAGTGAAATCCGACGGCGTTGTGTGTAATTGCTCTCGTGTTAACTGGCACACTCCAGCTGTGAGCAGTACTACTCAGTTGCTGCTGGAAGCCAGCTTTTTCTCTCAGCTGTTTTATTTTTGCTTAAGGAATAACGTATAGGGTATGTGTGGTTCACTCCTCTAGTTCATGGGTACTCTTAACACTGATTGATTTATTGTTTGTAGCAACATCTTCTGAGAGCTCTGAAGATGGCAGGAATTGCTAATGCCATTAGTGCAGGTAAACATAGACAGTAAGCAAACTTACACTGTGCACAGCATTACTGTGAACTTTGGCTTAACCAGTGACCTGGAGTGCTGTCATAAGGAAGTGAGAAGCACTGCATTCTTTTAAGGTGTGTGCTGTGAATTCTCTGTGATGGGAGGAAAAAACAAGGTTTTGTCTGCTGTCCGATCTTGGATACAAGTCATTTCGTTACAATTGTGGCTGGTAATGCTTTTAATTGTAACATCTTAGTCCCTATTGTAAATATTTTGACTTTGCAATTAAAAATGGAACTGAAAGTAACGTTGGTGCCCCTCCTGAGAAGCAGCAGGAGGCCTCCCGGTGGGACCAGCAGCTGCCCGGAGCACCCTGAGACTTTCGAAGAAGAAACAGAAGTGTTTAGATCCGTCTGTAACAGTTGCTAGGGTGCTGGCCTGGTGGGATTGTGTCACCTGTTTTCTTTGAGAAGCCTCTTATAGGGGTGTTCAATTCATTTCACACAGTAGATTATGACAAAGTTACCAACAGCACAGAAGTATTTTAGTCTGCGTGTGTGCAGTTGTTACAGTGATATCTTGCTATACTCTGTAACAACGTAAACTTTTGTGTGATGTTAGCAGCCTTAATCCATTTGTGTAGCACACATCTTTGTTACTGGTGAGGAATTACTAAGGCTGCGATGCTGTGAAACTTTCCATCGCTGTGGTGATAATAGATTTCAGAGACACGGGAGTGATTTGGAGGCAGTGCTGCAGATCTCTGGGGCTACAAATAACCACGTCTAGTGCCTTTTTATCACGTTTCATGAGAAAATGTGCTCTCAGATAGAAGTAGAGCTGGGCAATGAATAGGAGCAGGAGCAGTCAGGTCTAGCCAGTATGTTCTATTGCAAAATTAGCAGCACTAAAATGTTCTGCAGGGTGTCACTGTGGCATCTGTCTAGGAGTTGCATCTGCTGTGACCTTTCTTTAAATTAAAATGCATGTATTTCATTTTTGTAATGTGTTTTTTTTTATTATTATTTTCTTGGAATGGTGAACAGCTCGTAAGAAAGCATTGTAACTTTCCAGGCAGACTTGCTTGAAGTGAAAGCAAAGTCCTTGTTCAGTTAGGTTGAGAAATTAGTTGTCAAAGAGAGTACTTTGTCTGTTGCTGAAGCAATAACAGGTACAGGAAATGAAGTTCTGTAGAAGCTGAATTAGGTGAAGAAAGAGCTCTTGCTGAGGAAAGTAGATATTTTCTGTTTGGGGTCAATTACTGCCTTATCTTCTTTGTGTACTTGAAGTGGAGTGGGTTTATGAAAGGCTATAGCCAACAGAGGTTCTTGATGCCATTTGGAAAGAAGAGGTTCATTCAAAGCAGGAAACTTGTATTTGAGTGCCTTGGAACTCTAAACATTCTCATCTCCACCTATCAGCTGTAAAGGAAGCGTAGAGAGATTAGCATTCCTAGACTGCAGTTACTCCATGGATATTGCTCTAAGTGCTGAGATGCTTATCTCAAAAGTATCACTTTTCTATAAACTCATCTGGAGCTAAATTACCAGTTACTTTGCATTTTTATGAGAGCAGTCATTTAAGAACTGTGCCCTTGCTTCTCATGTCTTTCAGGACTTTTAAAACTCTTTCACATCACCATCATTGTTCTTGGAGCTGATCAATGGTCCATGAAGGTGTCAAATCACGCCAGGAACCAGCAGGTGGAAGTCTGACATGTGTCACTGACCGCTGAGTCTTTCAGTTTATTCACAAGTTTGCTTTCACAGAATCACGGTATCTCAGAACGGCCAGGGTTGGAAGGGACCTCAAGGATCATGAATCTCCAACCCCCTGCCACATGCAGGGCCACCAACCTCCCCATTTAATACTAGACCAGTTAATACTAGACCAGGCTGCCCAGGGCCCCATCCAATCTGGCCCTGAACACAAAGTGCTTTGCAAAGCACTTTGAGAGATGAGCTTCCTTGATGGTGCTAAAATGGACAGCATCATTTTTATAAGGCACAGCAGTACAACACAACAGTATCTCGTTGTTTGTGGCTGCCTAATCATTGCCTGTCTGTAAGGAGTCCTCTTCATTGGGATTTTTTGCTACATAGGAAAATTGATCTCAAAATATTTTAATCTGTCAACTGAGTTTTTGTTTGTTACTTAATTCAGATTTATAAGCAAATAATTAAAATACTGTGTGAAAAAGCACTGAGTAGGATAATTGCTGTAGTTAGTCCTGTTAACTGATCTCTGATCATTTCAAGAAGCTGTATTTTGCTCAGCACTAATAGCAGTCCTTGAAATCAAAACATTTACTGCATTTTTGCTTTTAGTTTTCTGTAGATACCAAGCTAATTATTACAATATTTTATTCTCAACTGATGTGGGGCTGAATATTAGCTACCTTTGACCTTTTCCTTTACCCTTTTCAGTTCTTTATACAGCATTTGCAGATTTCCAGGTATATGCAGATATTTATAGGAATGGTCCAAAATGCTTATGCACTCATTTTGAGAGGAGTCTTTGTTAGACTCCTCTGCGTGACTGGATCTTTATAACGTTTCATCCGACGTGTATTACCAATAGTGCATTGTATCTCTTAGCTGTTGCAGGTGGTGATATTTCTATTCCCTTAACACAGTGCTGTGCTTTGGATATATCCTTTTGGTTTTGGTTGTTTTTTACAAAAAGCATTCCAAAAATGGACACTGACCATTTCTTCCTATTTTGTAACAGCACTTGCAGTCTCACTATATCTGAGGATTTGTTGTCCATCTAATGTGATTTGATTTTGAAAGAGAAATGGTAGTTTTGCATGAGTTGGAAGTCACTGATTTCTGAAGCCTGTTGTGCTGATACCAGTAGTTGGCTCAGCGTATTATATATGTTTAAAACTACTCTGTATCTGTACAATAGGTTAAAATAGCTCGGGGCTCTGAATGAGCTTGTTTGACTACGAGAGAGTGAGAAATTCAGGATAAAGTTTAGTGCTGACTAAGCTACAGAAAGTCAGAACAAGACTTGAAATATCTGGAAAGGCAGAATCAAAGTAGTTTTGCAGGAAATAAATGAGGGATCTAATTTCTCTTTCTGCGGAAGAGCACTGCATGTGTTTTGTGTTTCTTGTTCTGTCAAACGTTCTAGTGGCAGGAAGGTTTAGGTTAGCTGTTCAGGTTCTAATGGTTGGATGATGATGTTTCTGGAAATATGGGTAGTAAAAGTGGGGGAAAAAAAAGCAGGGAATCCAGTTTGTGTATTATGCTGTGAATGGAGGACAGCAAGTCAGTCCTGAATTACTGCCCTGAGCTGCCAGTTGGCTGTGGGAGGTGCTGCTCCACATTGTCCCTCTTTTCCTTGCTCTGGGCATCACCAGGCAGCCCGGCTGTGGGTTCTGCTGGCTGCCAGCCCTCCCTGGTGCAGCACAGCACGGTGCAGCCTCTGTATCTGCCGACCAGTACAGCTGATCTCCCAGGTGGGGTGAGATAAAGGCAGAGTGCTTCAAAATCCACAGGGACGCGTAGCAGAAGAGCCTAGGAGGGTGATATTACTGTTCTAACAGCTCTTTAGTTTGTTGTAAGAGTCTTTTACCTGTTCATTTTCAGTATCTTTTCATTTTAAGAGATCTCATAATGCTGTGTGGGGGAGAATATTGGTTATTTTATTCACCATTTAAGCTTAGTTTCTTGTTTTCAAGAAGGGAATTTTTCTAAAAGAGAATTAACATCTGATGTGTAATTGTTGGACTCCAATTATTAACAGAGCTTTATGTTACCAGCTTGATATTTTTCTTGTTCCTGCTCTTTGCTTCATTTTTCCCTGCCCTTTATGATTTTGTGTTGCAGCTCCTTTGAAAAGAATAAAGTGGGTTTTTGTCTGATGTTTGTGTTTACATTTGTATCAAATGTTCTCTTCTAACTCCCTTTGTGTGCAGTTATCTTTTTTTGGGTATCTTTAAGAATTTCAACAGTTCTGAATTTTCATCCACACTTGCCGCACTATGTTCGGGTCAGTTATGCCAATGGATATTTAGAACTATGAGTTCTCTGGGTGACTTTAGGTGATCTTGAACTGCTGGTTCCTTGCATCTATGCAACTTTTATGTTTATTATAATTATACTCTGTATATTTCTGCTGAATGCACCAAGACAGTTCATAGGAAGTAGTTTTGGAAGAGTCTGTCCTGTCTGGATTATCTCTGCCCCAAACCAGCTCTCAGTGACTTGTCCCTGGGCGGCTGATAGAATCAGTGCCTGGCAATGCAGCCGCACAGAAGGGGGGAAATACACCCTCCCTATATCCCTCGTGTGTATTTCTGTACAGGTAGATAAGGAAATAAAAATGGAGGGAAGAAACCATGAAACCAATAAAAGAGCATAAAAAAATACACTCTATCTTTATATGATTTTTAGATTTAAAGCAAAAATGTGATGAGGAGTGCTGCACGTTATTTTTGGCTAATGGTTAAGTAGGCATATTTGACTAGGTGACCACCTGGGGTGTTTCATCAGCCTTGCTTTCTTTGGTTTATAGGAGTCAGTGTGAGGCTGAACACTGGATTGTTTAAAAGCAATATCTGGGGGTAAAACCACTTTGTCTGTCTCATTCTTCCTCTGAGTTGTGTCAGTCTTATCGGTCTGATTACCTGCTGTACAGTGCAGAGCTACTCGTGAATGCTGTTCTTCATATTTAGCTGGTTCTTGCCATCAGGTGTTTTTGTGTACATGTCTCTGAGAAGCAGTGCTAACAAAGTTTTATTTCTTGTTCTGTTGGTTTAACTGGCTTATGCCTAATGTAGTATAATCTCCAATTTAATCTTAACCTGTGATTAGGATGATTACAGTGCATCTCCTTTGGAGTTCACACTGCATCGTTTTACTTTGGTGCAATGACAGGAACTGTGAATTTGTATCTTGTGCCTAACTTATATCAGCCGTGCTAATTTTAGTGAAAATTTGTAGGGCATTACTATCCTTGGGTGCCCTGAGCAGTGGTTGCAGTGGAGTAGTGGGTTCCAGAAGTGTAAAACAGCTTTCCGTACAGCAGAAGTGTTACTGTATGCATTGGTCACTTCTCTGCTTTTCTTCTTGACTTTGAACATACGAGGCACCCTGAAAGCTCTTAAGATCTTGAGAGCTTATGCACTGCCTTTACTGCCTCCTATGCTGAGGAGTTGGTAGCTCTTACAGCAGCTATAGCTAATGTCCCTCTTTAAAAACTAAACTTGTGCTATGAAGTTGGATGCTGTAGAAACCATTTCATTTCTGCACATTGGTTATCTCTGTTTTCCACGGTGCTCAAACACCCCTGCTGGCTTGCTTAGTATGGACCTCTTACAGCATCTGCTTTCTTTCTCCCTCCTTTATGCAAGGTTAAAGCTTTATTATTTTATCCTGGACTACAAGTTGTTTTAAGGTGACTGAGTAAGTCCTGAGAGATCATGTGGTGTGTGTGCCACTGTTTGTGTGCCCTTATGTAGCTTGACCCTGCTGCAGTTATTGTAGAAAACCAAAATGCACATGGACAATTAGCACAGAGTGTTTCTATAGCTAGATTACTGCCTGCCAGACTTACTTGCCCTCAGGCTTTGTGTCCTTCAACATGAGAAAGCTAAAAGCAGTTCCTGAGCATCACCTGGATATGTTCTTCCTGCATCAGCTCTCCCAAATCCCCAAAGACTCCCAGGCTCTGTGGAAGGCCGCTGAGGGGAGTTGAGTCATGAATATGAATGGCCTTCTCTCCGCCCTGATATCCCAAATGCTGTTGCTAGGATATTCTTTGTTTGCCTTTCTTATCCCGTCATCACCTTTTTGAAATTCACTCTGTCATCCTTTCTTTAATTACATTTGAATTCAAGCTGCAAGACCTTGGCATAATCTTATTTTGCTTTCCTATCTGCTGTTGTATTTTGCTGCTTTTACTTCTCTGGAATCTTTCTCCAAGTTCCAATTATCCCTACTTATGCTCCCTTTTTGTTCTGGATTGTCACCATACTTTGCGTTGGAACAGGATTTCAGTTGGAAATGATCATGTGAGAATTTCATAAATTATTCTGAGAAAATTATATTTTCTGTTCTTTTTATCTTCTCAGGACTAAGAAGTCGGAAGGGGAAAGAAATGGTTGCTTATTCGGTGGATTATGTGTTTCTAATGAGCGAGGCCGTAGAGTAGGCCTGAGGAATGAATTCCTGTAACTGGAAGAACTCGCGTATTTTTCATAAAATGTTTCTTCATTTTCAGTTTGCTTGCTCTGTGTGAGCCCTGCAACTCAAATTTCTTGAGCTTCCAAGTTCAGTTATTGCAGCTACATTGAGAAAGAACATGTGGGGTGTTTTTGTTTGGAGATGGAACCTATTCTTGTTTTCTTAAAGATTTGAAATGGCTCAGAACTTCTGTTTTTCTTTGAAATGCTCACAAGGAAGTATTAAAATACTGCATCCAAAGTCATGAGCCACATTTTTAAGTTTAATGTATCAGACAGATAGTAAAGCCAGGCATTTATGAAAGTGACACCAGTTCTCATTTCAAGATAGTTGGAACAAATACATAATTAAAAATGTTTTATGACCGCTGCAATGACTAGTGAATAATTCTTTGGAAAATCCCTGAAGAGAGCTAACAGTACAAAAACCACAGTGTAGGGAATGATAGAATACTCGTTCTCTTTTGCTTTTTTGGCTCTTAGGGGTGCAGAAGACAAAGAATCAGATGGGAGGAGAGAACTGGTTAGGTTATTTCAGGCTATGTAGGTAGAACTGATTAAGTAGGCAAAGCTGATCTCCTGGCGTCTTCCAAGAGCAAGGCTCAAAGATTCTGTCTTTATGTTGAGGGATTTGGCTTCTGCCATTTTTGTAAATAAATGAAAATCCATCCCCTGCTTTTCTCTTTGAAGGTTGGTTCGAGCCCATTGCTTTTGTATCTTTGCAGTTTTCTCTTTCTGTTATGAAATGTTTTTGTTTGTTCGTAAGATTTTTGTTTCCTACTGGTGGATGCACAAGGAAGGCTGGAGCTGATACCTGTGAAGCTGGGTTTGCTGTCTTGAGTCTGAGGGCAGCCCAGGCCAGGTGTATTTCTCATACTCTTACAGGCTTTAGTATTTTCCATAGCACCAGAGGGTAATTTCTTTCCCATAGCACTCAGAAGCTCTTTCAGGTACTGTTTTGAGGCTGTCCATAGACTTGGGAGTAGTACAAGAGAGTGCTTGAGAGCCTGCTCTCTTTTTGGCTGTTACAGAGCTTGAAATAGACACCAGCAGATGTGTCAGTCATCTGTTATGTAGGCAGAAGGCAATATATAGGGGAAAACATTCTGTGGCTCTCCAGTGCAAATTTCTTTCTGAAAAATACAGTCTTTGCAGGTGCTGCCATAAGTACCTGAAGCTTTCTATTTTCTCTAATGAAATGAATGCTATTTCTGAGAAATTGGTATGTAAGAGACACAATGGCAGAAACTCAGAATGAATAGACCTATCTAACTGAACTGAAATTACTTTGAGATCCAGAAATAGGGTTTTTTGTTCTGAATGTATGTATTAATTCGTTTAATCATTAGGTCTGTTACAAATATGACAAATACTCTCTTGCCTTGTCTGTGAGAATGGCAAATGGATAAAACCTTAAGATAAATCACTTTTGTCTTCAGGGGTGTTGGAAGTATCTGTAATGTTTTGTTCTGATGGGTTTTCTAGTTTGTATAAACAGGAGATACTGATGGCTCTTGGTTTGTCCTCTATTTCCTGGGTTTCACGTGCAGATAGCTTTGAAGATCAGGTAACAGAATTGCATAGAAGGAGAATCTCAGAAAGGCTGAGGATGGCAGAATGGCCTCTGGAGCTGTTTCTTTTGCACACTCGGCTCAAAGCACAACCATACAGGGCAGGGCTCAGCACCAAATCCAGGCAGCTTCTGAAGCTCTTCCAAGGATGGTGCCTCCTTTAATCCATTACAACCTGGAGTAGCGGATATCTCACGTAGTAGAGTGATATGACTAATTAAGCCACTAATTGTCATTTGAGGATGTAGATAGAAGCTAAAATCAGCTTAAGTTTGGGAGAGTATTTAGATCTTTGTATCTACTGAAAGTCTGTATGCCTTGCTCTGAGACCAGAGAAGCTTTGGGGATGGTACCTTTCTTTTCCCTGTCATATCTGCATATGTGGTCTTGTTTGCAGGTTATATGTGTGTTTGATATATGTAATATTAGGGGAAAGAAAAGCTTGTAAAAGCTGAAAAGCTGACTACATTACATTGCTTTGCCACTTCAGTAATTGTCTTTTGGGTTTGCATTTTAGGAAATAAAATAATGCTAACGAGACAACCGCATCCCTGAAGTTCAGGTTTTCAGTCTCGCTGCCATTATGGGTAAGTTCTGAGTGTAGCTTATATAAAAATTCAGTTACTTCTCATTTCTCTTGAAGAGCGAGAACATTCACATAATGCCTTTTTTAATATGTTCTTAGGAAGTGTTTGTCTGTGTTAACTCATGTAACGTCTACGTGACAGGCAGTGCTCAGCTGCTTTACTGCTGTTCAAAGTACTTCTCTTTTTTTTTTTCTTCCATTGGAGTAAAGCATTTTCTTCTCACCGTGTGATAAATGAAAAATCCAAGTATGGGAAATAGAGATTCATGGTATTAGAAACTGAGCAATACTTACTGTGCTCTGAATAGTAATGACTGGGAGAGAGTAGGGGTGACAACACTATGTATTAAAGCATGTTCTCATACTGCCTTGTGTCACGGTAATGCAAAGCTGGGGCTCAAGTGCTATAACTGTGATTTTCTAAGTCTGTAGCATATTTGGATTATCTGAAATTTGATGTCAGTTTTTCATGTCATATTGGCTTTTCTAAGGAGTCAACTGTGTCAATCTTGGCGTCACTTAGTTGTGCTCACTCTCAAAGGGGAAACAAAGAAGAGTGGGGAAAGTAGAAGCTTTCGTCTATCTTTTATTGTTATGTGAGTGAAGCCTACCTGGTGCTCAGTAACAAAGTAGTAATTAGATTGGTGATGTTTTTTGTGAGATGACTATTGAATCACACTGGGTATTCAGTAAGCTTTTCTTTCCTTTGTATGAAATATGCTACCTAGTGAATGTTAAGAATTATATCTACGCCAACTAACAGCTAAAAACTTTTTTTTTTTACCTCGCTGAGGGCTAAAATGGGCTATAACACCATGAAATAGTTGGTTTGTGACAAGTTATGAGGTGCATATTCGTTTGAAGAAGGAACAAGTGTTACCTGCAAGTATGCCACCAGTTCTGGCATTGAATATTTCTACTAAACTCTACTAGGATATGTGAAAAAAGCAGCTTTATGAATAATGACAACGTGACCAATGCTCAAAGCTACTAAATATCTGCCCAGCTTTCTGATTTGTTAGGGATCTATTAAATTAGAACACTAAAATCTCACCATTTCCTGATTTGACCAATTTGTTTACTGATTTGATTTGTGTGAACTCCAAATCTAACCTGCATAGCCCTCTTGCTCCTAAATCGTCCCTTGGTTCAGTGCTTGTTTCTGCCTGTGACTGTCTTGCTTTAGATTGGACCCACCCTACATGCAATAGGAGTGCATGGGACTGGACATTTGAAAATCAGTGTAAATTAACAGTTTAAGAGTAAGTTCACAGTTGATAAATTAAGATAGACCTCTTTTAATCAATGTTTTTTAGGTGGAGCTGGAGTTTGTTCAGCCTCGATCAGTTTGTTCTTAGACCAGAATAATAGTAAGTCAGTCATTTCTTCAGTGTGAAATGAGGTGAGGTTAAAGATTGGGTTTTCCTACTGAACAAGGCATCTTTCTCCTTTAAGAGAATATGTTCATATTCTTATGGTTGTTTTTTTTTATCTGAATGAGGTTCTCTGCCCAAGTTAGATAGGTGTGCAGTTTAGTTGTGTTATAAGTAAAGAGTGGTGTTTTGAGATTGTAGAACTGAATTACCACTCATTAGTATTGACTTTTCCTTGAAGTTAAAGTTCTAGTAAAGTTGTCTTTCATAAGATATATTGTCAAAGGTAACACTTTCCTTGAAGCTTTGCATGCTTACACAGAACTACGGGAACCATTTAAATATTGTACATTTGATAATCTGCTGTGGGTCTGACATAGGACTGAGACTTCATCAAATGCCTTCCATTGCAGGGAGACTCTGACACTACTGTTATTAAGCAGTTGATGAGATCATTCAGCCTGGACAGCTAGAAATAATCTTACTCATGCCTTTCAAGTGTGAACTTCCAAGAGGAATGGCATTGTAATGTTTGTACATCACATGGCTAAATTAATTTTGCCAGTGGTGAAAAAAATGCCCACAAAAATGGGGAAGTGTATGTGTTGGGGGGGAAAGGAGGAGAAAGTGAGAAAGAACCTCTGTACTCCAGAGCACTTCCCCAGGCAGCAGCATTAGTCATCTGCTACCTTTGTTTTTGAGTTTCTTAGGAATGAATATTAAAAACCAGAAGCTCTGGTATGTCACTGTGTAGCTGGAGGTGAAAAGTGAAGAAGGATTGACCTGTAAGGGAAGGAACAGCTGCTGGTATTAAAGTCATTTCAGAGAATTTTCTCATCTTTTATTGCTTCTGATGTTTGCCCTTTGAAATATCATTGCAAGACTGAGGAAGTGTGTGGCTTTTGTTTGTCTCCAATTTTTAAACGGTGTTACAGTGATGCACAATTCTGGTTTCTTATCATAAGGTTGTGGTCTTTGATTCTCTAAGCCCTCCCAAAAATATGCAGTCCTACAAAAGAGGAAAAAAATGAGACTGTGGGTCTTTAGTCGGTGCTCAAACAATTTAGCTGCTTAGGTGTCTCTTGTGTGATGTGGCCCTACTTTTTAAACCTGCTATTTAAGTATATTTACTGATCAAGCTGTTTATTTCCTTAAGCACTGCTAACGATAGACTGTATGTATTGCAGCATGGCAGTAATGTTTAAAATTTGCCAATTATATATTGCAATATAGGATGGATTTTAGAATCATGCCTGCCTAACTGGGAAATAAGTCAGTGCCATACTTCCAATTTTAACAGTCGTTTACATTTCTCTTTTTCTTCTGAGCAGATGAGCAGCAAGCTTTGAATTCAATCATGCAGGATTTGGCTGTGCTTCATAAGGCCAGTCGTCCTGCACTGCCCCAGCAAGAAACAGGAAAACCAAAGTCATCTTCACCTAAAAAACAGGTACTCTTCAATATCTTTACTAACCCAGTGAAACCTAACTGGCCTACTGTGACTTCTGTAATTATTCTTCATGCCACAACGAGCTATTGGTTTCTTAGCTGCCATTTCCTTTGTTCATGTTCTTAAATTAGCAGCCAGATGAAGCTGTAGGGTTTCAGACCAGACGCAGCGTATGCTGCAGTGGCTCTGATCCTGGTAAACTGAATGTTACAGAGGTGTTCTGACAGTGTATGGAGATCTCAACTATTTTTAGAATATTTTAAAATGTTGGGCTGTGGTAGCATCTTCTATTGTGAATGCTTGTGTAGAGTGAATTTTACAGGCATGTTGGGTTGTGCAAATGTCAGCTGGGCATATTATTGCATGTCAGCACTGCAGCTGAAACATTCTTACAGTTCTTTACGCCGTCTGTGGTCTGAATGTTTTGTTGGTTTATTCATATGCTGGAGATGAGAATTCTCAGCTTTAGTTTTTTCTACATATATTCAGCACAACTGGAAAAACAGGAAGTTATTGGTAGGTTGGAATTGCTGTACGGAGAGGCTCAGAGAAGAGAAGTTAAAGCTATTATAGAAGTATGGGTAAATATCCAATTAGCTGTGATTGGACCCTTAATTGCCAAACCACAATGACACAAACCATTAATTAGCACAGGTCTGTTTAACCTATTAAAGATGAAAGCATTTGAATATTTTTGATTCTTACACTACCAAAAAAACCCCATGTCTTATCCTTACTATTTAATTTCAGTATGTAACAGTTGTGTGTTGCTGGTATCATGAGAGTTCTCAACTGTGACTTTAGATATTGAGGTCGTATACAGACACGATCCATAATTATCTGAATATAAAAATATTTAGAAAGTTAGGAAACTATAGCTGAGCCACTTCTGGGTTTAAACATTTTGTACAACAATTTTATAACCTCGTGGCTGCAGATATTTATAGATATGTTGGTTATTAGGAAATTGGATGCATGGATGCTTGCTAAATGTGGGTTTAAATGGTAATGTTTATGAAACAATTTATGTTTCTTACACACAACATTCAACTACATTAAAACCTGTCCTGGTAGCAAAGGCATCAACTTTTTCTTTCAAGAAAGCAATAAGCAAGCAACCAGTGCTGATGTCACAGATGGAAAAGGAATTTTTGTCTTTGCTTTTCATTTTGAAGTAATTTTGTCTTCTGAAATGAAGTAGTTGATGTATTTCTTGATGTATGAGTAGCCCAAAACTGTGGGAACTCTTATTTTGTCCTCATTTATTTGTGCATTATTCATCATTTGTTGTTACTGTCATGCAAAAACAGGGAACAAGACAAGTGAAAATCATGAATTAGGTATATATATATAAATATCTTGCTGCTGGAAAGCTTGTTAGCTGTTAGAAGCTACTGTAGTTGTCCTGGTTTTATCAGTATTCCATACCATGATACCATGCAACAGGCTGTTGGGTGCAGAGGCACTGTGCACTCCTTGGAAAGGTATCTTTCCAAGTATCTCAAAGAACTGTTGAGTATCTTTGCAGTTCATTTTGTAAAAATAAATGATGGTTGTGATTTAAAAACAGAGATGAAAGCTTCTTTGTATGCAACGAAAGCACTTGTATTGTTCAGCTAGAAACTAAAAAGAACAGGCAGCTCAGTAGTTAAAAATATTCAATTGCACAACCTAAGTTTGAGAGAATAGTTGTCTTCTGTCCATTTGCAGAGAGATGTTGTGTTTATGCCCATGCATCACTGAGTGTGGAAGAATGGCAGTGACAGAATCACTTAAAAATATTAATTATTTCCTGTTGTTTCTCATAGCAGTCATGTCAGTGTGTGTACATGATAGATGATTCTTTGGGACTCAGTTTCATGCTGAACTTAAATCTACACATATGTTAATGTTAAAATATGTTAAAATATACTGATTTTAAAATAACATGTTAACTTACAGAAGCATTACTTCTGTGTGTTTTACACATTTTAAGCCTTTCCTCATATCTTAGCAGAAGCAGCTTGTTACAGTGCTTGGTAAATCAGAAAGAACAGGAAAGTCATACAGACTGCTTAAAGGTTTTGCTTATGACTTAGGATTATTGAATGAAATTCCACTGCTTTCATTACAGAAGGCAGTAGCAAACTAATAGTGGTCCTTCTGTATTCTTTTTGTTACAGAATGATGTTAGAGTCAAATTTGAACATCGAGGTGAAAAAAGGTAAGCTGGGTGAATAGGAAACAATCCTGGTTTTTATCATGATTTATAGACTTCTGTTGAGTTCCTGTCATAATCTTTCAAATAAACTGTTCTGAGTGCTTCAGCTACCTGAGTATATTTGGGTTGATACACAAGTTAAGGAGAACTAACTTGGTTAGTGTGTTGGGTTCTAAGTATACTAAATACAAAAGTGTCTTACCTTAGCTATGTCTTACATCTTTTATACTTTTACCCTCCACAGTGCTACTTGCAGCCTAAAATCTTAAATGTGAACAGAACAGCAGATACATTTTTTGCTGCATCATGCAGTTGGTAACTGCATAGTAATGTGTTGTTACTCTGACACCTGGAGTAAGGAGCCTCAATCCTTACTATCAGTAAGTGGATTGTATTGTGAAGGAGTGAGTCTGAGTACTGTAATAGGAAAACATAGTCAAATTTATAATTAAAATATTATAAAACTTTTTTTAACCATCAGTTAAAATTTATTGTCTTTCTGCATATGAGATGTGAATGATGTGCGCCCTTAAACTCTGCTCTGATGAGTGCTCAGAAAGTTTTGCAGAAGTCTGTCACCAATTCTGTGCAGATCTGGTTTGCAGGCAACTGCAGCTGTCTCTTTCTGAAAGGATTACACCTGTGCAAAAATAGTTCTAAAGTCTTGGAAAATACTTAGTGAGAGGGGAAATAACACCATGGTCACACTGTTTGTCAATGGAGATGGTAATCCCCTTAAGCAAAGATTGCTCTGCAGTGAAACCTCTGCTACTTCTTGGCAGTCCTTAATGGTGTGCAATAGAAGAGTGTCTCCGTGCTGGTTACAGTATGTGATTCCTCGTTAAGCAAGTTAGGAAGAGAGCAATAAATTCCCTGGATGTTAAAGTTCTTCAGTAACTTTCTATCATTGTTTCTGAACATCACAGGTAACAGACTTGGTAATGGCTGTGTGTTATAAGTACTTTGGAGGAAATAAGTCTTTAAAATGCTTTTAAAATGGGGGACTTTTCTACCTTGGGATCTCTTGTGAAATAAGCAGAAGTGTGTGTGTAAAACAGAACTGCTTACCCGCTGCCAGCCTGCTCAGGCATGCATTTTTGTATTCCATCTTAACTCACTTTGATAGCATTAAACAATTCCTTATGAATGAAACATGAAGTGAGTGCATGCACCAGTGTATTCCCCAAGCCTTAGTGGTGATAAGTCTGGCTGTGTTTGGGGTTGTTCTAAGCAACTTGAGTCTGCTTGTCCAAGGGTGCTGGGCAGACCAGACCAGGCTCATTGCATGAGCTATAGTGCTTTTGCTACCCAAAAATGTAGATCTAAAGATAACTTATTTTTCTTGCATCATTTCATTATTTTATGCAATGGCTTCTCGCTAGTTCTTTAAATGGGAAGTAGGAAAGGGAAGTGATTCCAGAGTTCCTTTGAGTGATGAATGGGGCACTCTGTACCAAGGAGCATGCACTGTGATGGGCAGTTCCAGACCTGCTAAACAAATGGTTAACTACAGTGGCAGTCAATATGGCTTTTATTCCATTATATTGTTTATTTGTAATAATAATAATTTCTAATTGCAACTGTCCTGACTTGTGGGCTCAT
>JAOWBP010003503.1:16499293-16516554 GCA_028571105.1 Tragopan temminckii
ATTGCAACTGTCCTGACTTGTGGGCTCATTTCAATAAGAAATAGTTACCTAACCAGTGTACCTGTTAAAACAGGGATTAAAGAGACAGTAATGTTTGCTTTATTTTCTACCAAATAAAATTTAAGTACATTCTACTTCAAATGTGAGTGTACCTCACTAGCTTAGTCACTTGTGTAATCGCATTCTGTTCCAAAGGATAAAATAGTTCTCTATTGTAAAAGGTCAGGTAAATGCATGTGGGGCTTTTTGGTTTGGAGGGACATCCAATTAAATGAAAATTGGAAATTTTGACCTACAACTGAATCATTCTTATGGGAGTGCATTGGCACAGTTACTGATGAACTCATCATTTGAATGTGTAATTCATTATTGTAAAAAATGGCAATCTTTAGTTATCTTCCTCAGATGAGAAACTCTTTTTAATCTTCAAAAAATAAGGACTGGCACTCCTGCTTGTCAGCCTGTCACAGTCTGTTGGTTTACTTTGTTTTCTGAAGTAGGGAATGTAGAAGTTTCTAAGAACTTACCTTTGAAGTGGAGGCAAAGGATTGAGAAAGAGGCCATGTGTAGGCAAGTTAAGTACTTCTGTTTGAGTCTAATTTTATGCTGATTTTTTCACTTTTTCATTTTTTTAGTGATACAAAGCATAAAGAGAGTAGGGAATAAAGCAGGTCTTCCTTTGGTCTTTTTAGCAATAAATTTTATTGTAAGAGTATTCTTAAGTAATGAGGCAGCAGATTTTCATAAGTAATGGATGAAAATTCTCTGTAACTGAAATTGTGTTTCAGGATACTCCAATTACCCAGGCCTGTCAAACTTGAAGATCTTGTAGCTAAAGCTAAGGTTGCGTTTGGACAGACTATGGATTTACATTACTGCAATAATGAGGTAGTGGTTTGTATTTTCTAAATCCTCTGTGAATTGTGCACTGATTATTTTAAGGCATAAATTTGCCCTTGTTAGCAATGACAGCCACTCCTGTGACAGAATCCCAAATTTTTGATGTGGGTGTTCTCAAATATAGGTCTTGTCTAAATCATGGTAGGCATGAGATACATGAACTATTTAATGGTATGGAACATATTTCAATGAATCATGTCTCAAACGGATGCAGCTGTAATATTGTGCAATCGAAAAATATGCTTTATAGCCTAGAAAGTAAGACTTGTTCTTATATACTTGCTTAATTTCAGTTGAGATGGAAAATAGATTGACACTGTTGCACACGTTTCTCTGAAACTGTAGAAGTTGTACATATGTGAAGTGGTTGTTTCCACACTGTGAAGACTTGTTCTGACAGGCTGTGGCTGTTGAAGGCCCTAAAAAAAAGAGTTAAGGTTGAGCTTCAGGCTTTTGTTTTCTGTACATCTTGATGGTAACTTGAGGGATTGTTAGTGAATCTTACTGTTAGGTAGCTTGGAATGAAAGGAAATAGATCAATTTATCTGTTCTCCTGTATCTGACTTGTTAATTTCTTTCTTTTGCCCTGTTTAAGGCATCTGTTTATTTACTTTTTTTTTCTTTTTTTCTTTTTTTGTAGCTTGTAATTCCATTAACCACACAGGATGACCTGGACAAAGCTGTTGAACTGCTTGACCGTAGTGTTCATATGAAGAGTCTCAAGATATTGCTTGTAATACATGGAAATACACAGGTATGAGTTGACATTCCTAGTGCCTTTTTCCTCAGTTTTCAGACCAAAGTATAGTTTGTCTTAAAGATGAATTTTTTCCAGTTGAAAATATTCAGGGTTATTTCTTCAGTTCAATGAAAAAGCATGTATTAGCATTTTGTACTGAGTCGGTCTGAACTTCTCCATAGGTACTATGTCTCCTTTTTGTGTGCCTTCTTTACAGTGGTTGACAAATAGTCCTTAGTAGGATAATGATGTGATACAGAACTGAGAAGTGCATAGAGTTTTGATGCTATTGTGGTTATTTGAAACCATTCTTTAAGTTATGTGGTTTTGTATGGCATGTAGCAGCAGACCTAAATACTGATTTATTTTGTTAATATCTAACAGACCGCAGCTACCATATTGATAGGATTCTGTGTAATGGTGTATATTGAAAATGATTTCAAATATTTAGGATGAGCTATTAAAATAGATTATTTTTTGCATAAGTTTATAAGCTTGATTTTGACTTATTGAAAAAAATGAATACTTTGTACAAAGGCTTTAAAAGTTTGTGAAGTTTTTTGATTGTTAGGAGTATAAAGTGATAATTATAGTCCATAACATGTACTTTTTTTCAGTCACCCAGTGTAAATAGCGTGGAACCCCTACCCTCACTGGAAGATTTAGATAATACAGTGTTTGGTGTGACAGAAAGGAAAAGGAGGCTTTCTGTATTAGGTGAGCTACACTTGTTAATAGCTGTAATTGTAACAACTTCAGTAATATTCTCTTCATGAAGATCTTGTTCTCAGCACAGCCTGTTTGTATTTCTCTTACTCATCAATGAATATTGTACTTTAGAGTATGTACCCTGAGGAGTTTATATGGCAGTACATTTTCTTGCTCAAGTTAAGACTCCCCTATTTTTTAATCTTAATATTTGAACATTTGTTTGAGATGCTTTTTTTGGCATTGATCTAACATTTTTGCCTATTCATGTTTTTAAGTTGGTGTGATGATAACTTCCAAATTTGACTGTGAAACTGGAGACAATTTTTCCAGACAGTTTATTATGTTTGTTATGAATGCATGTACTTGTGTTTTTGAAGATAGAATATTCTACAAGGGAAAACCGAAGTTCTCTTAGTTGGCATGGAAAAATAGTGGTGAAGAGTGCTTGGCTTTTTGTTTTGTACCAAAGAGGAAATGTACCTGTATAGCCAAACTATATTTCTGTTCCTGTACATTGGGGAAAAAAAAAAAAAAAGAAAACATTGAACGTAATTGAAGCAACCCTGCCCCACATGTTTCATAATTCCTGTTTTGTAGCTTACAGAATAAGCATTTGGGAAGTTTCTCAAGCAATAAGTCATCCAGGCAGACTGGATCATTGAATATGAATCCAGGGTCATTTGAATAAAGTCTCCAGATTTTGTGTTACTGGAAGGACATTTACCAGCCCTTTTCTTTCAATAGGTTCTAATAATCGTGATAGGAGTTCACCTCCCCCGGGATACATTCCAGATGAGCTGCATCAGGTGGCTCGAAATGGATCGTTCACCAGTATCAACAGTGAGGGTGAATTCATTCCAGAAAGCATGGATCAGGTACTGTGTGATTTATTGAAATTAAAGATTTTTGGAGTGAGATAGATTTACAAAGTACTGCTGTTAAGAAGGATATGGGATTGCCAACCCTAGAAATCATAATCTGTTAGAGAAGGTTAAAGTAATTACAGTTATTTAGACCAGTAGGAACCTGGTTTTTCTCTGTCAGTCTCTTAAATAATTTAAGTTGTTGCTGCAAAAAGATTGTATTCCTTATTTTCGTGACAGATGGGTGAGTTACTAAAATAAAAATTACAGCAAGAGATGCCCATGTTAGAAAGCACAAAAACATTTATTAAGAAGGATATATAAGTAGAAACAGTTTTGCTACTTGTGGAAGTAATCAGAGTGTTTTAAAGAGAATTTTGGATCTGTCTGGATTTTTTGGACTCAGCTGATAGCATTTTGAGGTAGAGGCAGGAGGACAGCGAATAACTCTAAAATACTTCTTATAGTTCTGTTTTTGTGTGAGGATCACAAATGTTTGTTCTCCTCACCTCACTTGCATTGTTGGCATGGGTTTATTAGCACACTTAGCATTTATGGAAATCCTGCTCTCTGAATATCGAAAACATCAGGAAAAGAAGGAGGGATGTAATGCTTCTCAGAATTGACAAGATATTTGAGGGAGAGAAAATAATGCTTCATATCAAAATCATTTCAATTTCTTGTTGGTGTTGTAATGGTATTTGCAAATGGCAAGAGGCGGTGGTTTAAATGAGCTGAATAAATGAGAGACAGATGACAGAATAAAAATAGAGGCAGAAAGATTGTGCAACTTGTTGCACAATTTTTGTGGCTGAACTGAGAGTACGGGCTAAATCTTCTTATTCCTGTCCAGGATGCTATTCATTATTGTAACCACATGGTCACCTCCAGCCTGAGCCTGGATTTGTTCAGTGAAGCGATTGCTTTTGGCCCGGACTGAGTCATTTTGGTCACTGACTGGCCTAGTGGATGAGCTCTAAGGAGCAGAGGGGGTCTCCTTTCACTCCTGAGCACTGAAGGAACGTGTAAGCTGTCGTGTAAGCGTTGCTATATGAGCTGTCAGCAGGGTTTAAATAAAGGAATTTTACTTTCATAGGATGTTAGGTTAATTCATACCAGACCGCCTCCTGGACTCATTGTTCAGCCCAATAAAAGAGAATATAATCACTGAACTTTTGGTGAGTTTAATCCATCTAAATAAAGAGTTCGTTTTAAGTGTCTGAATTTGTAAGGTACAAACTCACTTTCTGTGTGCTGTTTCTGCAGCAAGACCTCGATGGATGCTTAGGGAAGTTATGGACCCAAGACCTATAAGAGGCAGCACAGATCATAAAAATTGGAGGGGCAGCTGCTTAATTTACAGCAATAAACTGTCATCCAACTCATAGGGAGCGGCAGATGTTGTATAGAATACTGAAACAAACTGTATTTGAAGAAGCTCATTTGAAACAGCAGATGAGCTTTTCATTGTTTGTGAGAGGTAGGCTGGTAAAATGGAAGTTTGTGCTGCATTCAGGATTTAGATACCTTTTCCACGTCTCTTGAAAAAATAAAGATATGAAAATTTCAGATTGCTTTACTGCCAGAGAGGAGGAAGTAATGTTTGCAGGAGTTCTGATTAGGACTTAAGGGTGGTAGTGTGGGATAAACAAAACGAATATCAGACAGGGGTAACAGCTGGTTGTCGGGAGCACCCTTTTTATTTTTCTTTGGATTTAATTTGAGCAACGAGAAAGTGTTGATATTTATTTTCATTACGTAATGGATCTGGCCTGGATACTCAGTTTTATCATTTCTTCCCACTGATGTGTGGAAGATTTCTCGTAACTTGGGAGTGCTGCTTATGAGAAATCAGGACTGTTTAGAGACAAAAAGAACTGTGGTATTTCTGTAAACTGCTGCTTCAGGTGGAAGTTTGTTTTATATAAAACATGATTTTGATTTGGCTGAAAAGTATTTATAAATGTTGTGTTCTTTCTCTTATCTCCTTTTCTTTACTGTTTGGTTGTATTTAAAATTCTGCATTCTTTGCTTGGAGTCCCAGCTAGAGATAGATGAGTTAAAGCTTTTTTACGGTGTTTTATTTCTGCTGTTTTTTGTGGGTTCTGGTTGGCCAAACTGAAACCACTTTGGAAATTATATAAATTGCATTCATTACAGTTTGTGTCATGTTTGAGGCTTTTTTCTTTGATAGCAACAAAATCCACTTTTTTTTTTTTTTCTTTAAGCTGTTTCAGCTTTTTGTCTCTTTGGAGGCCTTGTTGTTCTGTTTGGCCAGTTTGGTGCTGGTAGTAATAATAGGAGACAGTGGTGTCTACAGGAAGAGTGTAGGAGTGCAGCTCTGTGTGTGAGGAGCATTTTGAGTATGAAATGCCTTCACTAAATTCTGCTCGACAGAATGATGGAATCCTTTCAGGAAAAAATATTTGATGCAGGTTTAACTATGGTACTCATCCTCTTCTCTAGTAATTCCTGTTTGTTTGTTACTTGTGTTGTCTTTTTTTTTTTTTTTTTTTTAATTCAGAGTTTCAAAGCATGAACATTCAAACCATTAAAAAAAAACAACTTTCTGATCTTTATCTACATGGTTTTTATTAGATGCTGGATCCACTGTCTTTGAGCAGTCCTGAAAATTCTGGCTCAGGAAGCTGTCCCTCACTTGACAGCCCTTTAGATGGGTAAGAACTGCTTGCATTCATTAGTCATCTTTATTGGATTGCTTCATGTGTTAATTAGTGCGACATATAATAACCAAAAAATTCTACATCATTCTTTAACTCATTAAAATTACTAACTTAATCCTATGGCTTCTGTGGAGAAAAGAGGAAATATTTGGAGGCATTAAAAAATTCTGCACTTGTTTGGTTAAATTTGAGGGATTTTTGTAGGCCGTGTAAGAGATTTTGCATTTATAAACCGTGTTCAGCCATCAGGGTGGTAAGTAAACTTCAGTGTTCCTTTGTGGCTTTACTGGTGCGAATGGCACAGTCTGTTGCTGTCTTACCACACTGAAGCCAAAGAGCAAGGTTTTCCATTGTTACTGATCCTGAATGATTATTGATACCTAGTAGATTTGATGTTTAGATCAAGTTCCACATTTGTGAGTAGCAACTTGTACAATATAAAGCTTCCATTGGCCATAAAGCATTGTAACGCAGTGGAATTGTTTAGTTATTGTAGTTGCAATTTTAAAATACTTTGCTTTCACATTTCTAGAGACAACTATCCCAAATCTCGGATGCCGAGAGCACAGAGCTATCCAGATAATCATCAGGAATTCTCAGGTAGGCAAAATTGGCTGGCCATAACGGCTTTCCCAAGTACTTCCTCTTGCAAGTAATAGAAAGGGAAGTTCATATTAAGAGATGTTACTTTACACAAGCTTGTAATGGTAGCAGAAGGCATAGCAACAAAATGCAATCCAAATAGGCACAGCGAAAGATGCAATGAAATGTATCTTGTAAAGGTTTTCTTCTAATTAATTCTAATTAATGTGTGTAACACCAGTGCTGTTGTGTTTAGTAGAACGTACCTCTGCTGGGAAAAAAACAAATAATGCAGTGCCTAATGGCACGCAGGTTGGTTAAAGTGGACTGCAGTGTCCATCTTTAAATTGGTGCATAGTCCTTCATTAATTTCCTTCGTGTTTAGCTGTTGTTTCATCCTTTGTAAAAAGGGAATCGTTTTTAAGTGCTCATAGCTGCTGTAACTGAAAGCATTCCAAAGTGCAAGCATGAAGGAGAGCTGTTTGCTGTGCCTATAAATTAATGAGTCATCACCACTAACATTGCTTTCATAGCATACTCTGGCTTGAATCCAAATTGCCGTGCACGATTCAGGACACCAAGTGCAATGGGTAACCTTGAAAGTTTTTTCAGGTATCTTTGTGGACGTGCTTCAGTATAACATACTTTCAAAATTTGTCACCTCGCTATTCGTTCTATCTGCAGAACTCATGTACAGTTAAACTGTATGAATTGTAGCCCAGATTCTTGTGGAACTACTCACCACTGCTTCCATCTTATATGTTCATTTTCTAACCAATTATTTATCCATGAAGGAGTTTCACCTTAAATATGAATACGTAATAAATTATAAAGGAGGACTTACTGACTGTTCTAGTAATTGAAGATGTGTTGACTCATTTACCAGCATTCTGTATTTGTTCATTTTTAAATCTTAAACTAAACTGAGTTTCTGTCGCTTCTCCTGTTGAGCTGTTATTTTTCAGAATGTGTCTATTAATGTCTCTAATAACTAGGCATGCTGCAGTCCTCTGGTACTGTTTTAAGCAAGAGATTATAAACAATTTTCTGTTGTATTCTTGAAATCCTTTGGAACTTTTAGCTGGATTTGCTGGTTTTGTGTGGATTTTGTTCTACAGTATTCTTTGCCCTGAAGCTTCAGCTTTGAAATGTATTCTATGTTCTTCCCCATGTTTAAATTTATAATACCAGAATGATTAATGTGTATGCCTTGGTTGTATTTTTAACTTTGAAACGTATCTTTGTATTTTCTAGTAGATTATGATATCCCAATATTTGAGAAGTTTGGAAAGGGGGGAACTTATCCCCGAAGATACCATATTTCATATCATCAGCAAGATTACAATGATGGTAAGTGTGAATACTGTAGGAGTCCTACATAATTAACTTGCTTTTCTCTTCTTAAAAACTGAGGAAGAAAATCTATCTAGTGAAATCTTAATGGTGCACGTGCAATGAGTAACTAGTTACTCCACTGTAACAGAGTTGAAAAATAATCGCTGCTTGTAGTAAAATTAAATCTCACAAGCATCTGTTTTGTTTCTCCTTAACTTTCTTCTGTCAAACCTTAATACATTCCTTAAAGATTTTTTCAAGCATTTGTGAAAGGCCCTTATTTTGTGTTGTCTTAAATCTTGTGGCAGCCAAAACTTTGTGAGTTGGCTTGAGGAAATGTCCTCGTGAAATGGTACGCTGGATTAGCCACATGTGACAAATCAATTTTGGCTATTTTATCACATTATCTTCTCAGTGGTTTTATAACACTGAGCAATAATTTGTTCACATATTTATCACAGCACTGAAATTGGCCTGACTAGTGTGTGAATGAGTCCACTCCTTCAAGATGTTTCACTTGCCTTCTTCAGTCCCCTGGGAACTCCATCTCTGGTGTAATACTTAATGACTCAGATACTCCTTCAGCGATTTATGCTGAAGCTCCCTGGGATGGAACTTCATCAAGCTGTGCTGATCTAAAAATGTTTGTTATCTATATATTGATGTTATTCTAAGTATCTGGATGTAATTTACCTTTTTGAATATCAGTGTCCTTTTTTATTCCAATGTTATATCCATTGCTAAGTCATGCAGTGTTTATGATGTTTGCTTTGTGGTTTTCCTGTTGATTCCAAGGGTAGATCTTTCTCTACTTTTGATTCTTTTTTTCTTTAAAGAGTGAATATGTCAACCTGGGCATCGCTGAGATGTCAACATCTGTCTTTTTTATCAGAAATGTATTCTTCCCACTTGCTAGAGTGATACAGATGGAGGTCGGGCATTTCCCTTCCTGCCCTCACAGCCTCCCCTCTGTTTCTGAAGCATGTCAGTTAACTTCAGGACAGCTGTAGAAATTGCCCTCATTTTGCCGCTTGCCGTTTTGGACACTTTAATTTAAACCATTCAGACCAATCTTTGTGTACACCTGTATTAATTTCTATTTTCTCCTAGTTTGAAACTTTTGGAAAATTTCATTGTTGCTGCATCACGTGATATGGTGTGGAAGGTGTGAACCGTGCTGTGTAGAATTCATAAAGCATTTGCATACATAAATTACATAGTAGTGTTTGTTTGTAGTGTAATGTTGGTATTTTCTGTGTACCACTGAAGGTCGTAAAACTTTTCCGAGAGCCAGGAGGACGCAGGGGAACAGCTTTCGGTCACCCGTTAGTTTCAGTCCCACTGATCACTCGCTGAGCACCAGTAGTGGGAGTAGTGTCTTCACACCAGAATATGAGGATAACAGAATGAGGAGAAGGGGAAGTGACATTGACAATCCTACCTTGACAGTCATGGACATCAGCCCACCCAGCCGCTGTAAGTTAAGGAACTTTGTGACATCCACTGTAAAACTCTTACCTTTCAAGTTTGTCATGTCAAAAGAAACGTGATTGAACAATGTGTTGCTCTCTCCCTAATAGCAAAAAGTCAGGATTTCATGCTCTGTATTTTTTTCACTGCTTGCTGTGCCAATCTTTGTTTAAATTTTTACATGGAACATACGTCTATGATAACAAATCACTATAAAAATATTTTTGATGTGTTAAACTTTGGAGGACATGAGAAGGCTTATGTAGGCTGGAGTAACTTGTTGGCCTTTGTTGGAATCGTTGTATGGCTGTGGTGGAGCAGATATACTTTGCGATGACTTCAGTAGTTGGCAGTTTTTGATAAGGCCTCCATTTTAAAAACAGTGTTACTAAGTTTGCTTAACACACTTTATCTGTTTTTCAGCTTAGCTGTTATTAACTGCTTAAGTATGTTTATCTTTACAAGAAATTGATTATTTTGTAATAAATTTCCCATCTTACAGGAAGTTTTATTGATATTTGTAACTTGCATAGAGAAGTGTGATCTTCCGTTGAAAAAAGTAGTCCTTGAAAAAGTTATTTTCTATGTGTTGTTTTTTCTTTTAATCAGCTGAATAACAAGCTTACATTAAAACAGAAATCTTGTTTACTTTTTCAGCACCACGAGCTCCAACTAATTGGAGACTTGGCAAACTGCTGGGTCAAGGTGCATTTGGCAGAGTATATCTGTGTTATGATGCTGATACCGGAAGAGAACTGGCTGTTAAACAAGTGCAGTTTGATCCTGATAGTCCAGAAACTAGCAAGGTATGAGGTACAATGCGGAGGTGCTGTGTTATAAGCTAAACTGTTCCTTTTCTTTGTTTTAATACGTGTTTCCACGTCTTCATTAGGAATTCTGTTTTGTTAATAGCTGAAAAGAATTAATTTGGTTACCTGATTTTAGTGTCACACCTGATTTTAAAATTGTTGGACAAATCCTCATTCAATGAATGTGTTTGATTTTGTTGGTTTTTTTGTTGTTGTTGTTTTAGGAAGTAAATGCTCTTGAATGTGAGATTCAGTTGCTGAAAAATCTGCTGCATGAGAGGATCGTTCAGTATTACGGCTTCTTGAGGGACCCACCAGAAAGAACGCTCTCTATATTCATGGAATACATGCCAGGGGTAAGCAAGAGAACCAGTCCACTTCACCCATCATTTCTGTGTGATGCAATAGGCACCCAAGTAGGCAGCTTTTGCAGAAGGACACACCGATATTGAAGAAATGTCCAAGTTAAAATAAAACAATAGCAGGGTACCAACAAGTACTTGTAGCAATCCCTCCATGTCTTCTCCGTTGTTTGCTTTTTCAGAATTGTTGTGGTTTGTACAAAATTTTTTTGCATTTGATTGCGGTATATGAAATGCTGAGCAATCTTTGAAAAGACTGCATCGTTTATGTGCTCTTTGATTCTCCTTGAATTTAATATTTCTTTTTGTAATGCTTTGGGCTCTTGGCTCGTCAACATATCAACTGCTGAATTGTTTTAAAACAAGAAAGGTAGCAAAGATAGGTGTGGGAAGAAGTGCATATCAAAATTTTTCTCTTTTTGTTTGTGGCACTTGGATACATGCAGAACTGTTCTACTGTTACCGTTCTGGTAAGAAATATACTCAGCTCTGAACAGTGTCGATTCTCATTTTCTCACCAAGTGGGGTCAGCAGAGCTAAATAAAATGTGCTCTTACAAAAACATAGGATTTGTATTTCTGAATAGTTGCAGCACTGTACTCCACAGAAGAAAAGTGTGCTTTTAGGTGAGTTTTAGGTTTTGTTTTGGGAAGATTCTTGAATTCATCTGAGATTTGAAAAACAGTATCACAGAAATAATCTTTGATTAAAAGAGCCACGTTATGCAAAGATGGTTACTGAACTGAATTTTTGACTTGATGTTCTTTTAAGCTTACTTTTTAATTTTTATGTAGCTATAAAGCATCACTCACCAGCTTCTCCTGTTTGACAACCTTTTTTTTTCCCCTCAAATATAAACTAACCAATGTAAACTGACCTGTTAGCCAACTTGAGTACCACCATTTCACTATCAAAAGAACCAAGAGTGGTGCTTGCTTACATGTTCCCTTTTTCTGAACAACACGCTGTTGCTGTTTAGCTACTCAATAGTTTCAGAGTTAATGGCTTAACATTTTAATGTATTTCTTCTCTGTTCAGCCTCTTTTGTGTAGAAGCTTTGATTTTTTTTTATTTTTTTTTTAAGGGACACAAAACTACATCTGTGCTTTAAGTTGACCCAGAATGCCCTGCAGCTTAAAATGTCTGCATTTTGGCCATGTAATCGTCATTGAAGTTCAGCACTAGTGTATTAGACCACCTGTGGTCCTAGAAGCATTACGGTGTTCTACATTTCTTTGCCGTAGGGTTCCATCAAAGACCAATTAAAATCGTATGGAGCACTCACAGAGAACGTGACTCGCAAATACACACGGCAGATTCTAGAAGGAGTTCTCTATTTGCACACAAATATGATTGTCCATCGAGATATTAAAGGTAAGAAGGAGGACAGTCTAGGGCACAGTTCGGTGCTGTTTACTACAAATTCTTTTTCAGTCTTGTCAGCCGGGTGTGACTAAATTAAGTTTGAGATACCAAAATACTGACTTTGATGGAAAGCAATCATGATTCTTTTATTCTTGTCACTGTTGTAAACTGAGTGTGTTCTAGCAGACTTCTGAAAAGGTTTCCCTAGTGTCTGTCTGCAAAACGTTCATGATAAAATTTCCTTCTGAATTTAAGTACCTTTGAATATATGAAAAGATCATTACAAGCAGTTGGAATGTACAGAGGAAAGTATCATGACACGAAACTGAGTTTTGTTTCTATCAAATATGCAGAAACTGCTCAGTTTTTCACTATTACAGAAATGCCTGGCAGAGGTGACTCCCCTGACCTCAGTGACTCACACTTCTTGCACTCTTCTGCCAGGAAATTGATGTACTTACTTTTTGCTGATCGATAAAGGGGACGCGTAAGAGCTGCAAAAGCAAGTTACAAATATGTGGGAAGATGGTGGTGATGTGCAAAATAGGTGTGGTGAACGACCTTTGTATCCTCTAAAACTCTTACGGTTTTCCTTTTGCTTTGTATCAGTAATGGTTTTTTTTTCCCAAAATGGTGAAATAACAGTGACATTTTTGTTATGCAGATAAGTATTTTGAGCAAGTCTGTGACACAGTTGGAGATTTTGTTTTAGTACCGACTCGAGGCATTTTTAGTAGCGTGAAAAGAGAATTCCCTGTTTCAGGTTGTTGCCCTCACATGGCACATTTCCTTTTTTTGTCGGCAGGGTTTTACAAAGTAACTGAAACTTTCTGGGAAAGGCCTAGGATGCAAAAGACACATTAACAGTTAATTTTGCTGAACCTCCAAATAGAGTAATAGAGTGAGTGGAGAAATTCTGTGGGAGCACCAGACCCATCTCGCACTGTTACTGAACCCAAGCTTTTTTAATACTTCTGTCTACACCAAAGCTACATTCTCTTTCTTCCAGGAGCAAATATTCTGCGAGATTCAGCAGGCAATGTGAAGCTGGGTGACTTTGGTGCCAGCAAACGACTGCAGACCATCTGTCTGTCTGGTACAGGAATGAAGTCTGTCACAGGAACTCCGTACTGGATGAGTCCAGAAGTTATCAGTGGAGAAGGGTACGGCAGAAAAGCAGATATCTGGTATGTTACAAAACTTCTCTAACAAAACTTGTGATGATTTCAGAATGGGCAGTTTCTCAGCAGAATGCAAGTGTTTGTCACCTGAAGTTGGAGTGTTTTATTCTGGGGTTTAAGCTGAAGAAGATAACACATGAGAGCACTGGCAACCACATTTGTACATTTAGAGAGTGTAACACTGAAATCTTGGGTTTGTTGCTTTGGCATTTCGTGAGTCCATTGGTTTAGTGATCGCAAGAGAATCCTTTGTGTCAGCCTGCTGAGCACTGAGATGTCAGTGAGAATAGTGGCAGTGCCATCACACAATCAATAGTGCCTAGATAAATATCTCGTTAGCTCTTCACTGAGGTACTAGCTTTTGGCCCAGTGAGGCAACGCATTGGAGATGCACAGATAGTGATTTGCTTAACGTTGTGACAGTGGATAGCTGCTTTCCATCAAGGTTGCATTGTAGAGATGAGTGGACACTGCTTCCTTGTGGTACTTCAGAAGCTACTTGATATTTCCTGTGTTCCTAGAAGAGCACAACTCTGTTGTAACCTGCTGTCTCGCTTTTGCCTCTGTTTCAGGAGCGTAGGTTGTACAGTGGTAGAAATGCTCACTGAGAAGCCCCCATGGGCAGAATTTGAAGCAATGGCTGCCATCTTTAAGATTGCCACTCAGCCAACCAATCCCCAGTTACCACCTCATGTCTCAGACCATGCTCGGGATTTCCTGAAAAGGATTTTTATCGAGGCCAAGCTGCGACCATTTGCAGATGAACTGCTAAGACACACGTTTGCACACTATCACTAACAGCCTGCCTCAACTCAGCTTGCGTCTGCTGCATTTATTTTCTATTTGACTGCACTTTTATTTTTTATTTTTTACAAAAAGGAGAAAAAAGACAAGAGAGAGAACGCGTTCTCTTGAATCTTTGTTTCACTTAGATTGTAAACAATCTAAATTTTGTATCTAAAATAAGAATCTTCCCTTCCCTGCTCCCACCAGGACTAGAACTTCTTGTTTCTATAATGTACTGATGTGGTTCATGTAGATAAAGCACTTTAGTACATATTTGTTCCTTATTTATAGAGGGAAAAATAATAGAAATGATTGGACAGTCAGGAACTGTGTGATTTTTTTTTCTGACACCGCTGACTGACTCAGGGTGCAGGGAAAAAGACATGCAGCCAGAGGACAAGAAGGTACTCCTCTGTGATTGTTTGTTACGTTACAGGTACTTGCAGCAGAGAGTTCTAAGTTCTTATATTTTAGTGATTTAATGAGTTTCTGCATTGTGTAATTTAAGCAGGATCACATGGTTCTGAGAGTTAATTATAAAGCTGGAAGAACTTGGAATTCTTTGTTCAAAAGCATGTCTTGACTGGTACTTCTGTGTGACCAAAAGAAAATAACAGCAACAAAAAAGAACTCAACACTGATGAGATAGTTCTACACCAAAATCTCTATTGTATATTCTTAACAGGAAAAGAATTACACGTAGACAGATGATGGACCCGATCCTAGGAACTACTGTACTGCAAGGGGAATATTTCCATAATAGAAAAGAGTCAGCTGTTGGATGTAAATATTTAGGAGAATGTCTCCTGCTGTATCTGCCAAAGAAAATCCTCTGTTACATACACTTGCAGGGAGACTATCATGTTAGATAAGAAATATTAGAGGTGTTGAGAGAGAATTCTCCTCCATGATGCCATGAGTGTCTGGGGGAAAGGGAGCGATTGATCCTTCTGCAGTATGAGTTACATGATTCAGAACGAGCTGTAGGAAATAATGTCTTCAAAGCTGTTGAGGGGCGCTAGGATGGAATGTATGTCAACATCAAGTGCCTAAAGAATATAAAATCCTTCCCCTTATGCGCTGTAAGCATTGCTTTAGTAACGCAGTTCAGTCATCCAGGATGTGTTAAAAATTCCTAAAATAAAATTAAACTTATTTTAGCACTAGGAATAAGTCACAGAGAAGAAAGACCCCGCTTTATTTTTCATAAGGTAACGATGATCAAGGAGGCACAGCACAAAGCTGTGTGAAGGAGAGGCCCGAAGCACAGAGCCCCAGCAATCGAATAGCATGAGCATGCTTAGCCCAGCCTGATAACCCAGCTGTCGGTGTTCTTCAGCTTTCCAACTGTCATGAATTGAACGTTAATCAACTTTTTCTCAAAGAAAATAATAAAAGAACAAAGGAGAAACTCTGAATTGGAGCTTCTCAGTCGAGAAGTCCTGGTACTGATCAGAGGTAGTTAGTAACCGAATTTCATAGCAGAAAAGTCAAACTCTCATACCTCTGTGGAACACAACATAAATAACTTAAAAGGGAATTTGGAAATAAACGATTGGACTACAGAACTGAGTTAATGTATACTGTTTGGATGATTCATTGTTTGCTTTTGTTTTATAAAAACAGACCAGGCTGATATTGTGAACCTTGTCCACTCTGACAGGACTGCGTTATTGTCCCCAGGCTCTGCTCTGTTTGACATCTTTAGGGGAATAGAAGAATTATGAAGTGCCTGGAGGCAGAGTGGTAAATTTACCCATTCTCACACTAATAAACTCATGGGAGTTCCGCAATTGTTCTGCCAACTTCCAAATTCGGTACGTGAGCTTAAACAGGAGTGTGAATCTATCCTAGCTGCTTTGCCTGTAGAGGAGGAAGAGTGAGTTCTTGGCCGTCTCCTCCGAGGCTGAGTGGTGCCGTCTTCCATTTGTTAGAGCTATCCCTGACTTCAACCTTTGTCAGTCAGGGGACACAACCACGCAAGGTTTTCCGAGTGTGGAAAGGACAATCCTGACCAGGGAAGATTTAGAAAGCTGAAAAGAAAGTCTGCTTCTGCTGACTGACTTAGGGTCTCTCTGTCACTGGATAAAAGCTATGAAAGCAGATTGTGGGAAGAATTTGTGCATACTCTGCTGTAAAGGACCTTTGCTTTATAAGCAACATTTAGTGAAAGCAATGGAGGGAGGTTTAACACGGAGCCTAGCTTATGTAGCTAATTTAAAGATCAGATAATTGAAATGATTCCTTTCACACTGATCAGGAGGGTACCAAGACCGAGTTGAAAGTATACAGAGAGAAATCAGTTGTGGACAGTGATATCTGCAAAGGCAAGGAAACTTTGTATTACCGAAAAAGGACTTTAAAGGGAAACAACCAGGTTTACCTGTAACATTCTTAACATTTAAAGATGCTCTTCTGAAAGGAAACTGCACTCTCTGAAGCTTGAAAATTTTCAGAATCCTTTTTTCTAATAGAGTCCTTTTTGTGAGACAGTGCTGGCTCATGTATGTTGCCATATCACTTTCTCGTGATTTTAATACTGAATAATCAAAGTCACTGCTTTTGTGCCTTTTCTAAAAATGGCATTCAGTCATGACAATGGTAAGCATTTTGGAACCTGAAAAAAAAGACCAAAAAAAAAAAACCAATTTTCAGAATGCATTTCCCTTGATTTCTTTGAAATATCCAAAAACTGCTGATGTGGAGACAGCACTTTTTAAATGAAGATGGCTTCTGGCAGTTCCAGCAGTTTTAGCAAAATGTTACTAACTTAGCCAGGATTAGGCCTGAACTGTTTTATTTACCCTACGGAGAATTTGTCTACTGACCTAAGTAACTTGCAGGAAATTGAAGTGATGGTTACCATAGCTACTTTGAGCTAGAAGCTAAACCAGATTTTGACCAAGAGGTTAGCTAATACTCATACCCTTGCATGTTGTACTTCAGCACTGTTGCGTTGGGGTAACGTAGTAAGCCAGTTTGCATTAAATAATGTTATACATCTGTATATGGTGTCTGTAAAACACTTTCAGAGGACGCATGGAATGGCATGCTTACAGCTCCGTTGGCAGAGGTCTGCAGAAAAAAAAGTCCCTTCTCACCACTTCTGGTGACTTACTAGCGAAGATAGCAGCATTTTAGAGTCCTCAATTGTTCTTAGTTGTCAAATCCAATAAGCAGATAATGCCAATGAAAATAATACTGTTGCAGGGTTACGTTTGGCTTTTCTGTAAATGCTGTTACGAAGCTATGCTCCCCAAAAGTAAGAATCCAGGTTCACAGTGTGTACATGTATTTACAGAGGACTGACTGACCTGCTGAGGAGTTTTAGTATCATGTTTCACATATTAAGGAACAAAAGTTCAGCTATTTCTCTAATATGGCTTTACTGGTGTAACTCTCAGTCCTGTTAAACAAACTGCGCTGGTAGAGCGGGACTGAAAGCTTCAGTCGTATTAGAGCAAATTGTTTTAT
>JAOWBP010003503.1:16538406-16572723 GCA_028571105.1 Tragopan temminckii
TTTTCAATGGTGGTGGTGGTTTGTTTTTGTTGTGTGTGTTTGTTTTTTTTTTAAACACTGCCTTTTCATTGATGTGTTAAATTAAAACCCCAGGCAGTACAAGGGTGCAATAAAAGTCTTCATTGTCAGAATGACTCTAGCACACTGCTTGGAATTATCACGTACTGTATTTCTTTTGCTTTTTTTTTTTTTTTATTAAAGAAAAACTTTTTCCACTTGATTGCCCTAGCAGGCATCAGAACATCATTTTTTTTCTTGCTAATGACTGCAAATTCACTCTTTCTGAAATTTGTTTCCAAATCTGAAACAAATAAAGCTTCACACTGTTTTAACAGGCAAGAAAATACTACAATTATACAGAAAACAAGTTAAATGCAACAATATATGAAGTCAAGATTCTTTTCATGTGTTGAAATACCTTGGCTAAAATTGAGTCTGTCCAGTGGGTCTCCATTAAATGACAGATCAATGGTTGCTGAATCTAGAATAGACAAAATGTCTTTGGTCTCCTGAAGTAATCTGATAGTCTAATCAGAACACAGACAATACCTGAAACAGCAAAAAAGGATTTTAACTGGAAGTATAATCCAGAGAAAGTGGACTTCGTACACTTCGTAGGTCTTTGCAATCTTTTGACTTTCCAGTGGCAGTGATGAGTTGTATTAATGGACAGTGCTTAAAGCAGGAGTCAAATCAGACAGTTGCTTAAAACAACAGACAAATCAGTTCAACTATCTGCCAATGGATTTTAAACTGTTGTTCAGCAAGAATGATCTTTTCGTAACTGACAAGAAGGAGCAGAGAATTTTTTCTTTCTTTCCTATCCATCATCTGCCTTGTCATGAATGTGAATATTTGATTTTGAGTGCTGCAAAAAGTAGATCTGTCTGGGTTTGCAAAAACACATGTTCTGCAGGAAGACAACTCATTTGTGTATAGTAGCCTCAGTCAAATCTGAAGTTCTGAAGAGCAGGTCCAAGTGATGTGAACTGATAGTCTATTCAGAACACTACCATGTAATAGTCACCTTCTCCTCTCACAGCCCTCTACATCTCCCTTCCACATCTAAGGAAATGAACTAATGAATTTCCGTATTTGGTCCATGCTGAGAATTCCAACACTCCTAATCAACATCTCATTCTACAGATCATCCCAAGAAATGCTGATCTTCTGTTTTCTCCTACTGTATCTGATTGGCTATGCAAGAAATAGAGCAATTACAGACTGGAAAACTACAAGTAAAAATGTTTCAACAGAAGATCCTACCCCACTGGCATTGAGGTACATTTCCTACTCTAAAATACATTCATCAGTACTGCCACTTCTTGTGAAATGTGTCATGAACAATTATATTCACTTGTTATCTCTGAATAGTTACAGTACAGAATTGTAGTTATATTTTCCTGTTTGTTCAGTTCAGTTCTTGATCTTGATTACTATGCCAAACAGATGACAGTTTAATAATAGTTGAGATTGTCTCATAGTCCAAGTTCAATTCCTTGTACATAATTCTTTTCCCTAAAAAAATAACAAGAATACAGCCCCTTCCATGCACAAATGAATCCTATTATTAGCAATCTTTTGACTTATCCAGTGGCAGTGATAATGAGTTGTATTAATGGACAGTGCTTAAAGCAAGAGTCACAGACAAATCAGCTCAACTACCTGCCAGTGGATTTTAAATTGTTGTTCTGCAAGGATGATCTTTTCGTAACTGACAAGAAGGAGCAAATTCTAAACACTGTCCTATTTTTTAAGAATTTCTTGACTTGAGAAAGGAAGTAAGAATTTTATCAAGAATTACTAAACTACTCTGTGCTGCCCAGTTTTGAAATGTTCTCTCCAAATGGCCATTAACAGTGGGTATGGCTCAGAATAATTTAAGACGATGTCTGAAGGTATTCTGGCTCAAATCCCATTCAAATCAGAATCATGGAGAACCAGGTGGTTTAGTGCTCTAAGCACTTCAGTATCAAGAAGCTCCAAATACAGAGACTCCACATTCTCTAGGCCACTCTTCCTATGTTTGACTACCATCACTGATTTTTTTTCCCCATAACATCTAATTCAGAATTCTGTTTGTTGTGTCTGACCCAATCGCTGTGCTCTTCAAAAGAGTCTGGCTTTATCCTTTCTGTGAAGTAGAGACACAGAAAACTTCAAAGGGATTTTTTTTATATTCAATTATTTGGTTTGCAAATATTCTAATGATTGAATCATTTTCACCAAACCTGTCATTGCATTTGGCCTACAAAGCAGGAGTAGCAATACTTTCCAATATACACAAAGATATCCAGTAAGATAAAAACCACAGGCAAGCAGCAAAGATATGCGCCTATAAAAAGTGAAAATAAATACTAGCTTAAAAAAATTATATACATATCTCTCTAGATAACTACACATTTCTAGAAAAAATCTGGCAATAAAATACCCATTTTGTCACGACTGGTACATTCTCACTGCATATCTGTCATACACAATTCTTTTACGCACATGAAGCATCCACTGCAAAACAGTCTTGTTAGACATTTTACTCATGTGATCTATATGCCATGGTAAAGTGAGTCATCTCAAGCAAGACAGAAAATTTACTGAAATCTACACATGCAATTATTGACTTGCTTAACCTTATTCTTCCAGAAATGCCCAGGAGTAAAGATATTGACAAATATAAGCATAAAAACTGGGAGTTCAATGCAGTCTGTCTTTGAACATTTTTTCGAATGCCCATAAACTGTACAGCTATCATTGCAGACTTCTCTCTTCACAGTCAATCAGTAAAGTTTAAAAAAGCTTATTTCAACTACAGGACTTCAGACACCATATTCTTGGACAAGAGTCCTGCAGGATGCAATGAAATCTGGCAAACAAGTTCTGCAGAAAACTTACAAAGTAAAAAAAAAATATATATGTACATACTTTTTTTTTTTTTTTAAACCACATCCCATTAAGCTTTCCTACCTTATACAGAATTGCATACAAGTTCTATACTCTAAATTGGACATTATCTACTCCCTGAAAACACAGACATGAATGGAAATCCATAAACAGTTGCGCATGATGTAATGGTGGTTGTGTGGCTACTCCTCTGGCATAAGAAGATGGCAAACAGCCACTGTACTTGAGTCTTCTCTGCAGCCACAGCACTGAAGAAGCTCACCGTATAGCCTTGGGAATAAAGATTAGATTCTACTTAGGGTAACTAATCTATTTTATTTGCATTCATTGACAAAAATGTCAGAAGCTGTTATGAGAAGACTGCTCTTTGTGATGACTGTGCACTCGTAACCTGTTCAAAACGAGACCTGCATAAACTGACATCTCTGCAGCAATGAATGCAAACAAGAAAGTAAATGTGTCTGAAGAAGAAACATAATATTAGTTATAAGAACAATAAACAATCTGCAAGTCGGCACCCTCTCACACAACTGATCACGTAAACCGTAAGTACATTCCTACTGTAATAAATTCCACAGATGTCAATTAAAAATGAAGTCAATTATTATTTCAGGATTTGAGCTGCCAGTCTCAGAAAACCTACCCCTAACACCTTTGCCAATCTGAAACTCTTAGATTTTTTTTAATAGAATGTATTTACATATTAGCAAGTCAGTTCTTCCTAGGAGCAAATACATCATCAGCTCTGGTCTGCTGTGGAACTTAGTATGCAGACAGACACTGCAGGTGCTCAAGGCCCTGGGAAACCTGATCAGGTAGGTGGCATCCCTGCCCATGGCAGGGGGTTGTAACTGTTTGATTTTTGAGGTCCCTTCCCACCCAAGCCATCCTATGATTTTGTGATTCTAAGCTGCACACAAGGCTTCTGCAAACAGCAAGAATCCCAGTCACCAAATGCCAAAAAAGCCACTGCTAGATGCATTACCACTTTCATCTTTGTTGATTAATATTCCATCAGGACTTGCTACAGTTCATTATTATTATTTACTTTATCCCTCTTGCCATACTTAGGTTAGATAACTTTTTTACTTTGCTAAGAGTCTTGCTGTGGACTGGAAAGGATGTGTGTCAGTAACTCACAACTTAATTATAAACTGTCACTCTTTAACAGCTTTCTATTGCTACAACAACCCTAACCCACCCCCAAGCAAACAGCTGAAGGAGAAAGGAATTGCTGCCTTTTTTCCAAGTGAGAATGTAGACTCTGTTCAGTTTGGAATTCTGCACTTCATCTTTTTATATCAGAAAAGAGAAAGACGGGATACATTCTAGTACTTCTCTTGTCTGCATTCTGACACATAAAATGTTATTAATTTTTTTCAATAAACTACTAGAACACCACAGATTATCCTTTCCTGCAAAGACATTTTACATGTTCTAGCAGGGCCAAAAAAAAGTTCTCATTAAATGCGATAGAGAGCTATTTTTAAGAAAAACCCTTACAATTACTGAATAGTTTTAATACAGAATTTACTACTTACACAACAAGAACGCAATAAAGCAAACCATTTCAAACATGCCTGCAATGTTTTATGTATTGAACTACCTACAAGGCTCTAAAGCAGAAAAATGACTATGCAAAAGGGAAAAATAATATGCAGAGCATGTTTTGATTTAGAATGGCTTCTCTCATTCCTTTACATGGGTGACTGCACTACACTGTCTAGCTACACCTTATAATTACAGAGCAGATCATACATAAAAGCAGATTGTTCAAAGTTTCAGAAGCCATCCTGGCATGTGCTGCAGTTATCTCTACAACAGCTAACAAGTGGACGTATTTAAGCACTCTTCACTTAGATGATCTTCAAGGCTAGACACTATACTTATTTCTGCTTTAAAGCCTTCCTACATGATAAAACTAATTACTGTAACAAAGTAGTCAATTGTTTCACAGTTTCAGCATTCTAGTATCTTGTACAACGTTTTTTACTGCATCTTAATATATCTGAGACTTGAGAACACAATTCAACATTTTTTCAATAAGCAGAACTTGTTCTGTATCTAATACAAAATCCACATAAGTAACTGGCTAGCTGTCCTATAGTTCTAGAAATTCTGAAGAGAAATAGCCATGTTGGCTTTAACAGACTATCAAAAATCAATACACTACCTAACACACTCCTAAAATCATGCCCAAAAGCTTAAACCTAGCTGAAATAGCCAGCATTTCTCTTGAAAAACACTTGAAAATGTTCCTTTGGGAAAAAAAAAAAACAAAAACAAAATCCCACGCTACATTAGTGGCTACCAGGTAGGTGAAGCTTATCTTGCCACAATCTTCAAATCACCATTCAAGAGGATGTAGGACCCCGTTTATCTTGTGCAGCCTTTTTAAGATGCCTTTACATTACATATACAATAATTACTTGGCATTTTAAGACTTAGAGCATACCAGACCAATGAGGCAGTAGCAGACCTGTGCTTTGTGTTTCCGTCCTCGCCTCTCCATCAAAACTTCGTCTTTTTTTTTGTGCTGAGTGACAAATTCAGCGCACAAAGAACCTGCTCACACCTTTTGAGGTGCTTGCTGGCTATTACAATCCAACTTGACTAAATTTACCCATGCTTTCTTTTGCTCATAACAAGCAGTAAGAAATTATCTTTCCTTATAAATATTCAGATTTCAGGCATTCAATTCTTATTTCTTCATAAAACAAAGTAAGTATGCAACAGAAGACAGGTTTTTCATACAGTGCCCATCCAACAAGCCTCTACTTCAAGCTAGAAAGATCACATACAGATGGACAAGAAGCTGATAAACAGCTTTCAGACGGTAGCCAGTGCCAAGAGATCTTCCGTTAGAAAATGCAGAAGCTGTTACTCATACCTCAGTGTCACTGTCTAGTGCCATCTTAAACAAACCAGGGTGTCTGAGAAAAGCCGCACCCATCTTTGCTTTATGACATCGGAAACTAGGCAGTATACTACTACAAGGCATCTCACAACACATAAGAAACGTGTTTGGGAAAACAGATCACATTCACTGAGCTCTGAAGATGCTGGTAAATATACTTAAGATGAATAAAGGTCACTTACCATCTCTGAAGTCAGCATTTTTCTGCCTCACCAGAATTCGGAAGTCTTCTGCTGGGTTAACACTGCCAACCTACAGAAGATACAAAAATGACAGAATTGTCTGCCAAAATCCATCTCTTTCTTCTTGGGAGGCAACAGAAATCTTTACATTTCTATTTATTTTAATATGGAAACAGAACCGGTACACTTCTTCACAAGCAGATGCTGAAAACTCAAATTTTACAGTGTGTTAATGTAGAGTAGTCCTAGCAAAGGTTAGTCATGGCAAGCGCAAGATGAATTTACACTTACTACACTGCATTCTTATAAGCCAACTACATTCTCTGGGGTTTAAAGGTCAGAAACATAGTAGTTCAAGCTATCTGCTAGTTCAGCTTTGAGACCTTCTGCAGCACAGACCTCTCACAAATCTTGACAGACACTTAATGAGGAATGGGAGCTCCCAAGCATGAGGATACAGAATCATGGACTTGCCAAAGCCAATAGGTAGCTCAGAATTAAAAGCTCCTACTCAGTTCATCCACTCCTTCTGAAGCAGTCTGACATCTTAAAGGTGAAGCTCTACATTTGCATACAAGTGCAGAAACTTTACAACGGAAATAAAACCAGGTCAGATATCAAAGTTTACTGAAAAGTGGATCCAATAACCTTAGAATGAAAATTCACAGTATTTACTGTTTCCTTTCAGAAACCAAAACTTTTCTAATTTTATTTCAAATGTTTAGGTTTTGCTGTCACTGTAACTCTTTCAGTAAACTTACTTGCTCTCCCAGTGTTTCTTTTAATGGCAGTGCCATTTTTCAGCTAATAGCAGAAACTGATTATTAGGAGTACAGAATATTGGGCGCAGCTCCACACCTTTCTTAAAACTCAATCATTCCTCACAAAAATGAACTTAAGAGGGCAGCACATTCAAAAACAAGAAGTTATCTTCATTAATATTAAATCACTTATCCTATGAAATAAAAATCTAATAAAGTTATTATACAGTCTTTACCTACCCATTTACATTACTTGAAATTAAGGTAGAAACCTAGCTTAATGAAGATAAACGTATTATTTTAGTATCCCAGCCAATGAAGAGAGCAATCTCTAAAATCAAGCAAGACCTCTGATTAAGTACACAGAAGTAGCTTTTACGTGGCAGAATATATGAAAGAAGAATAAAACTCCACTACTGAACCCCAGCTCTGTGATACTGCTTTCTTCAGATCCACAGGCTTGCCTTGTATAGTTCTAAGCTTCGGGGGAGAATTTTGCCCCAAAATATCCAAGGTTGATGGAAATCCATGCTAATATTGACCTTAAGACAGAGAAAGTTTGCTTTACAATATTTAGCAGAGTCTACAAGCAAAATCTTCAAGCAGAAAAATTTCAGTCATGTCTATTTCAGCTAGAATTCCACGCTTTATCAGAAATTCTGTATGCTGACTACAATACACTTAGAAAAATTGATGTTCCCTTTTGATAAAAAGAGTTTTAAAACTTTACTTACAGAGGTGACATTGCCTTCAGCAAGTTTCATGATGCTAAAGCTATCTTCCTCATCTTCAATTTTTCTTCTCTTACCATTGGGTCCATCTTCACTGCAGCAAATGAAGAGGACAAAAATGAACAAACACTAAATCAAAGTAAACCTTCCTGCCTGCTGGGCTCCCTTCACTACATTAACAAAAATTACACTGAAGATTGGAGAAAATCTTCATTATACAACTGTTCCCAAATTAACAGTAAACGACACTTGATTTTTCATCGTCTTCACAAAGAAGACAGTAGAAACAGAAATCATTCATGTTATTCATGCACCTCTTTTGCACATTTCAGAATACAGGCTTTCTCCAGTTATTTTATTTGGAATCTATATATTGAGTTAACTTTGCTATTTACTGCATACTGTAAGTCAATAAATCACATATTACATGATATTTGGTATTCTCACCAGCTGCCTTTTAAATTTTCTTTGCAAATTCATGTTTAACATTTAATCAGGAAATCCACTTACTCTTCAAAAATTACCTGAAAGTTCCTGTTTTGGAACTGACCGCTACTACATGTCTTGTTTACACAGTGACTTTTGAGCCCAATAACCCATATTCAGAGATTCATAGAATGATCTGGGTTGGAAGGGACCTTTAAGATCATCTAGCTCCAAACCCTCTGCTTACAGGCAGGGACACCTCCCTCTAGACCAGGCTGCTCAAAGCCCCATCCAGCCTGACCTTGAGCGCTTCCAGTGAGGGGGCATCCACAACCTCACTGGGCAACCTGTTCCAGTGTCTCACAACAACTTCACAGTAAAAAATTTCTTCCTAATATGTAGTGTAAATCTACCCTCTTCCAGTTTAAAACCATTTCCCCTCACACTGTCATTACCTGCTTAGGAAAACTTCCGAAAAGTTCCTCCATTCTCCATCAGTACACAAAGGACTTTACATAATTGCACTAAGAACAGTTAAAACATGCTAGACAAACCCCAACTAAGTAAGAATTCTCCTAGGACAACCTTAAGCTACACCTAAAAATGCTTTCAAAAGATTAGGGTATTTTTAAATTACTATTTGTGGTTTCAGGCTACCTTTCGGGCTACCTTAGCTCTCACAGGTAGCATACCAAGGTGTATTCAAACAAGGAACTTAAATGCCAAACTCACAGGATTTTAGATTGTGTCTTGGCAACAGAATGAATCCTGATAATCACAAAAGAGAAAATAAATCAGACACTGTGTCTTGTGCTCTTTAACGTGATGGGCTACTGATACAGAAGAATCAATTTCAGTGTAAGAATGACTGAAAGCTACTCAGTATATGCCTTCAAGGAATCCCAAAGTTAAACAAAGTTGTTCTGAAAAAATTCCAATATGGCAATGAAAAAAAGGAAACTGAAAATTTGGGACAAAAAACAAATCAAGGACTGGGCCCCATTTCTGCATTCTTCAAGGTTACAACTGACTTTAAAATCTGCAGTGCATGCTACCGAAGTACCCAGTTAATAGAAAGAAGTCATACTGCCTTCCTTCCTCTCTGTAGCACAGTCCTCTCTGCTTTGCAATCAATGTCCATCCCACTTTGTTTCTGTGGTCTTCTCTGTTCTTTTACTTAATTTTGTCACTACTGAAATGAAAATCCATCTCCTCAGCAACTCCTGTCATCCATCATAACCTTACTTATCACTCCAGGTGAAATGATGACTTTGGATATGCCTCAGCACAAGGACAGCAGGACACCCTGCTTCGTTCCCAGCTCTGCTCTTTCTGGCTGACCTTGAACAACTTGCTTTATTGTTTTGGACAGCCAATATCCCCTCCATAAAATAGAGAAACTGCTCCTTATCTAACACTAGAGAGTTCAGAACTTCCACGTGAACACAAGTTCTTCTATGCATTGAGATGGTTTGACCTCAAAAACTGCTTTGTGATCCCTTGCAATGTCTTGAAATACTTCTCCCCCTGCAGTATTTTTACCATTTCAAAATGCTTTGGGGTTGGATATAGGAGGAGAACATAAATTATAATAAGTAAGTGTCTAAGTCCTAATCTACAGCCATCATTAAGCAAAACAGTACAGTAGAAACTAATGAATCCAAATAAACCCATTTATACTAACCAAGGATCTGACATTTAAAACCTGTTACTGATAATGCACTGATTAGCAGCGTTTTATTTATTTATTTTTTTTTAAATGTGAGACATGCAACAACTCTGAGAATAATTAATAAAATGGAAGATGAGTTTAAAATATTCGGTTCGACACTCAGATAGATGCCTCTCACATAATGCAAAACTGGGTAAGAGAACAGCCTCTCCAAAGTCAATCTAAGAAGAAAAATACATTTTACATAGAATGTAGGAAACAAAAATGAAACACATTAATGCTGATTGATAAAATTTCTATTAAGATATCACGGCTAAATTTATGCTGCTGTAGTCCCGCTCACACCTTTAAAAGTAAGTAGAGATTCATCCAGTCAATATCATGATAGGTGACATCAAATGCAAGAGATTGATCAGCACTAATCTTTTTCAAAAAAGTAACTGCTAAGAGAACTTCTACCCATCTTTTTAAAAACTCTTCAGTGCAAATTGTCTAGCTCCGAGAGCTTTAAAAAGTCGAATGTTACTGGTGTTCAACATTTTCCTTATCCACGCTGTAGTGAAAGTTTTTTCTCATTAAGTGATTTGTGTCACTCAGTTATTCCCAGACACAGATACAGTTACACAGTTGAGTCTCTATCCTTCTGCTTACTTCATGAATTCTTTTTTTTTTTCTTAAATCATTTTAAATGCCCACACCAATTTCTAACTCAATTCTTTTTATAGTTGCTTTCATCTCCCTTCCAAATCAAATCAGTTTTTAACCAAAACAGCTTTCCTTCTTGCTTGTCAAATTGAAGCCTTTGGGGCAGTACATTTTTCAGTACCATGTCACAGCTTTTTGTTCAAATTTCTTTCTAGCTTATTTGAGACTAAGTTTTATGTTGTTTTATTTCCTTGTTTTAAAGCTGTTTCTACACTTTCCTCTGCTTTTTAAAACATATACATAAATGTATGTATACTTATAAACACATGTGAACAGAACACAATAAGTGCATACAGCAAGGATAAGGTAATGTAATCAGCACAAATTCACAGACGAGACAAGAAAGGCACACACAGCACTGAACAAAAGAAAAAGCAATTTGTCTCCTAGTCTGTATAAAAAGGGTGGTCGCTATCCCAGAGCGGCCTGAGAAGTCCAATGTCATATCTTCCCAATGGTAACAAGCTAGGAGGCTCTACCCAACCAAAAGCAAAGGATACGCATCAACTCAGCTTAGCAGGGCCTTACAGTGGCTCAGAAACATTGTTTCTTGAGTTGAAAGAACTCAGCTGAAAATGGCAGAAGGGTTGAAAAAGGAGCTGAGAAGCTGAGAACATTCCAACATCTCAGAGGACCAGCCACTTATATTATAGACATTCAGTACATTTAATTTTGAGCAAAATAGACTTGGCTGGGAAAATAATACCAATGCAGTATCAATTCAGCATCTTTCATACTAACAGCACAAATAATGTAAGCACAGTATATGTACTAACAAGAGCCAAGAATTTTAGCTTAAAAAATGCTAAGATGTTCCAGAAGGAGTCCAGAATATTTTAAGACATCCACATTTACTGCACAGCAGATAATAATTAAGCTTTATTTCTTTTGATTTGCTATTCAAAATGAAAGCTGTAGAACAGCAAAATAGAGGGTGCTGGTAGGAATACTTAATCTTACAGGTAGTTTAAAGTACTGAACTGAACCTTCTGATACTCCTATTCTAACTATTTTATAAATGTCAGTAGGACAAACTCCTTGATCACCATGCAATCAAGCACTGTAAAGGGCTGCCCCAAGAGTTTGTGCAGTGTCCATTCTTGAATTTTCAAGACAAGATTGGATGGAGTCCCAAGCTACTTGTTTAGATCTCATAGAAGACTCTGCCTTGAACAACAGAGAACCAGAGACCTCCTGAGATCCCTTTCAACCTGATGGATTCTGTGATTTTGTGACAAGTATAGATACACAGACTGAACCCCAGTATGTCTTGTCCAACAGCACTAAGACCATCACTGCTCTTCGAACACCCCAGACATGCTGTGTTACCACAATGTTCTCCATGCATCAGTATCAAAGTGCAAAAAAAGTTTTAAGAAAAAGTTCCAACTCACTCATCTTTAAAGATATCTTGAGCAGTCTTCTCTTCTTTTTTCTTGCCAGCATCTTTTAGAGGGAAAAGTGCCTTTACTTTTTCAAGTGGAGCCTTGCACCTTTCTTTTACCACACAGGGCACCTCCAGCATTTCCAAAAGGTGTTGTTCAATTGGTGGCAATGGCTCATTGGGGTGAAAAGCCTTATGCTGCAAACACTGCAAGAAACAATTTAAAGAAAGAAACCTATCAGGTTACATACTTTTAATGGAATACACTTGTGTAGCATATACCTAACATCAGATGATACATAAGCATTATCTTCCATATTAAAAAAAATACCTTCACATTGATGAGAAATATTCTAGTTCACAAGTGTACTGAAAATCATGTGATCAGATGTAAATAATAAAACTAAATGAGAACACTGATGCTGTAATGTGTTCTATAAAAAATATTAGGAAAATCCCAGGAAAAAGTCACATGAGAGAAACAGTTTAAAACTAGACAGCAAGACACACAATTCAGTCTTGCATTCAAGTTACTGTCACACTTTCTTGTCCCTCAAAGAAATATTTCCTCTTGGACAAAAAAACTTCACGTGTATAATGAGTAACTTTCACTTGTTCAAGAGCAAGTAGCAAGAGAGAAGCTGGAAATGCACAGGTGAGGCACTGAACACAGGTATGTTTTCATAACAGCTTTGAAAAGAGTGATGGAATGAAGAGGCCTTACAGAAGAACATTAAAGTTGGAACAGATGGCAGGAGCTACAGAGAGGGCTCTTGGGCATCCCTGTGTGTCTAGCTATATAAAACTAACACACATACATACAGATACCAATACATGCAAACGCACGCATAGAAATACACAGGAGAATCTTTTGCCCAAGTACACTGCACTGGGTGTATTAGATGCAAGTGCAAAGGCAAGTACCCAGTAAACTAGGACAACAGGAGTGATTTGCTCCCTCACTGACTGTCAAACACAACCTTAATTTAAAAAACAAAACAAACTTCTGTTTATGCCAAAAAGCTGCCATTAAAAAACATCCAGGCCATATGCTGCACATCAATACTGATGTGCTTTCATGCTGCCATTAAGATCCCAATCCATATTAGAGCGTACTTTCAAAAAGAGGCAGCGATACAAGGCTACTGATTTGGAAACACTTGCAATGATTTAAAGCATAATTATTTTGAAACAGTAAAAATCTTGCTGGAAGCTGCAATAATGGCTCCTGTGAGACAACAACTAAAAATAAACAAGAAAACCCAGAGATTATTTGACAATTTTAAAACAGCATTAGGGTGAATGTCTTCTACAGATTTTGCATCTGAAATCTCTACATATGTAGCTGCAAGAGCTGAGCAGCCTGTAGCCACAGCCATCACTTGTCCCTGCTTTTCAGAGCAGAATGTGACTTCTGAAACCTGAGATGGCAGATACCCTCAGAATCAAGATGTAAAACCAAGATGAAGTTGAATCAATTTAACCTGAAGCTTTTTTTCTTTGAAGACTTGAATTCCAGGGCATAATTAAGTTCCTCATCCTCACAGATGCAAAGAAAATCTTAATGATATGAAAAGAATTTAAATCAAAATGTAGACAGCTTGAAACAATAAGTTCAAGAAGTGTGAATTATTCTGCTTACCCATAAAATGTATTAAATCAGACACCCCAATGTAGTACTTTAAATATCAACCACGTTAGTAATTTATTACTGATCAATTTACCTCTGATCTGTTTTGGAATCACTGCTCGATGAAATAACGAATAGAAAAGTGACTCCGCTCAAGATTTGATTAGATAGATAATGAAAAATTAAAGCCCTCTCAGTTTCTCTTTGCCCAAAACCTTAAGACTGAATTTTTTTCTGCATCATTATCTTCCCGGTACAGTGTTGAAATTCCCAATCCAGTTTTAACTTGTCTGGTCTGGGTACCTCTGAGTATTTGTGATACTGTTGTGGACTTTTCAGCACAGGTGTAATTCCCCTTTTTCTCCTGGACATCAGACATTTTAGGAATAAAATATATATCAATGACAATATGGAAATCTATACTTAAATACAAAAGCTTTTATATTGGACTCTTCACCATGCAGATCATTCTAATCTGAATTAGACAAAAAAACTAAAAGATTTAAGAAAATGTTTTTTAAGATGTCATATAACTTATGACCTCACCTGATATAACCTTTGAAAATGAGGGTTTGGGATTTTGCTGGGCTTAAACAGGTCCTCAAAAGTTTCTCCATCATCATCTTCATAAACCAAATTCATAGAATCAATCAAGGAGTCAATTGCAGATAATTGATCCACTAAGGCAACAATTAAATACAAAGAAAGATTAAATGAACTTGCAGACGGACGCATTTCTTGAAACAATTTACAGATGAAGATTCTCTTCAGAATGTGAAATTTTGACCTAGTCATTAAATGCCACAGAAGACTGCACATACAAGAAATGCCCAAAATGAATATGGGCGGCAGACAGTAATAAAAACTCTGCTTTGTTTAAGGACTACAATGTAAAGTCATGAAGCTTATAGGGTTTTGTTTGGTTGGCTTTTGTTCTTTCTTTCCTTTGGAAGACCTCAATTACTGCTGCCTTTTTGCTTCCATTTTTCTTTTTCAAGTTGTTTTCATTTGCAACAGAAGGTTTATAGGACACTTAGAAAACGAGGAGAAAAGTAAATTTGAAAAACTAAACTAAGTAATACAAATTTTAGAAGTTAGGATTGCAAATTAACTCAGTTCACAATAGTCGACTATTGCTCTGGTAAGACAAGTTTAAGATCTGTTCTCAAAAGTGCTGGTTACAGGAAAGTAAATAGAAAATGTTTCAGAAACCCAGTCATGCTATAAAACCCTGATGCGCAGATGCCCATTCAATGGATCACACTACAAATTGAAGTGGGAGTGGATTTCAAACTGCATTCGTTTATGCTCATTGCTGTGAAAATTCACAGAACATTGAGTCAAGCTTTGCATGGCTGCATATTGTATAGTTCTTCAAAGATGCTCTCCCTTGAATCTGGACACAAGTAAGTAAATGCTTCAAAAAAATACCAGAGCATAGAAAATACAGTTCAGATAGTGACCACAGGACCAGCTTGTTTAGAGTGATTGCTCTATTCTAATCCTAGCTAACCAATCACATATTGCAGACCCCACATGATTCGGCCATTTAGTCTCACAAACAAGCTCCAAGATCAAGGGTTATGGAGGACTAACCCTCAAATGTCTGCCACAGAAAAATCCTGTGAGACTAATAATCATAAAATCTGAGCCAGAATTCATTCAACAAGACAGCTTTGAATGACTGTCCACAAACCCCTCAGGTCTCTGCTCAGCCCACAACTGAACTGCTGTAATTTAGATGCTTGTTTCACACTTCAAGGTGGCAACACTAGAACTTATTTCAAAAGGGCTGTTGTAGTGGCTATTTTCTTTTCTATGTCAAAAAATGACAATGTATACAATTTCATCAGAAAGCCAAGTATTCTAGCTATTTCGGAATGTCTTAAAAGAAGAGTATTATAGCATTTGTCCAGTTGCCCAATAAAGGATTATCTTACCGGTAGGACAGCATTTCTTATTGTTTTTCAAGGATGAAAACATGTACTGTCTTACATCTTCCATGTATGGTAGTTGCACATAGAAGAGACACTGAGAGAGAAAACAGAAGAGAAATCCAAAAAGAAAAAATTGAGCATAAAGTTAAAAAAAAATCTGAAGTATCCCAAAGTGATCCATTAAGGCACTAAAAACACAGATATTAGATCTTTTAATTTTACTTATATATGTAAAAATAAATCAGCAAAATGCATACAGAGCAACATCATTTTAAGCAGTAAAAAACAAAAAATTATTTCAGAATGCAATGATGGCTACACTTCTTAACTTACTACAGGCTGAATAAAGACCCCGAGATCATCCAACACCTTTGTCTTGCAAAGAGTTCCATCCAGCCAAGTTTTAAATACTCCATACACTGAAGCTTTGGGAGGTTTTATCACAGCTCACTGTGTTTCAGGGGGAAAAAAAAACTTCTTTGACATTCTCATGCTAATTTTCCCTTTATTCAAATACCTCCTCCAGTATATACTACTCTAAATAACTCCTTTCCATCCTTTATATTTGTAGCCTTCATAAGCCTGAAGACTTACGTCCGCCCCCACCTTAGTCATTGCTTAGCCATGCTATATATATTTAGCTCTTTCAGTCGTCTCTCAAGAAAGATCAGTGGAAACACAGGTAGCAAAAATTCTAAGAAACTATGTTGTTTTGGGTCTTTCAAAACTTAAAAGAAATATTTCAAATATGATGTGCTTACTTTTTTTTAATTAAAAAAAATGACCAAAAATTTTACTCAAAGACTATAAAAAAAGATAAATTACTGTCTTCCTGACTCTCGACCTGAATTTAAGAAGCATTTTTAAGAGCTGTTAGCTCCTCCCCTCAGGCCCAGTTGACTTAGAATCCTAACGACACTGGAGTAACTGGACATGCCTGAAATGCCAACTACAGACCTAAAATTTGCATTACTAAGCAACCTGGAAATAAACATGCAGTTAGAATCAAAGAAGGAATCTAGTACAACTTTGAATAGTACTCTGAGAGGTAGTTAATAACACAGCAAGAAAACAATGATAACTTGTCTAAATACCTGATTACACCTCTTCTAGATATCAACACACAGATTTCAAGAATAACAAAATGAAATTATTGTTATTAAAAATACAGATCAATTTTATTCAAATCTCTAATCCAGAGAATTCTAATAGAAATATGTATTATTACTTTTCTCGTTTTTTTTTTTTTTTTTTTTTTAAGACATTTACTTAAAACTATTTGTTACCTCCTTGTCTTAAGACTTGGTATTATGTCATAAAAACACTAGTGGTTTCTTCTGGTATTATACAACACTGCAAATTCACATGGTTCAATTATAATCATTTATTAATTGGTATTGTTAAAGCATCTCTAAAGAATCTCTCTAAAAAAAGGTAAAGGTGAAAAGTTACCTCATATGCATCCTTAATGCATGGAAAAGCTACACCAATTTGAGGGTTACATCTTCTATCATAAGCATAACGCACTATAGCTACTACATTCAACTCATCCAATGCTTGAACAAGGGCAGAAAAAGCAACTGCTGCATTCTGGGAAAAAGAAAATCATACAAGTTCTCATTAGTCTGCTGAAAGATACCTTCCACAGTGAATTCAACAGCACTTTCAACTACAACTTCATGTTCACAAAACTTTTTTTTTTTTAACATGAAAATTTTGAAAACGAAGGAACAAAGTTCAAATCCTATCATGAGAGTGGGTCCACTCAAAGCTGAGCATCAGCTTTAGATTCAGCATATACCACCATTCACACTATCCACGAAAAGTTCCGAGAAACATTATGAGACAAATGGAGAAAAGTCAGACCCTTAATCAAACACATCAAAGTTCTACAGTGATGCTCTTTCTTCTCATGATTAAAATAATTTGGAGGTCTGTTCTAAACAGTAGAATGGTCGGTATGAAAATGAACTTAGTCACCAGCTCCCCATGCCCCTGCACAAACAATATTTACAGGTTTCTCATTATCCATGCGACAGGGTATTCGTTTGAGGTCCAAACTACTTTTCATTTTAATGGACAGTGGTACAAGACTATAAGTTGCATTAAGAATGTTTCTGTTTTATCAACGCAGAAAGAAGGAACAATTTCAAGCACCACTGCTTTCTGTTCTATTCCAGGGCAAACTGGCCAAGAAGGCCAATGGCATCCTAGCTTGATTAGAAACAGCGTAGCCAGCAAGAGCAGGGAGGTGATCATGCCCCTGTACGCAGCCCTGGTGAGGCTGCATCTTCAGTACTGTGTTCAGTTTTGGGCCCCTCACTATGAGAAAGACATTGAGGCCCTAGAGCATGCCCAGAGAAGGACAGCAAAGCTGGTGAGGGGACTGATGCACAGGCTTTATGAGGAGTAACTGAGGGTACTGGGATTATTTAGTCTGGAAAAGAGGAGACTCAGGGGAGACCCTGCTGTCCTATACAACTACCTGAAAGGAGGTTGTGGTGAGGTGGGGGTTGGCCTTTTCTCCCAGGTAACTAGTGGCAGGACAAGAGGGAATGGCCTCAAGCTGCGCCAAGAGAGGTTCAGATTGGATATCAGGAAAAATTACTTCTCTGAAAGACTAGTCAGGCACTGGAATGGGCTGCTCAGGGAGGTGGTTGATTCACTATCCCTGGAGGCATTTGAGAAACATGTAGACATGGTACTGAAGGGACATGGTTTATTGGGCAACATTAGTAGTAGGTGAATGGTTGAACTAGCTGATCTTCAGATGTTTTTTCCAGCCTTAATGATTCCGTGATTCTTTGAAATCATTTTCAGTATTAAACTTGAGTTCATCTCACCTCATCATCTTTCGCTGCAAAGACCTTGAGAACCTGGTTGCCCATATAACAGTGCCTCTGGATCTACAGATTGAAACAGTCAGAGGTTAGCTTGATGTAAAACAAATGTTATTAATGTACTCAGACTAAGTACTGAGCGACCAAAACATTACTGAAGTGAGAAGCCAAAGAACCTAACCACAGTGCATAGAGGTTAAGGCTTTGCTTATGTTTAATATTTCCATTTTTTACTCAGTGTGGATATTCAGTCATATTCTGCAAAATATTCCCATATCCTTCCTATCAGTTGGCAGGAATAAGAGGCTATGTTACTTGTAGCTATTGTGAGTCTGGAAAACATCCAATAATAAGTCAGTATGGAAAGCCACAGTAGCTAACAAAACACCTAAACCGAACTGGCACTATGCTACATCTATTCTATTAAAATTTTGCTAGCAAAAATAAATGAAAAAGGAACTGAAGAAAGTTACATCCTTAACTAATAAAGCTAGTTTAAGAGCACTGTGTAGTATTTACAACTGTACTGGCAAAGCAGCCAGTACTGTTAGCAGAGTGTATGCTGCTCATGAACATGGCTGACTGAAAAAAAGAAGTGTCATCACTGGGCATTGCTCCAATAACCAGAGCTGCAGAGGCTGACACACCCAGAGAAACACTGCAATAGTGGAACAGTTGTCAAAGCACGCATATTACACTAGTGAAAATGACCTTTCCTTGTTAAAGAAAATCCCACCAAATTATACTAGCTCCAAACCACACGGAGTTTCATCATTTAGCAAATTAGCATAATGCTGTTGAAATCAGTGACAACTTAGACCACAGCAGATCTGTTTAATGTACTGCAACACAATTCTTGAACTCGATTTACTCTGCCTTCAATTATTCTTTGCCTTTCTGCCTTAAAAGGCTCAGGCATTTGTACGTTTCATACGAATATCTGAAGTGTGCATCACTATACCTTTTGTTTGCCAAAGAAATGGGTCCTTTGTAATATTTTCCAGTATTATTTTTTGTTTTACACAGCCTTGCTTATAAATTAAAAATCAAAGTTTAAGCGGCCTCTGATCTTTTTTTCCTGAGGGATGTGAATAACTAAGAAAATAATACGAGGTGGTTCTATTCCTTCTTTAATTATGAATTCGGAGCTGTTCCAGTTTCTCTAGTTATCTTTTCTCCATAGTTTTTTTTATTATTTTTTAATAAAATTAAATTAAAATAAAACATACATTTGAATTGTGTTGGTAACACGACTTCAAACAATAAAATTCAGGAACCAGAACATAAGGAAAGCAAATGTCTTGAAAATTCTACTCATAACTGAAAACCTCCTGATACCATTATCTGTACAATATAATTTTAATTAATATAATTTTAATCCTGCTCAATATAATTTTAATCCTGCTCCCTAAATAATTCTAATGTGCTGAGGTATATCCAACTACTAATGTGCTTAAATACTCTCAATTCTAGTTACAGGACCAGAGCATACATTATTTAATATGTAATTCCATTCCTATTTGTCATGAAATCCATAGTAAAAAATTTCAAAAGCAGTACATATTTTGTGCACTGAAAAATACAAAAAGTTCTTAATCCCTTAGGGCATGCTTATGTGATAAAAAAAAAAAACTATTCCTGCAATAAATTACATGGAGGAAGTTTGGAAGTACTACTGCACTATTTGACCAACAGGGGAAAAAAACAGCATATGAAAGGACTGTTCACTTACAGGAGCACGACACTTCTCAGCTGCTTTCAAGTCAGTTTCTCTTTTCAATAAAAAAGATTTCAAGTTGAAATAGGAGGCCAGTTTCCAGCTAAGAAAATGCTGCACATGGTACAATACGTCTTACAGAAAATAATGAAGACAGTAAGACTCAGCTGTAAACTATTAAGATGAGAGAGAGATACAAAAAAAAATCTCTCGTGATACTTGTTGTCTGAACAGAGGGCTCCAATATGTCAGATCCATTTAGCAGCTCCCAATATCTCCCCTCCCCCAGCCAATTTAGGGTGTATAAGCTCAAGCACAGTGCTTTTCCTTAAACAATCACTTTCAGTGCATAAGTTACTGTGTTGCGTCTTTTTTGCAGAATTTTACAATCTGAACATCCTCAATGAACAGCCAGGTTACAGGTCTTATTTAGGCTGAATTCTCATTTTAATTCATCAGTGTAACTTCCTGGCTTTCTCAGTCAATATGCTTCAGATCATCACACCACAATAGTCTAACAGTATCTCCAGTAGTACACAGGGTCTTCTGTGCCAACTGTACAGAAATGTTTAGTTGCATACAATAGGGAGACAGCTTCTGCAGAAACTTCCTCTATTTTATCAGCACCTTTCCTTCTTGGTAAAGCTAATGATTGCTCAGCCTTTTATCAAGGGTTCTATTTTGTACAGGCAGTGAGATTTTTCAGAAAAGAGCAAAAGGGCTAAAAACTTCCAGAACAGTTGATAGAGCTGCTCTATGGTCTCACTTCAGCACTGAGTGTGAAAAGGACTGGGTGCAGTGAACTCCGAGATGGAGTAAAGTTTCAGGCACCCCATGCAATATCCTGAAAAAGAAAGAGCAAAAGCAGCTTAAAACTTCTAGGAATTAATGGCATGCACTCCTGTGCATTCTTGTCATGTATCGCATTTCCAGAAGAGTTTATTAAGCCTTTACCTAAGTTCTTCCAGGTAAAATAGATGTACCTGTAGCATTAATTTTGTCACATAAGTGCGTCTATTCACAAACACTGAGGATCTCCTTGAGATACAGAAGGCTTTTCAATGATGCTACCTTCATCTTAATTCTGTGAACTCTCTGCTACACTTAATTTTTATTATGGAAACCAAAAGAAAGGTACCATTCATAATCTAATTCTTATGGAAATGAGAAGGAATGCTGCTAGTTCCCAGGCTTTCTTTAACACTCCTATAATGTTAAGGGAAAAGTTTCTTGTGTTTGAAAGTGAAAAAACACACTCCTGGCAGGGGAAAGCCCCAGGCTTCTGTTTTACCTGAACAGAAGAAAAATTCATCTACTCTTGTAGATCAGGCATCACTATGTAAGTTAGTAAGATGAAATTAAAACTACGGCATATCTGTAGTCACTTTGTGGAGATCTGAGATCAGTGGCTCTTGCTTCACTAGAAGGAAGAATGGCCATATTTATGGATGTCTCTCCTTCACAGGACTACATGCATACTGCTTGCATCTACTAGAATCTACTCCTCTATAGTTGGCTGCAGGTGTCCCATTCCCAGTTCTGGAATTGAGTACACCACCATAATTTCAACAAATTCAAACCAAAATCAGTAGATTGAATAAGTTTAGTACTGTACCTGAGATGATCTGCTGAATCCCAGAACAGAAAAACATTTTGCTTCAGTTTTGTATTTCATTTGCTCTTCATCTTCTTTGGAAAAAGGAACTATATCACTCCCATAGCGAAACCCTGGAAAACAAGAGAGGAGCATCTGGTAAGCATATGGGCCTACAATTCTATCACTGAAATTGGCTCTCTGAATATTTTAACAATGCATGCATACCCCACAGCTACACTCCACATGCTCATCAAATTACTTTTCCTGTTAACAAAAAAGCACACACCCTACAGAATCATTTTGTACTTTATGAACAGCAACTGCAATCCTTGTAGATCATTTTACATAACTGCCCTTGTAGAGGGCAAAAAAGATAAAGAAACTGAACGTCTTGCCTAACAAAGTTATGATCACAGAATAGAATTAACAAATAGACTACAACACTCTCTGCAAATGTAACGAAGGAAAAAAAAAGCATGGCATAAATCATAAGAAGGAAATGACATCACAAGGGACTCAGAGAACAAAATGTGTTAACATTAGGAGCGAGATATACCTTCATATAGTGGAAAAAAAGAAAATCAAAACATCTTTGTATGCATAAGTGGTCTTTCTATACACTTCTACTTTAATTCCCATGCCCTATATTACAGGGATACCTAGATAAAATAGGAATCTGTTTGTTTTTCTCTACGAATTGCTCATTTCCCTACCTGAAGTTAAAATATCCTCCTCCCTGCACCATCATCCCATTATTATACTGTCACAGACTATGGGCTGTATATCTTAGGTGAAATGAAAGCAGAAGGAACATAAGTAAATCTCTGGATTAAAAGTCTATGTGCATACAAATTTTCTGGAAACTGAAAAGCAAACAAGCAGACAAAACAAATGATATTTTGGTACGGGTGTTTCAAATGCAAAATATTGTCTAATTATGCCATTTCTCAAAATGTCCAGGGAAGTCTAAGACATCATCTGCTCTTTAAGAAAAATATAATACCACTGATAAGAGAAATTTTTAGTCTCCTTTGTTCCTATTGAACTGTTCACAACATTTTTTGTTTGTTATTAGCAATATCCCACAGCTTTTCACCAGCTGGGGCAATTCAAAGACACCAGCAAAAAATAGTCTAAAATGCTTCAAAATATTCACTATAATAAGTGGATTTTAAAAAAATAATAACATTTTTGAAATAACAGAGTACTCAATTTTACATAACATTTCAGCTAAAGAATCAAATAGAGATATAGATTATATATATGCGCCTTGTACTTTTTGGGGGACATTTTTATCTGTTATTTCTATAAAACACTTTTGCTACAATTCAAAGAGGTTAAATAAAAAAAAAAAAACAAACAAACAAAGCACAATATGACCACATTTTTAAGTTTATTTTATTTACATAACAGCAAATTCTATATTGTTATCTGAATAGCTGTGCCCTTTTTAATTAACACACTTGTCCCAATTACGTGGGACTCAAACTGCAATCTGGAAAGAATTATTCAGTAACAAAATCTAAAATCACAAAAAAAAAATCACGTTTTTGCTTAATTTTGTTTTTTAAAAAGCAGATTATTTTGTACTGTTTCTGGGACCTTCAGTCCTCTCAGGAATTTAATGCACTTAGAAAAAAACATTCTATATACCACTATTCCATATCACACCTCTTGTGGAAAGTTAAGCTAATAGAATTGTTTTATATTCTGCAGAATATGTAGAGCAGTTGTTTATCTAGGAAGAAAAGAAGTGCTATGAAAGTATTCATGTTATCAGTATCACTGGAGATTTGAAAAAAGCAAAGGTAACACCACCACCGACTACAGAACTGAGATTGCCTTCCACACTGTACTGTTTAGGAAGCTGTAGTCCCCTCCAAGTTCCACCTGGTGGTATTAGTACTATTATTCCTACTAGTAGGAAGAATAAGAACTTTCAGAATGTGCTAAGACAGACGGCTTACACAGTTTACATTTTTAAATTACATTTATACTTCCAACTACATAAGCTAAGCACTTTCTAGTTCTATAAGAGTACAGCCATTATCTCAGGTCTGCCTCCAGGATGCACACAAAGAAGTCATACCTTGAATAGTATCATCTTTCTGAACCTCTGTCTCATCATCATCATTTAAACAGTAAACGGTTTCTCTCTGCACATCTTCTTTTCTGAGGGTTTTAGCATCCACAACTGTCCAAATTTTTTTCACCTTCTCTTCTGTGAGCTTTATATCCAAATTTGAAGAAAAGGAATATTTAATGTTTCACAGTTGGATCCAGAACTCTTACCACAACATGAACAAAAAAGTCTTAGACCAAGTACTAGGTAATTTTGCCAGTAAAAGAGAGCCCAATCATACATCTCTGACTGCTATCACAGTGCTTTCAGCACAGTTTCATCCTTATGAAAACTGTCATTCAACTTTATCATATAGACTGCATATTTGCTGTGGTTATTTGTCAAAATCATGGGCTACGTCATTTGTGGAAGTCATGCAGCTTATCATTTATTTTACTTCCTTTACTCACACGCTCTTGACAAAGTATTAAGGTGTACATTAAAGGTAAAAGACAACACTCATTCAGCTTGTTTGCTGAGTTAGGCATCACGTTACTATGTAACAGCATTAAAAAAACACCCTATCTTACTATAGCTTCTCCAAAAAGCAGAAGACAAGCTGCATCACAGGACTGGGGAGGGAAAGAACGAAAAAATATATAAATGCAATCAACAAACATTTCCTGACTACAGGAAAAGAAATATGCTTTCTTTCTTCTTTGAAACTGATGGTGAACTTAATAAATGAGAAGAAAAATGTAGAACTGGGTAGAAAACAGAAGAATGGATTACGGCAGTAGATACCACAAGTCTATTTCTAGCTCTGCTCCAGCTGCTATATGACCTCAGGCTAGCAACTTGGTTCACATTGCTCACTCACAGGGTTATTTTATGTATGTAAACACCTTTGGGAAGGGATTCTTACTGTGGACTCATACAGGCTCTGGAAGAATATCCCAATCAAAAAATATTTAAAAATATAAAAAAGAAATGATGGGTCCGCAGACAGCTCTCTCAAGGCTACATGCCTGTCCTTCAAAAATCAGATATATTTCAACTTCTTAATATACCTTGATGCCTCACAGTTCTGATCAGACTCTTTGTCTTGGATTCTAATAACAAATCAAACAACCTCCATCTCACCAGATTCATCAATTCAACTGCCATGCTATATAGTAACCTACTTCTTCAGTTATTGGAATTTTGCACAATTTTTGTGTTTTAATATACTTCTTAGCATCATGTGAAGGACCAAAAGAAAATACAAGGAAAACAGACTGCATATAAGCTCTCTCCAACAGTATAAAGCAAACAAGTTGAAAACACATCTTTTTAAAATGTGAAATAATAATAGATGCAACTTGAAACAATAACTGGTGTAACATTTACGCTCATCATTTTACACACAAATGCATGCCTAGGAGTTAAGAGATACACATTAAATCTCATTGAGATGCAGACGTTTCACTGATATCAAATGGAAAGCTTCACACAAGTGCAGCATTCTAAATCAAGTTCATCAACTTCAATACCGTTGTGTCACAGCATAGATGGCAATTACTTCTATTTATGTGCATCATTAATTTTTGTTAACGTGTGTACAACATGGTGAAGTTAGAGTTGCTGTGGGAACCAGTTTCAGATCTCCTTATTTCTATACACAAAATCTCTGCATTATTTTGGATGCTTTTTCAGGTTCTTTTTTTTTTTTTTTAGGGTTTTTTTTTTTTTTTTTTTTTAGCCTTTAAGGATAAAATTTGCAGCTGCACTCAACTGGTTGCTAACATACAATAAAATATATAATTTTATAGACTTACTGCTTTGTAGGCCACAATCCTTATAGACAAATTGGAACCAATAGTTAACTGGCATGACCAAGGTACAGGTCTTCTTTCTATTTTCTTAAACATTGCAAGACGTTCCAGGCTCTCTCTAAACAAAGGATTCAAGAAGACAGTAATGAACTCTTTGGTGAACTGTAATAAAATATTACAGACAACACACTTTTTTCAGAGAGATGCAGGAGCCCAATTGTTTCAGCTTAAATGGCATGAAGCATTAGAAAATAAACTCTGTGAATAATCTTGTCATTAACCATTGTCAGAAGAGAGAAGGAACAAAAGAGGTGGCACAGTAGATTATTCCCATCTTGAGTCTTCATTATAGCGTGACATCAGGGCATAAAGACAGTACTATAGGTCTTATGAGGAAACTACACAATTGCTTATTAAGCATTTTACATTTCTCTATGCTCAGTCAATTAGGGCATGTAGTTAGCTGAACAACCTAAATTAGAAAAGGCTTCTCCAAGTGGTGAAATGTTTTCTGCAGTGGAAGCAAAGAAATAAATAATCCAGCTTCAATTAACGTGACTTTGTTTGTGTGGTAATTAACTTCTGACTTCTTTTTTTTTTTTTTAAACACAGCGCTAATGAACTCATTTTTTTTGGAGCATTCAGCTAGAATGAAACAAGTTACTTCAAATATTTCTAGCCTAAACAGCATATGTGCAAGTTCATAAAATACAAGAAAGGGAATTTTAATGATCTCATACCAAAAAGTGTTTATTCAACTGCACAAATTTAAGCAATGGAGTCCAAAATTTAGAAGCTGAAAATAAAAGTGGTGTATAATACATTATCATGAAATCAAACAGGCTCAACTATTGCACTCAGAATGGTTTCCAGCTAATGCAAACTCTATTAGCTCTTTTGCTACAAAATTCCAGTACCCAAGTGCTCAGAAAATGTTATTTTTATTGCATGATTACACAAAATAGTGTTAATCTCCCCTTTTTCACACTGTAATGAAACTCAGAATGTACCTCTGTTGATTAAAGAGTTTGTCTAGCAGAAATTAAGATCAACACTTAAAAACGCTAATACAGAATTTCACTAATTCTAATTCTTAACTTTCTTAGGATAAGCAGCCTGGCTTCTTGTTTGTTTGTTATATTTGTTTTGTTTGTATTTTGTTGCAGCTGTTGTTTACTTTTTTAAAACTCTAACAGAAGTATGATAAAAGGAGAAAATACACTGAACTTTCATAATGAGATAAACATTAGATTTCCTTTTCCCTGGAGAAAAGAAGGGACGGAGGAAAAACACCTTTTCTAGCAGAAGAGACATCAATATAGGATTTTTTACAAAGGATTTGTGACTACATCATTAAAACTATTCCAACGTATGTTCAAAGAGGAATGTGAAAATCAAATACCTGAAAGTGCCAAATGCCTAAAAATGTAATGTAAATTAAGTCTTTCAATCTCTCGTATTTACAGAATAAAAACACTCCCTATTATCAAAGGCTATTCAGTCACTAAAATGCTAGTAAATGCGCACATGTTTTAAAACTGTCTTGTCTCCTCTGCTCTTCAGTCATTTCTCCCAAGAGAATGGAAGCAGAAAGACCTCTTGCCTGATAACCTGAATATCAAGTCCTAAAACAAGAGAAGAAAATCTCACTTACCTCCCTTGTATTAATGATTTATAAATAAAATTTACCAGCAGAGATAATGAACACAGGAAAACAAAGAATGTGTCTGAAACGGATTTACACAGTTGACTCCTTAAAGCTTGATAAGCAACTTAACTGCATCTAATACCTCACATATTCTTAAACAACTAAAGCTTAAATCCATTAGCCAAATGCCTATTTATCCAAAGATTTTGGATTACCCTTCAAAGTGTGGCACAAATACAGCTTACACAGTAGCAAAGGCCTGTGATAAAATACCTATATAAAGAGGGGGCCAAGCCAGCAAAGTAGCTTCATGCATATGGATTATTCCAAAGGATAAATGGCCCCCCAAAAGATACTGCTCATCTGCACAGTCTTTTGATGCAAAAACAAGGCCTGTTTTTTTTCCCCCCTGTAGACTGATGCTGCTCTATAGAGTAGTATGAATTATATTCACAGTGATACACATTTCAGCACTAATTCATGCTACCACTCAAATTACAGTATAACTGGCTGCTGTTATGCAAGCCAGATCAGTGGGACAGAGTGAGGGAAGGAAACTTCACAAGTGAAATGATAAATAACAGACAACATTAATCAAAAGGCTTGTGGCAGTTTGACAAACTAGTGAGTTACAAGAAGTCTCAAACTGAGAACCAAAGCTACCATTAAAAGCAAAATGTTCTATCTGTACCGTATCACAGATGCCAACTCTTTCAAAAACATCCTTAAAAGATCTCATTTATAGAAGCATTCCCTCAAAAATGCTTCAACAATGAAGATGGAGGAAAACAATTTTTTTAAGTTCAGATGTGTATTAAAAAAAACAACATTTTTCCACCAAAATCTGCAAGCTTTTCTACCTATTTTTTAGAGCTACTGACAAAGCTCTACACTTGAAATGAATGGAAGTTACAAAGTTAGAAAATCTACTGACTTTGGTGAAACTGAAAGTCATGCGACTGTCTAATTCATTTAATCTTTTTGGGGAAGAAATCAGAAAGTAGATTTAAAGCATTATAAAGAGGACTAATTAGGTTTACCTGAAAGTGTAAATTTCTTCCAGCCCTCCTTCTTCATCTAAAGTATGCATCAACTTCTTCACCACATCAATGCCTTCCTTTTGCTGTGCAGTTAACCCCTTTCTTGGGAATGAGTTTTGGTGCAACTGTGAGTGTATGCTGGCACTTGCATCTCCATGTCCATCAGCACCATTCACTGGAAATGGCAAACTAAGAACACAAGCAGGAGCTAGTTTTCTTCTGAATGACAATAACCAACCAAAACAAAAACTGTATCATGATTCACATTTTCTATGTACAAAAAGCTGCATGGCTCACAAAACACAGAAATATACAAGGCCTAATTGGCACTGATAATGTCTTGAATAGACTGCTGAAGGTATTCTGGGCATCACACTTCAGACTGCCTGTAGCAAAGAGTGAGAGAGTAAAGACAATGCAGATTTAAAAAAAAGCAACAAGATTGCCATTATTTTACTTCACTCTTTCCTGTCTAGTCTTGCTGTATTCTTAGCTTTGGGTCCACAAATAGCTTCAATGAATTTATTAAGTTCACACTACAGCTCCTTAGTGAATGCAGGATACAGCTGAAAATAAATACTAAAAATTTTCAGAAATAAAATTGCAATTTTAATTTTCTCCATAAAATTGTTACCAGTAGCTATTGTTAACATCCACACAAAGTTCTGCTTTAAAAACAAGCTCCTATCGGAAGGCCTATAGCGTGCTTTTACCACCATATGCATCAGCAAACACATCTCAGCACTACTGGCAATTCCTCAGACCAATGCCTACATCAATACCAAAACAACAAAGGAATTCTTGTTTTAACACTGAGGACAGAATCATAGAATGGTTTGGGTTGGAAGGGACCTTTAAGATCATCTAGCTCCAATCCCCCTGCTATATGCAGGGATACCTCCCTCCAGACCAGGCTGCTCAAAGCCCCATGCAGCCTGGCCTTAAATACTTCCGCGGAGAGGACTCTGCTTCCATTTTCCAATACCACCACTGTGAACACTTCAATTTTTCAAACTCACCCCCTCTCTTCAGTTTCGCTTTCCTTTTGACATCACAATCAGGCTACATGCATCTAAAACATCACCCCACTATTTTTCCCAGCATCTCCCTTACCTAAAAGGGATCTAGGCTGCTGCTGTGACACAATGTAACGCTGTAATGCCATGGGAAGTGCAGCAATGACAGCATAGTAGCCAAGTCCTAAACTGCAGCAAGTACGGATATGCCCAAACACAGCAGCCGTAGAGACAGAAATAAAGGAAAAAATTTGCATGCTTTCAGAAGGACTCAGGTACACAGGGATCTCCAGTGAGATACCCTTGACTATACTGCCAATCCTTGAATGAGGTCTGGGAAGGGATACATCCTGGCTCCACCCCTACCACTCACTCAATGCGCTGCATGCACTTGAGCTCCCCTGGGTTGGCCCTGCCTTCCTACCAGGTGCTCAATCACTGGTTCAGGCTGTAACTTAGCATTTCCACTACACACAACCACCACTTCTTGTCTGTTTCTGTCACACTGTTTCCCTCTTCACCGCTTACACAGATCTTTTGTTTCCCATTTTAGACTTCAGCTCTAAGCTAGAAGTTTACCTGCAGAAGAAACTATCATTTTAACATAAATTCACAGCTCATCTATCAACAGGACTAGATTCACTGTAATTTACTGCAAATGTAATTCACGTAACTACTTATCACATATTGCTACACCTCTATAGAAACAAAGTACCAAATAATCACCAAGTCCTTCAAAATCATTATTAAGAATGAATACCTATTTCTTTTTAAAATCGCATAGTGTATAATAGTCACATCCATACTTACAAAAATTGGAGTGAAGTTCCTGTTTTCTTCAAGTTAGCAATGATAATTTCCAGCTGATCCTCACTGACAGGACTACTAAGGTCTGTAAACAGTTCAATATGTCTCTTCTCAAATTTCTTTCCTCTTAAAATACAAAAACAAACAAACAAACAAAACCATATTTACATTTCAGAAATATTATCTATAAGGCTCTTTTCTAATTCTGTACTTGTAAAACATACACACACAAAAGATAGGAGCTGTTTTCTCTATCATTACTCATATTTTGTGTAAATTTTAACCCTTATCTGATTCCCCCAGAACAATTCAATTCCCCAAAATTCAGGACTCTATCCCTATAATTGTGTAAATCACTAACTACTTCTACATGAGTAGCACTGATTTTGAACAATGGAGGTACAATGTTCATAAGTACATTACAGTTGAACTTCTACTGGAACATCAGTTCACTGATTGTTAGAAAGAATCACACTTCCAGTCTAAGTAAATTTGTCCAAGTTTGTAACACTTGGGGTGCCAACTTTTTTCTACAGCTTATTTTCCCTTGCACAAATTTCTCTCTCACAATGTGTGTATTCACAGTCACGTTATCTCCAACAGACTTTATTTTGCTAGGCTGAAAAAACAACACCTTTCTAGTTTTTGTTTTTGTTTTTTTTCCTGGTAAGTTACGCCACTATCTGTGTAAGTTTATTAGTCCTTTCCTGTGCTTTTTAACGTCGGATTTACTTTATTTTTTGAAAACAGATCACAAGAAAAGTGACACTATTTAAGTAAAGCACTTGTGTCTTGTATGACAGCACTAGCAGTTTCAATCAATCTACTGCATAATTTCCAGCTGAATCAAAGCTTGTAGATTGTCAAGGGAAGCTAGATGTCTCCTGGGGATTCTTCAGGGATGGAATAATGTAGCATGATGTTTGTTTGGTTACTTTAAAACAAAATATTTTGAATATTTACACAACCAGAAAGCAGGTCAACTCTGAAGTGAACATTCAGAATTCTATTAAAGGCTTTAGGATACATACTTACAATGTTTCCTTCTGAAGCAAGTCCATACACACAATAATTGCATCCAGAACTAAGCAAAATTAAGGAAAATCTCATTCGGAATACTAATCACAGCACAGAAATGTTTTGTTTACTAAACTATCCTCTGCCTTTACCCCTCTCCCCAGGCACAGACAAACATGCACTTTAGGCAACAAATATTTTGAGCTAAGTACGTTTCAAAGATCTACTATGCAACAGGCTTCTAGATAACCTCTGTGATTTGCAATCTTGTATCCTTCCCACTCACCTCACAGAACAGTAGGAGGACTGATTCAGAGACCAATCTTAACTGCCAATAAGAAGGCTCAAGTGCAATGAAAGAGAAATCTCATACATGTTACTCGGTATCCACAAACAAAATTTCCTTGTAATTTCAAAATACTTTCATCATTTTCCTCACATTAATTTACTTCCAATGCATCTGCATCTAACAATCCTTCCATAGGTTCCACTTCATAATTTTCAGCAGGAACATATTTTTATTGCTGTGAGCAAATCTGCTCACCCACAGAAGACAGAACACAACTCTACTGCTAACGTACAACTAACTGGTCAGACCACACAGTTAGCTGAAACAGATTCTGCAGCCTGAAGAGAATTCACAACAATCTTGATATGGTCAGAAAAAGGAATGACTATCTAAGAAGTTAGAACAGTATTTAAGTGAAACACAAGGGAAAACTCTTCAGACTGCTTCCTTTTAAAATTCACCTTATGTAGCTAATAGAACAAACAACTCACAGTATTAAGTGACCTTTGGCAATATTAGAAATGCTTAAAGTAGAGATTTGTCAGATTTATTTCTGTACAGTCTGGCTTCTGGTACTTCTGCTGATACGAGATACACGTGAATAACATTTCATTTGATGCAAAAGCATAAACCAAGTGCTGCAATGCTACAATTAGAAATGCATACCTTATTTGAGGCCTAAAACTACACTGTTACCTTTGTTCTCCTTAAAAGAACACTTTATTAAAGCAATGATTCCTTAGGGCCAAAGCTGTATTTGAAAGGTTAAAAGAATGTAGGAAAGTTGCTAATCTGCTTGTGAACAAACTTACAACCGCACATTAGTTGAACTTTTAACAGTCCTTACACTTTCAGAAGCAAACCCGAGCCCACTTTACAACACTGACTTCCACTCTTCTCCTTAACTGAATCAGTTTAAGCCCTCTACAGAGAAAGGATACAGTCTGCTTGTCGTGAGCCTAGCTGAATCGTATTTTGAATGTCTTCTAACAAATCAAAATCTGGCAGCATTAGAGACCTATGTACGGTGATGTTTTGGTATTGATCCCTACTGGCGAGGTTATTCTTAGTACCATCTGTACCAAACAAAACTACAGCAACTTCATCTTTACTCTCAGCAAAAACCTGGAAAGAGAAAATACAAAACAGATGCAGTAACACAGGTAGGTTCATACAGACCCACGTCATGTTAGGCAGACAGCAAGCTGAACCTATTTTGAAATAATGTTAATCTACTTTTCAGTGCTATCCTACAAAAATGTAATCCCACGGGGAGTTCGCTGACTTCGATACAATTAAAATAGCAGACTGACATGAGGATATTTGGGATAAAACAAGTAAAACCAGATGACTCACTTCTTAAGATGAGTCTTCGCTATGGGTCATCTCAGAAATGTTGAAACATTTTAGAAAAAGTGTAGTTTTCTATCTTCCCTGGACTAAATGAAGAGAGCAAGCAATCTAACTGCTTCATCCTAGCCATAAAAGCACAGCTGAAACACAGAGGACTGTTCTACATAAAAACAGACTAATTCCTGCTTATTTCTCATTTATTTCAACGATTAATACATGAAGAATTACTCCACGGCACACAGGTGGTACTGTTTCCCTTTAAAGCAGCTTTTTACCACATTCAGAGTCACAAATACCTGTCGCTGCAGAAACTTGGTCATAACCCTCTTGGCTTGTTCCAGTGGAGACTCCTCCCCAGGAGCAGAACTGCTCATTGGGATGCCTACGTCCAGGCACAGCACTATGGCTGACTAGAAAAGAGATACAACAAAAAATAAGGAATTCCTTTCACTCCACTAACTGAACCGCAGCCCCAGCGGGGAGGCGACGGTGCGGCCATTACCACACAGGGACAGAAAAAAAACACCTTCTCCCCCTCCCTTCCCTCTCCCCGCTCCCCTCACCTTGCCGCCGCGCGCCATCTTGTCAGCGTCGCGGTGCGCCGCGCTCAGCGCTCCGGCTGGCGCCTGGAGCCCGGGCAGCGCCACCCAGCGGCGAGGAGAGCGCGAGCGGGGCTGAGGGAAGGGGCGGGGCGGGGCGGGGCGCCACCTCGGTCTCGCACTGCGCTTGTGTGTGAATGGAGCTGATTGTTGCCAGGAGGTGAGTAGGGAAGAAAAGATGGGGCGTGGCGTTCGTTTTTCTCCTCAGGGAGTCCGCGGTGTGTTCCGAAGCGCCACGTTCGTAGCCGCGGTTTTGGCGATGTGCTTCATTTTCATATCGAGCTGTGTGTGGAGTCGAAGGAATGAGCCCTTTCTCTTCTTCCCACATCACCGTGCTTTAGAAATCTTGGTTTAACTGGGAGATGGGGCTGCTTGGCGATGTGAGAAACACCTCTAGGGAAACCTATACACAAACACAGCAATTCCAACAGAAGGCAGTACGTGGTCCTGAATGTCTCTGAGATCGCAGATTCATTAGGCAAGGAAATCACACCTGCCTCCTCCTATTATTATTTACATATATGGGAAGAATAACGTAAGTGGGATCTTATAACCTTCTCAGTAAAATAGAAAAGCAAAAAAAAAAAAAAAAGCCACCTTCCCCCTTTACACTGCCAAATTTCCTCAGATCTTTCCAATATTAGAGGAAAACTGACAAATCATTTCTGAAGCAAACTTTAATTCCCATTTCCTTTGGAGGTCCACAGTGTCCCCTTAGAGGAAATCATCAGATTTGATTAATGAACTCCGTCTGGGGACACTGGGGCTTTGTTAGCCTTTGTTAGACTTGAAGATCATTGCTGGTAAATGCTTGCCAAAATATGCTTGTGATTAATTGGCTATTTCCATTTTACAGAATGCCAGTCTCTGGGCATAAATAATAAATATGTGAAGTCCCCCAGGGACTCTGCATGCAAGGGTGATCAGCTCTAATCTCATTTGTAGCAAAGTGAGTCAGACCTCAGTTTCAGTGAGATTCTCACTCATTTCTCTGCTTATTCTTTTTTGGTTACTTTTCTTTCCAACAAAATAATGAAGCCTGAATAAAAATGAGTACTCTCAGGAAGCAGCAACAAGGAGGCTGTCTTGTTTCACTTCGCTGGATGCCTTTTCCTTTACAGCAAGGAAAATGGCTTCCCTGTTTCCTTACAAGAAGCACTGTATAATCCAGAGAGTTGCAGCTGGGCCCCAGCTGCTTGTGACAGCTCTGAGCAAATGTGAATGGGTTCAGTGTAAAAGCAAGATGACTTTGCCTTTCTCCCTTTTGGAGAAACA
>JAOWBP010003503.1:16572823-16596525 GCA_028571105.1 Tragopan temminckii
GTGACAGCTCTGAGCAAATGTGAATGGGTTCAGTGTAAAAGCAAGATGACTTTGCCTTTCTCCCTTTTGGAGAAACACCTGCTTGCAAACACAAGCCAAAACTATGCAAGAGACCGACACTACTTATGATGTCTGTCTGGTAATTACTGATGGTTCTCCCAAGAGATGCATGTGTAACATGCTCTGTTTGCTTAGTTGCTTCGTGGGAAGCACCTGCAGAGAAAAAGTAACCTCAAGCGCTGCTTTCATTCTATTAACCAAAACTAAACTTTCACTGCGAGGATCAGCTGTAACCTGCTGCAGGTCCACAGGATTTGTTCTTTGTATGGCTATGACTCACAAATACTTAGAACACTGCAAAATTCTGTCTCTATTAAAAATTTATATATATATATTATATCTTTCTGAGGATTTAACAGTTCCCATCTGTTGGTCAACCTGCTCAGTCCATTTTTATTTCAGTTCATGCTATGAAAGGGAATGAGTCTACTAGGAAACATTGGAAAATGATTGGGCTAGGAGAGTTAGAAAGCTAAATAGGAAGGATTGTATCAGATCATCCGATCTCACCTGAACAGACAGAAGAAAAACATAATCATGAGAGGTAGTAATCAATGAAAATGTGTTGATTTGATGTGTTCTGTCAAGCGCCTTCCAGCTTAGGGGCTCTGAGGCTGAATTTACAGTCTCCACTTTCCCTTCAGCCAGTTCCTTTCTCTTGACTATTCACTTAATGTACATTTCTCACGCAGACTAAAACTTCCACTGGATGTAATACACTGGAAGAGGCTTTATTAAGTTCCACAGAGAGGAAAAGTGAGAAATCACAAGCCAGCTCTGTTTACAATCCATTTTCCTCATGCAGTGTTTGCTTCTCTCAGTATGAATCTATGGCAGTGTGAATTACAATCTTCTGTAACATATGTATACCATTCTGCTGCCCATCCAGTAGTTCTACCTGATGTTAGCTGTTCCCAATGAGTAGCACATTTGTCAAAAAAGTTGTCCTGTTTTTCTTCAGAGCAATTATGAGAACTGTGGAGATAGTGTTTTAGTTATAATCTCTGCCACGGTGCTTGCCATCCCTCTCAGTTCAGTATTGTTTTCAGATTTCATAAACGTATCTTGCAACTTCAACCTAATACTTTGTGCTTGTATATTGTGAAAGAGGTTTAACTGTAGAAGAAGCTACATCACTGTCCTATAATGCAGTAGTCTTATTTAATGCATGGGATAGTCTGTGCTTTGGGATTGAATCAGAGCTGTGCACTGAAGAAGTCTTAAGACTCTTACCTCATTTGTTAGAGAAATTAGAAGACAAAGGGGGGAAAAGAAAATTTTATGTCAGGACATTTGAAGAATGAAGTTCTCTGATTTTTTTCAGCAGATGGCATAGTTCTGATTTACAAATTGCTCAAATCCCTGTTTCTTGCCAGTGCGCAGTGGTGGTGTGAGTAACATCTTCTTACTGCTCATTTTGAGGTACCATTCAGATCTGTGCATGTGCTGAGCATTCACAGGTGTTTGCAAAAGGAGCTTTAGTTTCAGTGCAGAAAATGCCTTATTATTCTAAAATTCTGAAAAAAAAACCCACCACAGCTGCATGGAATCTCAAAAGGACGCTGAGACTTCAGAGACATTTATAGTTCTTAAAATCCTCATGCCTTTGTTGCCACGTAAAACTTCATCAGGATTTATGTCATGTGCTATTGCCAAAATATTTATATGAGATACTTGGATATTACAGAGGCATGTTATTGAGAGATTGCTTTGCACGATCTCTGATCAAATAGGTTTTGGCCACACTTGGAAATGTAAGGGGTAAACCTAATGTTAGGGTGGAGTCTCACTATATGCTTTCACATGCTCCACCATATAAGGCTGGCGAAACAGAGAAAGAGGTGTGAATTCCCAAGAGTGAAGAATGCTTCAGAGCAGATATCCATAAGGAATGTGGAGGAAAAGAGGGATTCGTTTTATATGTATATCTTTACATTTTTCGTGATGTAGCTTCTTAGTATTTGCCATCGCACTTTCACAATAAAAAGCAACGTTTGCAAGTATTTATAAGGCAGAAGAAATAATGCATTTTTCCCCCGTTTTTCAGATCAGCCACTGGAGGGCGACATGATCCCAGTTACACAGGTGAAGCTCTATGCCTGCTAAATTGGGTAGCACGCACTCAGCAAGCACCGCCAAAGTCAGCAAAGGAATTTCTGCATAAAGGTATGCTAAAAAACGAGACAATCGCAAAACAGAATAAACCAAATTGTTTTGTTTGTATTTTTTATGTTGTGCTTCTTTTGGAAGCTCGATTTTAAAATTTTTTCATACATCTAAGTCTATTAAACTGTGTTTCTGTTGAGGATGATGTTTTCATGAGTTCTAAATCCCTGGATTAGCCAAAGCATTTCTAAAGAAGACTATGTGAGGCCCACTCAGCCTGGTATCACAAGAGGTGAAATATTTCCCACTGCTAAGTAACTGAAAACCTGACACGTGTTTCTGCTATGAAATAACTCTGGCAGACTTTTCTGGATTAGTTGTTAAATCCATTACAACATATGATTTCTTTATTACATTTTAGAAGACTATCAGCAGAATATAGTTATTAGAAATAGTTTGGCAAGGTTAAATTTCCAAGCATCTGGATTCCTAGAGAGAAACTGAGAGTTCACATCAGATACTCTTGTGCTGGGGAAAGCAAAAACACAGAGAGAGAATGTAAGATAGAATGTTTGAAAGAAAATAAAGGCAGTGTTTTATAAAGAGGTACTAAGTACAGAGGGAGTGTCAATAAAATGAAATGGCAACTTAGAAAGCAAGGGAAAGCACATGTTGCTGAACAGAATACAGCAAAACAATATTTTGCCCAGGAATCTTGTATTTGCTGCTACCGGGTTATCTCAGAGGCAAAAATTCATCTTGTTCTCCACAGGCTTGTGGTTCTTTCACACCTCTTTTGTGCTGTTTTTATTTGTTGCCGGTAGCCATCCAGCTGTGTTTTCTGCATCACTGGAAAGTGTTTTCATGCAGGGAGATTGTACTGGACAAAATAGCTAAGATAACTCTTTGTGTAAAGGATTTGCTTTGTGGATTCAGAAGCATAAGCCTTTAGTATTCTCCCTGTTTTGCCTCCACTCCTCCCCCCGGAACACGCATGTATGCACATACACACACTCAGGTTGATTAGTGGTCCAGTTTAATTCTCACAGCACAGGGGTTTGTTCCTTATCCATTCAACTGGCCCACGTGAGGATAGCGATCAGCTGATGAAAAGGTTCTTTCCAAGCTGGGAAGAGAGGATCCCATTTTAAATCACCATTTGTTTGCCTGCAGCTGGAGGCAGATTGAAATTAGACTGAAAGAAATTTGGAGCTTTGAAGAAATACGTTTTTGTTTATTTTAAAATAAAATTTAAATTTGTTTAATTTAAACAGCAGATGTTAATTTTTAAATAATTTCCTCTTGAAATAAATGGCAAGTTTAGCCATCAGAAGAGGCCTGAGTTTAAAGAGCCTCAAAGCAATCCTGCCTAATTGCTAGGATTGGTACAGTCACAACCACCAGGTGAAGCTCTTGCCTTAGAAACCGTTATAATATTAAAGTTCATTGCTTCAGTAGTGTGTAATTGCACTGTAGAGGAGTCAGCATTACGATTTGCTTTCACTCTCAAACAGTAGCTCTACTGACACATACTTGGTGAGATCTGAAATGTCATTTAGCAATGGCACTGCATGTACCCTGGGAGGATACTGCTTACTATATTTAATATTTCACTTTTTTTTTAAGGAGATATTAAGTATTACTTCTGCAGATTTCTTAAGTCACAGGAGAGCTCATGGATAAGGAAATGATGGTTAAAATTTCTTGCGTTTGTTAAATGTGCAACTCTTGTATAATTAAAATGTCAAGGAAAATCTCCATCATGACAGAAGGATTGCAATTTTAAGGGCAGCTCACTACAAATACATTTAAATACATTTTAGAGAGAGACATTAGAAGCTGACACTTCTATAGAAAAGTCTTGTATTTTAGAAAGATGCACTGAATGGATGCCATATTCTCCCTAGAACAACTGCTCCAGGAGCTGCTGGATTCATGCCCAGCATTGGTACTGTGAAAGTCATTCCATTTACTCACAGTATTTGGGTTTGTTGGAATCTCATCTGTAGGTGATTCAGATAACCAGACTGGAGTAAATTAAGCTATGCTTGTGTTTCATCACAGTGAACTAACTGGGAAAGAGAAGGCTGTGAGGTGACCTGATAGCAGTTTTTCAGTATCTAAAGGGGAGCCAAAGCAAAGAAGGGGACAGACTCTTTTACAGGGTCTGTGGTGATCAAACAAGGGGAAATGGCTTCAAGTTTAAAGAGGGCAGATTTAGGTTGGATATAAGGAAGAAGTCTATTCAGTGCAGGTGGTGAGGCACTGGAACAGGTTGCCCAGAGACATGGTTGATGCCCCATCCCTGGAGACTTTCAAGACAAGGCTGGATCAGGCCCTGGGCAACTTGATCTAGCTGTGCATGTCCCTGTTCAGTGCAGGGGATTTGGACTAGGTGAACTTCAAAGGTCCCTTCCAACTCTAAGAATTCAATGATTCCATGAATATGCTGTTATTTTGTAGTAGAAATAATTGACTCACCTTATCACTGTAGTAGCATTAAGGTTTTGGCACATATATGAAGACAGTGAATACAACCTTGAAATATATTGAGTTTAGTATACGTTACTGACAGAGAATCTTGTAATAAGCCAAGCCCTGAGGGAATGTGTTGCAGAGGAGGTGGGAGAACATTATGAAATTCAGTATTTGTCCTTTTTTGTCTTGTGAGGTTAAGTTTCTAGCTGAAGGAAATGGTTGAAAGAAAGATCCCTAAGACAGAGATCACATATAGGTTGAAGTATTTTATCTTGGAGGGCTTCAGATCAAATTCACCCCGGCATACCTCTGTCAATGCATGCAAACCACAACAGATTTTAGCTGCTGTTTTGGGGGAAGGGTTTTATGTTGTAGCTCACTAAAAGCAAGGGCGTTTTTTAGCACTGGAAAAAATACTCTGTTGGTCTGACTTAGATGCGCTTATTATTTTAATACATTCTGACAGACTTCAGCTACTGTTTAATGACAAGAAATTAAGGAGAATGAAAGTTAATGGAACTGAGTGACCAAGGGGGATCCAAGGGAAGCCTTCAAGTCTTTCTCTGGGCAGCCTGTTCAAGTGCACTCACACTTCACCCATTTATGCGAAAGGATGCTTTGGGGCCTTTTTGAACTCCATGACAAATTACCCTGTTATCAAACACACAACAGAAGTCCTCCCTCATCATTAAAGAGCTTCCTACTAGAAGAGAGAACATGCTTTATTGCAAAAGACAAGCAAGCCTTCATCTATGTGATATCCCTTCTAATTCACCAGATTAATTGAAAGGTTGCTTTTCCAAGTGAATTAGATCCTTTTTATTTGCATATAGGCATTTATCAAATATGAGAATTTATTTCAGCCTCTCACACTTTTTTGTGTTTACATTTCCGTACAAATAATAAATTTGGATGGACTGATCAACTTCAGAAATGAGTCTGAATTAATTTAACCATTTACACATCTTTGGAAAGAAGCAGGAAGTGCATTGGTCCTTCACACAATGCGCTGCCTGAGACAAAAAGGGCTTGCATAAACTTTGAGCAAAATTCTGTCTATCAGAGCATGCTGTACATCCTCATTTCCTCTCTTTAGCAGTCCTGCAGTTACATGCTTCATTATTCAAGAGCAGTTTGGAATGGGTTTTTATAACTACTGGTTGCAGCTTTAAAAAAAAATCCACAGAGGTGGCCACATGGTGTCCATGGACCAGCCCCTGATTACAGTTTCTGAGTGAGTAATTGCAGGACCCCAGCCTTGGGGTTTAAAGCCCAAGCCTGAGAGCTTTAAAGAGTGAATTCAGGAGACATATTGTAGTTAAAAGCATAGTTCATAATGTGACTTCCAGTCACCTCAAAGAAATGGGATGAGAAATCAGCAGGCAGAATTGGTACCTTCTTCCCCCAGGGAAAATAATCCAATCACTCAGATTCATTTTGATCGGTGCAGAGATCTTCAGTAAAAGTCTCTCCTGCTAGTGACCACTAAACTATAAAATCATTAACATTTACCTCAAAGGTGAGAAATGCAAAGGTTAATGACTTAATTCTCTGGGCTTGCTACCTTCATCTCACCCCACCACACCAAGAACACAAGTGTCCTTCACCAGCCTCTTAATTAGAGCTGGGAATTCCCCAGTGTACATCTGTTATGCACAGAGTCCTGTTCCCTGGCAATGTTTGCAGTAGGCACCACACCAGGAGCACCTTGCTGGTATTTCCAGCTGTTGATTTGGTCATGGTACAGCCAGTTTGGTGGGCCCTACATCAGTTTTAAAGCAAGCTGGTCACCTTTTGGCTTAAAGAGCAGTTACATGGAGGCTATGCTAACTCTAAGCTAGTGATTTCATTTGAGGTTCCCAGAGATCCACATCTGGTTTTTAGAAGAATGACAATGCCAACTATGTTTTGCAGGTGGGTAGGACTGTAGTAACTGTGGAAGAATACAGTGGGTGTCATCTAAAATTCAGACACCTCAAATAAAGAACTTTATCAGTGGATTCTCCTTTTGACTTACTATAACAGACATATCTGGAGTAATGAGAGATTGTAAGACATCTTCCCAGCAGAGCTGCAAATAGCAACTCCAAGTCACAGACACACAGATCATATTTGTACAGTTAAATGTACTTCCTATTTTGGTATGGAAGCCAAACAGATCCAGATGAGTGAAGATAAACAAGAAACTACTCATTTGCTATGAAGTAAAAACAGAATCCAGAGCCCAAAAGTAAGACATTTTGGAGTAAGTACAGGTTAGAACGGAACCATTTCAGACACAATTTAAATTGGGGCTCCAAAGCTAATGACTGATAATCAATTACCAGCATAGAATGACAGTGTCCACCCCACAGTGCTGTTTTTAACACAAATCATGAAGAAGCATGAAAGCACCACTCTTCTAAGCCATATACGTTTTTATTCTCCACCCAGGCCAGCAAGGGCAGGAAAAGGGAATGCAATTAAAAATAACAATCAGCAAACACACACTATCTTTACTTAAAATTTCACACTAGAGCAGCCAGAAACACACTCAACAATCAGAATCACTGGAATTCCCTGCAGTTTGGCAGTGGCACATAAGCAGAAAGTATTTTTCAGTCTCTGAAAGCAAAGATAGAACAAGACAAAAACTTGTGCTTTCTTCTATTACAGCAAGTGATTATGATTATATATTTTGCAGCAGGCAAACAGCTCTGGGGATAACAAGCAAGAGAAAAAGCTATCCAGAGTTGTTTTGAGAAAAGTTTGAATAAAACTTTTAAAAATAGCACCAGAACTAACCCCAAGCTTAAACTAGCTCCCATTAAAATCAGTGGCAGAACACCCTGATTTCAGTGGGAGCAGAGTCAAGCTTGGTTAAATGTAATAAAGTAGAAAACACATGATTAATTATTCAAGAATATCTTCAAAAAGATGCCCCCCAAATGATTTCTCTGTACCCAGAAGCACAGCTGCCATGGCAGAGGAAGTGCAGTACAACTTCTCTGATGCTCCTTTGTGTTTACATAGCAGTAAGAGGCACAGATTTGGTTTTGTCTCCACTCTCACAGTCTGTTTGCAAGCCTGAAATCAAATCCTGCAGCTCAGCAGACATTTCACAGTTGTATTCTGTAACTAGCTAGTTGAGCCCTCTGTAAGCCGAAGGCTCTTTGTGCTACTGACCCCAGCCTTTCGTCCAGCCTTGAACAGCTGTTGTTTAGCAGTGACAGCTGAATTGGGTTTTCTCCCTCTGCAGTAATGCATGCTTGCCAGGCATCCTTTCCCCACTTCTTTGCCACATGTTGGGGCCAACAAACACAATCCACTTCTTTCACACCAGCAGTGTCCCTCCAGTCAGAGAGCAGGAACACTTGCCAACGGGCCTTCCTCCCCATTAATGCTTGCTAAGCATCACTTCTTCCCACTCTCCAGCCATATGGGAGCCTGCCATTTCCAAGGGGAGGAGTATTAAGCAGAGTGGCTGTGCTGGGTCCCTAGAGTCTGCTGGCACTGGCACAGCAGCTTCTCTATAATTTCTGAGGCATATCAAGCTCATTAACTGAAACAGCTTTGTGAAAGGTATTTCACTGCTTAAGACTCAGCCAGTTAAAACCGAGAGTTGTGCATGAGAAAGTAGCAAACAGCCTGGCTGTACTTCAGCACAGGAATACCTCTGCTTTGTCAGAAAAGGATAGGGCCAGGCCCACTCTTGATATTTGACTTGTACACTGCTCACACTGGCAATTCTCAAACCAGCATAGAGAGGTTGCTTTGGCAGGACCTCCCAGACTAAGGATGCAACAACAACTTCGCTTATCAGATGGACTTGTTTATCCATCACATTCCCTAATGTCCTAGACAGGACAGCCAGTCAGTGCAGCTGTGGAATCATCCTTCGAGTGCAACACAAAGCATTAACTCTTGTGACATCCCATTTAGAAATGTTTCTCTTAGACACCTAACAACTACAAGCAGCTTCCCCTCTGGAAGGGAGACTGCGGTAGTGAAACTGATACAGACATGAGTGACTGTACAGTCTACATGGACTGCACACTAATAAGTTACCTACGTATGCACATGCAAATTGTGAGCCCTTCTGGGCTGGGGTTGAGCCAGACTTTCTAGCAGCACCAGCTGAACTAGAGCACTCAGGAAGTTTGTGATGTCTCACATACGTATCTCAAACCCCATTATAGTCCACTAATCCTCTCCTTCACTTTCCTCATGCACTCTTTAGTCCAAAACTTCAAAAGACAACTGCAGTCTGAACAAAGAACTTTTTAAATCTGATTTTTTATTATTTTTTCTTTTTAAACAGACTATTAAAATTTCTCCAGCCTATGGTGACCACCTTAGCCTGGCCTAGGAGCCCATCAAGATGCTAAACAAAGTCCCAAACGAAGGGAAATCAATTATAAAAGTAAGACACGAGGGGAGGAGGATGTACAACGTATTGCTCTTCCATGGAATTAGCAAGGAAGTGGGGTGTGGTGAGGCAGATTTCTGGAGCTGAGGCACTAGTGCAATTTGCACTGGTACTAACAGGGACATTCTGCACGTTCAGGGTTGTTCTCTTTCTGAATTGAATGGTTCAGCATCTCCTCCATAAGGGCAACTTGAAAACAAGAATGATTTTGTCACTGAGACTTTCCCCATCTCAAGCAAATTTCAGCTTCACCTCCATAAAAAAAACAGGTGCCATGAGTCAACACACACACTGCAGTGACATCCAAACCAATCACATTCCTCAGAGCAGCTGTTTTTTCCCTGTTTTCACTGCATAACCAGCTGTTCCCTTGCATAAGACTCCTGTAGCCCATTCTCTTTTAGGAGGGCACCTAACAAAGTCAGGTGTGTTCTAAGGACATATATATCTGTACCTACAGTCACCTGAGGGTGCTTGCTGATATGCTTGTCCGTTCCCTACACAATGCATTATTGAGCAAGCACTCACTGCACATAGTCGCAGGTCAGCAAAGATCTCAATGTGCCTTTGTCAGAGACTGTGCTGTGCTCTCCCACTGAAAGATTGGGCACAACTGTTGTAGTGCTGTTTTTTCAAACAGATGCTGTCTCAGAAGTTAGCTTACCTCAGAGGTTTGCTGTACTTTTTGGAAAGACTGAAAAAGGCCCCTTTCTTGGAAAACTGCAGGAATATCACATATTTTGCAATTTAGCCTTCACCTATGAATGAGTTCCTATTTCCTGAAGTTCATCCCCTGGGTAGAAATTTCACTGGGTCAGGAGGTCCCTGCTATGTTCTTTTCCCTAAAAGTGATATCTAATTTTACTGAAGTGGACTTCTCAGCTCGTATCTGCCACCCCAGAACAGCCCAAGTCCCACAGACCTGAATTTTCTCACTATTCCCCAGAGTTATTATTAGCTAAGATAGATGACAAATCACTGGAGAACCATGCATCTCCCCACCCAGACCACACAAAGCTAGCACACTTGCATTCTGTGACATTTAAAGAGCAGTCCCAGCCCAGTATTTTATTTGTTTTTAAATATATATATATATATATATATATATATATATAAAAATCAGTGTCATTTTCAAGATGAAAACCACTCACATATGAAAAAAATAGTCAACCAGGACAAAAGCTCAGACTGCTGAAGTATCAACCCCCTGTGCAGAGCTCTTGCCAGAGAGACTACCTGAGATATTGTCAGAATCTAGCAGCTCAACAATGCTGTATGGAGAGCAGTCTTCCAAACCTAACTTGCTGCAGAGCCAGCCACAGAAGCCCTTCTCCATATCCCTGACAGCATGCCACCAGTCCCCAAAGGACCATGATACCTGGGTCACAGCTGAGTACAGGCCTAGGGAAAAAGACACAACCATGATTATAATTGGGTAGAAGATGATCAAAAAGGGGCAAAAGGTGATTTTGTGCCAGAAGGTCCTCTCTTCATTGTACACCAAGAAGATGTTGTACCATGTAATGGTTCCATAGTAGAATGAAACCACAAAGGATACTACAAAAATAATGGGGAAGCAGATGATGGTCCAGAGGACAATGTGGGGTCCTCTGTCCAACCCAACATCACATTTTTTCTTCTCAGGTACATTTTCTTTAGGAGGTTCCTTTGACTTAGCCAGTTCCTGCAGCTCTTTGTCTGTTAGTGTGACATGGATGTCCACCATCTGACCCTTCTTCTTTCCTCTGGTGATTGTACCAGTCAAGGTGACGTATCGGCTGTCTGAAGGCATGTTCCAGACACCTGCAAACACAGATAAAGTCATCCACATTACATTTCTTTTCTGCATGGCTTATTTTGTGCAACTCCACAAAGATCCTGAACACAATTAGACAGCACAGATGGAGTTATAGTTAAATAAAAAGATGGAACACAAGAAGCAATGCATTATAATGAAGATTATCACAGAAAAAGAATAGCCAGTAAGGAAAATGACAGGAATTCTAGATGACAGAAATCACAAGGGAGAAGACTCCAGCATATGCACGGGGGACAACATACAAAAGAGAAGTGCTGTGGGAGCATATGGGGAAGAGAAAAGACAGAGTAAATGAATAAAAAATAGTAAGCCTATTTTCTCTGCTAGACTCAGATTTATTCCTCAACAACATGGACACCCGAGGTGAGTTAGCTAAATATGAACAAGACCTGGGAATAAGTACATGCACGCATGGAGTTATACTTGAATAGCTATTATTCCATTTTACATTTGCACTGTACCAATCTAAATTAATTTTCAAAGTTTAGAAAATCATGAAGTCTCATACTCACAAAGTCTCATATAATTACATTTGCATTTTAAGGGATCAAGAAAGGTACCAAATAGGAAAGTGTTGGGATATATGTTCAAATAAGAAACACCTTAGCTTTCAAGTGACACTGGTTTTGGACAGTCCCTGCAGTTGCACTGGGCATAGACTCTTCTGTAGTTCTAAAAATATGGTTCCTCCTGGACTTAATTCTGACTTGCTTGGAAGGAAGTAATCAGAGATTCTTAAAGGGAAGCTGAGCAGTGGCACACAAAACCAGAAAGACAGCAGAGAGGCATGAAGGTTGGGGTTAGGATCATGGGGAATCCGGTGTGGCTGAAGGGCCAGGAGATTGCATACACATTTAAACCCTTCTCAGTCCACAGTTCTGACTCACAAGAGGATTAGCTGTTAGAATTGTACCGCCCACAATTCTTTCCCACAAGGGTAGCTGTGACAGACATCAGAAGTGAAAGTGGCTGAGATGCCCTATGATGACCTTGCAAATTAATCAGTCTTAAAAAGGAAGCTGTGCTGAGACTACACAAACAGAAGGCAATAGAAATCTGAGATAATGAATAAAACTTCTTATTGCAGGTGGAGCCACTAAATCTGTTTCCATCCTTCCAGTTAACAGGCAGTTCTTTTAGGCATGGAGGGGTATTTGACCACAGCATCATACATATAAAGTGTGCTCAGCACTTCTCTAGATCATCCCTAACTATTGCATACATTTAAAACCAAGAGCAGGACAACAACTAGCATCTGCAAACAACTGCAGAAAATACCCCAAATTAGTCTGTAGTGATTTTTGTTTCATAGTATTTTCATGGATGAACTCAAACTCCTGGTGTCTTGGGGATGACAGGTCCCACAGTCACTTCCATACAAGCTCAGAATGATCTTGAAAATTAGCTTATCTATCTAGCCTGCTAAAAGGGATATCAGCCCCAGCATTAACTAGCATAAGGTGCAAATGAGAGAGGTGCGGAAGAGACCTCAAGACCACTGCAGATGTCCCTCCAAGCATGTAGGCACATTATACCCAAATGTAAATAAGGGATGTGCCTTTGTTCTGTTGGGGTGCACCATTAAGAGGAAAGATTCCCTGCTACATCTGGTGCCATATTAAAGAATACCTGCTTCTTAATATTACACTGGTCTTAAGGAGTTTTATTTGAGCCAGGTTTTGTCTGGCAACACCTGGCCATACATTCCTGCCCAAGGTCTACACTGCAAGGCACCCACAGACTGAGGAAAAGAACTCTGTGTTTCTGTCCCTGTGACTCCCACCATCAGCCTCTGTACCAATCCCAGTAAATCTTGTGAATCCAAGAAGAGACTTATAAAGCATTAATTCCTCCCAATGCAGGTATTTCTAACCTTCATCCTTTCTGATCTTAAAACATCAGCAAGAACTCCAACCTCTTCTCGTAAACCTAACTGTCTTGGCTGCCAGTGACACCATGATTTATGGAATGTGAATGTTCCCAGGGATACGTACCATCAGTCACGGACTGACCCAGGAACTTGGAGCCTTCTTCAGAACTTCTTTCCCCTCCTTCTTCATCTGCTTGCTCCTCTTCCACTTTATTCTCATTCTCTGACCTATACACTATTACTGACTCAGGACGAGACTCTTTCTTCTTTTTTTTCCTCCGGTCCATAGTGGCTTCTCCATCGAAGGTGACAGTGGTTGTCACAGCCCTCCTCACAGATCCATGGCAAGGGCTGTGGCTTCCAGATTTGCTCTCTTTTTGCACTGTGTCTTCCAGCCCACTACTGCTCTCAAGCATCTCACTTGGCATCTTGTAGCACTTGTTGCCAGCCTAGCAGTTCCTGCACTTAGAAGTCATTCATTCAACAACAGTCCCACAGATGCTTTGTTTTGATAAGATGTCCTACTGCTGATATCCAAATTATGCACTCCATTCCCAGCCTAAAATGAGAGACTAGTCAGAAAAAGGGTCTATTTCACACCGAGCAGAAAAATTTGACAGAACTTTTGTATAAAGGGTTACTTCCAACAGGTTTAAATGTCACCTGCTGATCTTATCTTCATTACTGTCGTGGATATATGTTATGTAATATCACCTAACTTTGATTCTTAGATTCCATTTTAAATATTAGGAATAAAAAAAGATATTGGAAAGGAAAAGAGTTTATAACATTTATAAGATTAAACAAGCACAGCTTATTTTATTTTTTTAATATGCCTCTGCAATGCTGGAAGCAAACAGAAGACAAAGGTTTTGGCCCACATGCGTGAGAATGAAATATTGAAGCCACAGACAAAAATCAAGTTGACTGATTTAAAGGACTGGCCCGGCTTAGAGACAACAGCAGCAGACACATCCTACTTTACGATTGCTGTATTGGTGCCAGCCTTTCTAATTTTACTTGTCTTCTAATTTACTGCCCATTGTGAGGATATTACAAAAAGTAATCAAACGATGACAAAATGAATGATATTTCAAAGTTGATTAATCATGTAGTTCTGTCAGACCTTAAAATATAGCATATACAGTAGATTTAAAGTAAATTACTACTCAGATGACTTCACTGGGGGGGATTCAGAATGACAGCAAAGTCTTCTGACAGTTCAGGGGCAAAAAACAACGTTTCATAAATATTTATAACAATTATAAATTATTTCTCAATCAAGCAAAACTACCAGTAATACCAAGTGACATTTATCTACGGGACTGCTGCATAAGTAGAACTCACATGATTAAACATGCATCAAGGCAGTCAAGTCCTGTTCCATGAACCTACCAGACACAGGATTAATACTTCTCAGGATTCTTAACATTTAGAAAAAACAGCTGTGCCAAATATTCATGAAGTATTTAGGTACAAATCTGACTACAAGGAATAACATTTTAACAACTCTGAAGAACTGTGATGAACAATTACATATGTAAAACAATGTGCTGTCCAAATGCTTCTCAAGCTCCAGCAGCTTGGTTCTGTGGCCACTGCCTTGGAGAACCTTCACCCCCTGCTGAAGACCCTGTTTACGTCTTGCACACTACCCCACACACACAGATACACAAACTTTTAATTGTATCATGTTAACGCTGAAGACTATGACCAATTGACGCTGTATAGCCCTTTGTGGCTTTAAGAAACTCAACAATTCAGATTGTTTTTTGCATTGCAGGAAATAAATTTCCCGTGGTGATCAGACAACACATAAAATGGAATCAAAAGTCATTCTGCATATCCTAGAAGTCAGACAGCTTCTAAATCACTGGGCACAGGAACATCTTGGCCAGCTCTGCAATACGACTGGCAACAGTCTGTTTAGACTGCCATCTGAGATCACACCTGCCACGCAAAAAGCATATGCCTGAATTTGCAGAAAACATCCCCATCTCCAACCCCAACAGAGAATGGAGCAAAACCTGTAAGGGAATTTTGCCCCTTCTGAATATCTGTAGAGAAATAATGCCTCACCAAAAGAAATAACCTGCCCCAAAGCCACAAAGAAGCTAGGAAGCTTCAGTTCCTCACAATAGTCTTATACCTCATCTGCCTGAGGAATGTGGCCTTTACATCTGTTTTGAAGCAGTGTGCAGATAGCCAGTTTTTCACATACCATCATACTAAAGAGCAATGGCATACACAAGAAACTTCACAGTGAAATTTAACACTTTGCTTCCAATTTCTCCCCTTTTAGCTCCAAAGCAAACCAGCCATTGACTTCAAAGATAGCAAGCTCTGACTCTTAAATAAATAACATCAGCCGGACTCCACAATTTCCACATGTCCATGGAAATTAATGTAAGTTTCCATGTAATGTTTTTTAAAAATACCTTTATGGGAGAAATTGAATCATTTTATTCTGTGGAATAAATTAATTCTTTGCAGTAAATTTGTGCAAGAGGTACAAATGGGCTCAAACATTTTCCTCTGACAATCAGCAGTAAAACATTTTGTCTCTATGAAATCGCAAAGTCATCTGATTAATCCTAACGAGTCCAAGACCACAGTGATATTCCCCTTCAGAAACTGGAAAAAGAAAGCAGGCCCAGCGTCACCATGAAACTGAAAGCATCGCTACTTGAGCGACCTTCTAAAATCCTGGACACATGAAAGTTAATTTGGGATTAGATTCCCAAATTTCTTGACTGCAGTTTCCATGCTCAGCTCCTACTACCTTGAGTAGAGGACAACTTGCCAGTAATATTTTAAAAAATCCAAAGCTTTAAAAAAAAAAAAAAAAAGTTTATCCAGCTGTGATCTTCATTAACTCACAGCAGACAGTAAGCTAACATCAGTTCTCAGCATAACGCCAAAGCCTAAAAGACTATGTTAACTTTGACCATGCAAGGAGAAGAAATGTGATGTTACTTTTTGATTTGCCACAGATATGATTGCTTCTGGAAATCTGTGTCCAGTTCTTATCCTCATCAGTCAGACAGAATGCTAATTACTGAGCAGATGTGTATGTTCCCTACATCAGAAGAAGAACACAGTGAAAAAGATCCCTCTAATCCAGCAAAGGAGGATGCAACAAGATAAAAAGCTGACAGAAAAATACACATCAGATGTCAGGTAGGCGTTTTAACAAATACATCCCTGAGGGCTTTAGAGAATTGAACCATCACTGGAAACTTCCAAATCTAGACTGGCTATCTTGACAGCAGTTTGGTCACTGATACTCAACCAGAAGAGGTATTACCGTAGGGAAGCTCTTTGACTTGTATTAGGGAATTATCAGATTAAAAGAACACAAGGATCCTTCCTGATCTTAAGCTTGTTTTCACAGTAAATGTATCTTTTCTCAGCTGTTTCTGACAACACAGCAGCAAGGATATCCTCTGCTGCCCAGTCCTGACCTCCTGAAGATAGCATCTCAAAACACCACTACCAACCCCACATCTCTCAGAGCTGCTGCTAAATCAAACAAGTTCACATTTGGGTCCCATTTTTGCTAGCAATATTTTCTCCACAGTTATGAACAAGAAATAGGCTCCTGTAGCGTATCACAATAGACATTAAATATAGTCTTTCACTGTTCTTTATGCTTCCTGAGAATGAGGCAAGCCCTCAGCACTACAAAACCATCCATACCACCAACTCTTTCAGCCACGCACACTGAGATCTCCAGCCCTCAAAGCCTTGTTGTGGGGCTGAAGAATGACAACTGCTGTGCAGCTGATACAAGTGATGACCATCTCCCACGTGGGAGCACAGAGGGAGACAGGAACCAAGTAACTGTGTGAGAGAAGGAAAAGAAATGGTGAAATTTTAGAGATGGTTTATTAGCCATACAATTTGTTATTAAACTCTCTGTGAAAACAGATGGAAAACTCTGGGGAAGTGGCTCTGCAAAAACACTCTGTAGAAAAATTTTTAGAAGCACAGTCTTCTGTTACTATGCAGGAAATCTACTGCTGCATACAATTCCCGTGGCAGTAGTAGTCTTTGACATACAAAACAGGAGCCTAAAAGCTCGCTCTTGCACCACTGAGGTCAAAGGAAGCTTTTCCACTGGCTTTCAGCTGCTGCTAAAAGAAGAGAAATTATCCAGTTTGAATGCAGACAGGAAGAAAGCATTATACCACAAAAAACCTTGCCACTGCACAAGTAATCTTTTTGACTGCTCGGAGGAGACATAAGAGGAAAGAATAAAAAGTAGTAACATCAATTTTTATTTTTATAATCACATAACACATATAAGATCACATAACACATGTAAGAACTGGCACTGTATCTTCATGCACATCCCATAGGAGTTATCTGCAAGAACAAAAAACAACCTGTGACTTAGCACTGACGGTTACCCAGAAGAGATCAAGGAAAGTTTACACCAAACATCTGTCTTGAGAGAGTTCTCCAACCATAGGTTGTCCTTCACTTGCTCCCTTCATTCCATACCCTCCCCATCCTCAACATTGCTTCTGATTTTATACGTGTGTTTCCTAAGTGTACATTAGCCAAAAGATTAGTTTCAATTCCTAATATTTTTAAAGCATTTGCCTGCTGTCAGATTGTACACATGAAAAACAGATGGTATCTGTTTGGGGCAGATCTGTCATCAATCAATCATGTTATGACAAAACGAAGTGGTCCAATGCAGGACATGCATACTCAAACCCTATAAAATGCATGGCAAGACTTATATACAAAGCACATCTAACTCAGACCTTATGCTAGGAAAGAGCCAAACAGTAGGGCTCACCTGTATGAATTGAAATGATCTTTCACATACACATCCTCACCATACCCTGCTGAAACCGAGGACAATGTTTATCTCTATTTAAGGTGAAATGGCACAAACTAAATCACAGTTACTTCAACCCAGCGAACAGCAAGGCAATGATGAATGATCTGTGAGAAGGCGAGGTGAGAAGAGCTCCTTCCTACAAGTAGTTGCACCTGTGCAGCTTGCAATGAACTGGGAGATTTATCTTTCTGATAGCAAGCCTTTTGCATTTTAAAAGAAAATAAAACATTATTTTCAGCTAAACAAATCCTCTCATCACATTTGCCATGCAGCCACATCCTGAAGAAGGAAGTGGAGGAAAAACACACATTATGGCAGCGGCCCATCACAAGGCTGCATTAAGTGACTGTGTAGAATAGCAAGAGGCACAAAGAGAAACACCTACTTACGGTTTCCCAGCAGGGTAGGAGAAAGCAAGCAGCAAAGCTCATAGATCACACCTCTCTTTATTTAATCCACAAGCTTCAAAGCATTTTTATTTCTTATGGAAAGAGAGACAAGAAAAAAAAGACCATACACCTAAGTACACATCAAAGCAGGAGCAAAATTCAAGCTGGACTGCAAAAACCACTAAACATGAGAGTAGAGAGTATAACACAGTATGATGACCTCTACCACCAAAAACTTTATGGGTATTTGCTAATGGGGCTCCTTGCCAACCCTTCAGGATCTGAAAGTGCTAAAAGCTCAAGCTAAAAGCAAAAGGAGGAGCAGGCAAGTGACACAGTCTGCACGTGCAAGCATCCTGATTTATCACAGACAAATGGCTCTGCCTGTCAACAGGGAGGATTAGTGCTAGTGCTGTCCCACACTAAGGCTGCTGAGCAGCTTCTGGACCAAAGCACTTGGTAACAAGAACCTGGCCAGCACAGATGCACCTATGCTGAAGCTGCAGTTCAGCAAGAATAGAGTCACTTGGATTTGGATGGAGGGCTCACCAACTGTGCTGCCATGCTGTGTAGCTCAGAACCATCTCTCTCCCTGCCCTCCTCCACCCTTTATGTGAAACACCCAAACAGTTGCTGATGGCATTCTACAGATACAGCCAAAATTAAAACAAAAGTAGGGAAGAGAAGCTTTCCACTAAATTGCTTTAGGATGACATTTTCAAAGATTTTTTTAAAAGTCAAGACCCAATTCATAAAAGAGATTCTCTAAAATGCCCTCTTTTATTTTTTCCTCTGTTGTTCCATAACTTTTCCAAATGTCAGGGAATAATAACTGCTGTGTAGATCAGCATTACTGAAGTCCAGGAAACAGTATACAAGCATAGCTACACATTTTTATATTTAAAAAAATTTTTCTTGCATACTAACTGTAACATGATGGAAAACATAAGACAGCAAGCAGCAAGGACTCAGGCCACAGGAAATGAGAATCCACTCAGATACAACAACAAGTGCAGAAATAAGAGAAAAAAGCTGTTTACATTCAGAAGGCCTATAAGACCTCCAGGTAGGCAGAGAACTCCAGCAAGACACTCTTACCTACACTGCCAACCCTTAAATGAAGTCTGGGAAGGGATGGATCCTGACTCCACCCCTTTCAGTCACTCAGTGCATTGCATGCACTTGAGTTGCCCTGCCTTCCCACCAGGTGCCCATGCTGGTTCAAGCTGTAACTTAGTATTTCCACTACACTTACTTATTACAAATCCTCAAACTCTGCTGGTCTGCCTTTACTAAGAGCAAACACCTAAAGTGGTGTATCTCCCTTGTCTCCTCGTTCTCTGTCCAGATAGCTAGAAGAATGAGAAATGAAAACAAAGTACCCAAAGCTTCCCAGCACTTCCAGGGATGAGATCCGTTTCCTTACATTAATTATACTTTGTGAAAAATTTAATGTATGGCACATGCATGAGAGCCTTTAAAGGGAACCCAGACTTTAAAAGAACCATGACTTGGAAATGGAGAATGGTCTGCAATCCTCAAAGCAATCCAAGGGGTTTAGATTTGCATCTTGAATAAATTTAAAAGATGTCCCAAAATCACTAGATAAAGAAAAAATGTGCTCACACTCTCTTCCCCTATGCTACCCCTTACTTCAGCATTTGCCCAAAGTGGGTCATTCTGCACCTTGAAACAGCAGATGCCTGTTGTAATTCCTGGCTTATTTACCTGGACCTTGTCAGGCTAAATGCTACTGTAGGATGAGTAGAAACAAGTCAGTTACACCAGCATCCTACTTCCGTAGCAATGCCCCAGGCTGGGATTGTCATAGCATCTGTTTTTGTGATACGTCTTCAATTGGAAGGCTTTATATTAAGTAGAATTAGAAGATGCACCATGAGCTTCCTCCACACACCAAACTGGCGTTGTGCCTCTTCTGGGCATCTAAACAGATGCCAAGAAGAGAGTAACAACAGAACAAGGATTATCTGAAAAATACCTGCACAAAACTACATCTTTGAGTTCTTACTTGGTCAAGATATTTAGGGGCTTCAGATCAGTTTTATCTGAGCAACACCCAGCTGCATCCAGGGAGATGCCAAAGAGGCAGACTGAGAGAGAGAACTGGAAGGTCCCCTGGGAATGATTCAGGATTGTTTAATGCATTGCACAGTAAATATAATCTAAGATACTTAGACAGTATCTCCAGCAGCAGTAATTAGTTGGCTCAGGGGACTCTCAATTGAATACAAGTGCAGACACAGATCCATGATGCCAGCGTATTAAAAATGCAGCACTTTCAATTGCAGACAAATGAATGTCTCCCTATCATATGGTGTCAGTGGGGTGTGCGATTATTTAGAACATGTAGCTACATACCAATTTCAAGCTACTTGATACTGGTACTCTACATCTTCACAGAAGAATCACATCTCCTCTTCTTCTTTTTAATCACTGGAGTGAAATTCCTAGGGATACTGAGGAAAGAGGATGTGGTCTGAAAAATCCTGATTATCTCCTAATTAGACTACCATCCCCTGAGATATCCTGGAGAGCAAAGTCCATTCCCAGTGGGGAAGCTCATGAAAAGATGGATTGGCCAGAAAACCTGACAATCACATGGGACTGTCCAGGAAGCCAGAAGTCACAAAAGGCTCTTATGTGCCAGCAGGAGATGATGAAAAGAAACAACCACCACAGCAGAGAATGCACAGACAGGAGGTGAGAGCGGCAGGGACTTCTGAAGAGGCCCTTCGTGTGATTCCCATAGAAGAATCCAGAGAGGTAAGGGAACAGAAACTCATACTGTTTTTCATTCAGTTTGGGCTCAGTCCAGATATTTCTTGTAATAAGCATAGTAGGGCAGAAATGCTTGTTGTTATACTTCGTGTAATTTGGTATCCCAAGAGACAAAAGACATAAACCAGGAGCATCCGTGGGAGTGGGGTCTGGAAAAGCAGCAGCAGCCAGAGCTGGAGCCTGGCATTTTTTCTGCAGGCTAACTATCAGAAACTCTATGTCATAAATCATCTTTGACTGTAAGGTTTTATTTCTAGCACTAGGATATTTTTCATTAAATCTTCTCTGCTTCTACCTCTCTGTGGTACTACTGGTCAGGATTTGGATCCCAATGAGGTTTCTGTCCTGTCTGGAGCCTGCAATCAGGTTGGTATTAACAACTCTGAGACCTTCCCCCTTGCCAACATAGATTATGAGCTGTCGGAGGGCACGGAGCGACTGCACAAAACCACATGAAGGACTGCAGGCTATAAGGAATATTAAAGCAGTAAATGTTCTGCTGGGATTTTTAAAGCGTGGCAGAGTGCTGGACTAGCAGATGTCATCAGCTGAATAGCTGAGCCATAGGCTGGCAAAGCACAAAATCGGCTTTGGACAAAAGCAGCCTTTTCTAAAAAAGCAGAGTTTCCTATTCATCTCAACAAATTGAACTAGTTCATTCAAAGCTGAGATAATATGGGAGCTAAAAAAATAGGAGAGCTAGTTTTTCCTGTCAATCTATAAATACAAGAGTAGATGCTAAAGAATGATGTGCTAATTGCACAACTCTGAAGAGCTGACAAATGGAAAAAACAACTACTGATGAATTCTTTCTCCTAAGAGTGTCATTTTAATTTTAAATGGTTAATGTTTAGGTGATAGATACATCACAGAAAAAGAATAAGTAGGTTTTAGCATTAAAAAAAAAAAAAGAAAATGAATGCTCTGAAGCTTTAAGTGCAGATTTACTTTCTCCAAGATGCAACCTGACATACTTTAGGTTAGAAAGAAAGAACAAACAAACGTGTCTAATCAGACGCTATTTCCTAATACACAAAAATTAAGAATCCAAACACTAAATTTATCGATTAACATAGAGGAATAGCTTTCTGCTTACTGACTTCATTGCTATGGCTGCATAGTGACATACCATCACATCTAAATGCAACCAGCAAAAGGAAATGAACATTCCTTTGTGAATAGAAAAGCACAAGTGCAAGAGAAGATTAAAATTTATTTCAGTTAATAAGATTTTCTTCTTTTCAGCTTAAATCATTCTGAATTTAAAACACAGAAATACAACCAACTCACACAGCGATACAACCTGAATCCTTGTTTTAAAGCCAACCCATACAACACTGCAAGAAACACTGACTTACAGAAAATATCTGTGAAAATTGGCTATCTCAGCTCAGCTGTTTGTGGATCAATGTTCTACTAGAAGGGGCTAAGTGCTAAGGAATGGCTGCCTCCTTTTCTTGCCCCCTTACTTTTGGGTCTTTATTCCTTTCCCCTTTATCTTCCTGCCCATTACTCACGGAACCTTACCTAATGTGTTAAGGCTCTTCTTTATGGCATTTCCATGGCTATTGAGAAATTCCAAAACCTCATGGGAAACAAGTTACTTATCTCAACGTGGAAGAAAAACCCTCTGACTGGGCTCTCCAGGAAATCTAACAAGCAAGTACTACAAACAGTACCCAGCCAGATCTTCCCTGCCAGCCTGTGGCTCGAAGATCTAGTTCACTAGCACCAGTGAGTGCTTCTCCCTGGGATTAATTAAAGATCTCTCTGCTACAGCCTGCCTTAAATATGTAGGGCATCCAGAGACAATTAATGGGGATCTGTGGAGCCTCCAGATTGTGGAAGATGATTGAAAGAGGGGGAAAAAAAATCTTGCAGTGTCATCCACTGTGTCTTGCTTCTAGTAAGTAACACCTCCAGAACATCAAAGTACTCTGCACATTTTAACCCGTCTGGAAGGCAGCTCTGGGGCCTCACCAGGGTAAGTCACCATGCAGAGATCTGCTTCTGGCTTCTCATCCTTTGCTGAGTGAGCATGGACAGGCCACAACTTCTTCATGCCTCTCTTTCCACACACTTAAAAGAAGGGAATTCACCTTCCTGTGAAACCAAACTGCAGGATAAAGGCGTTATCTTGCAATTTGCTCTGATTTAAAGTATGCTCTGAAAAAAATAAATGAGACCGCTTAACAAGTGAGAAAAGCAGAAGAGACACAGCAAATCTCCCACTTCATCAGTGCATGTTTCTATTCTCTCCACCTCACCTAAGGGGAAAGTGACAGGATGCGACTGAAAGATCCGCTTGTAACACCTACTGAAAAGGACAGAGGAGATGTGTGGAAGGGCACACATCGCACACACACCCCGGGGCACATCAGCGCTGGTTAAAGTCACCTGCAAAGCACCAAGATGCTCTGCCACCTCATCGTGGGACAGATGCTGACTGCCCTCTGTGCCAGCTGAGCTCACCGTGCATTTTTAAATACGAAAACACGACTGTGGCATCACAGCACAAAATGGCTATGTTGGGGACACTGCGGGCTGCACTCTCCTGCTCCAGGAGACCTGAGACAACATGGAAGAACACGCAGTGCTGGGAAAAGTACACTTTCTTCACAAATAAATAGAACTGAAGCACAGTGCGATAGACTACAACACAATAAAACGCTCCCTTTAAAGCCAGCGCGCTACGGATGGAGCCAGGTGGAGGGCTTTGTTGCAGGGAGGCAGCAGCACGGGCGACCACGAGTCACCGGGATGCTCCGCTCGGCTCGCTGATGCGCCAGCACCGCTTCCACGCAGCACTACCTACCGGGGCCACCCTGAGGACGAGGAGGTGCCGCAGCCCGCCCCGCGGATACCCGCAGCCGCTTACCTGCCCGCTCCGCCCGCGGGGCCCCGGAGCCGCGCCGCCG
>JAOWBP010003503.1:16600387-16615160 GCA_028571105.1 Tragopan temminckii
ACCTATATGTTGACAGTGCCCAAACCTCAGAGTCCTGGTGTTGTTTTTGTATACATACATCTCGGTGTGGAGTTCAGTGCACTGAGTACTGTTAGTAGCAATAGGAAGATCAAAAGAAAGAAATAGAAAATGGCCTTTGTGGTCCTCTTCACTGGTGTTATGGCTGTTCTACACTCATTTCTGACTTTTCTGCTCTCTGTTTTGTATTCTGCCTGGAAAAGGAGGGCTGCCTGCATTCCTCTGATGGAGGAGGAAAACACAAGACTTTTCACCAGGAGGCATATGCAGGCAAAGACAGAAACACAGGGATTCATGCAGCTTCAGATACAGGAGGTCTTTGGCCAGGGCAACAGAAAATCAGAATTAATGTTCTTCTTCTACTGGCGCAGTACAGCCAGTGCCTTTGCTCTGTCCTCTTGAGCTTCTCTCAGCTGGAGTGTCGTCAAGAGAGGCAAGGGGATTTGGGGATTAAGCCACCTGCTCTTCTTTCATATGGTTTGTTTTTACTACCAGCTTCACGCTCGTACAGCTACATACTGTCCTACAGATCTTTCCCCAGGCCCTGCTGAGAGATGTGACCGCTGTGGGTTGATTTGCCCCACTCCAGAACATCCATGTCCTCCCAGAACATCCATCACCACTATATGTGTGCATCCTGCAGGCAGCAGCCTCGCTGCCACACCACCAACCACATTGTTGGGTACCTGTTAGAGAAACCCTTGGTGCTCCTGGCTGGTTTCTGCCAGATGAGGCAGCTCTGCCTCAGCTCTTAGCTGCAGCACTGCAGGGGAGTTGGACCAGGTGGTCTTTAAGGGTCCCTTCCAACTCACATATTCTATGATTCTATGAAATGCCTTCCCCGCAAAGACGTTCTGTAGTCATAAGGACCTTGATCTCACCCAAATTGGGATGTTCTGAGAACCATTTTAATTTCTTCTAATCGGCAGATGAAAAATGAATTACTTCAGATGTCATGTCCTGCCATGTGGACCTCGTCACGTTTGGAAAAAATGCAATGGAGTTACCTGGTAATTGAAGGGCTCTACATGAGTGAACTTTGTAATTGCATATTCTTCTCCTCAGGTCTGGAAGGCAGAAAGGAAAAGCGGATCAAGGCCACGTCTTAATGAAATGGTTGAGTCCTGCAGAGCTACTGAAGATAAAATTAACCAAACCACTCACAGTATTTCTTATTGCAGCTCCTTATACCAGCATACCTGTGGGTGCAACCCTGGCCAGTTCCCAGATGAGAGATGCTGGGAACACTGGGAAGATGCTCTGTACTTCTGTCTTCACATTGTTACTGGGTTCCAATTAAAGTGCATGCAGACCCACTGGTTCCCTGCTAATGCTGCCCTCTGTCTGCCTGGGAGCCACTCAAGGTTGCTAATGTCGAACCGGGCAAATATTGCAGAATAGAGATTCTCTCAGCTGTCATGCTAGAGGCTTTTTTTCTGGGAAAAAAAAGAAGAAAAAAAAAAGAAAGAAAAAAGAAAAGGTCTACCTGCTGTTTGTTTCACTATCTTTGAAAATGGGATCTATCATCTGGAGAATCTAACCAGCGTCCATTTCTGTGGATTTTCCATGGCTGCTCCTTAGCGGTTGATGGCATAATGTTGTCTGAAATGGCCATTAGCTGGGTATCTTTATGAACAGCTTCACAGGGAAAGTTCAATTTGCTGAATTATGAGCACATCTCTGAAAAGAATTGCATTATATGGTACTCGCATGCTGAAAGCATTAACTTTGTACTTTTAAAATACACATTGATGGATCCGATGAGGATTGAAGAAGTAGAAAGGTGAAGATCCCAATGGATTAGATATAATATGCAATAATTGGTATCTTTTTTTTTTTTCCAAGAAAAGTAAATGGTAAATTTAGAAAAATTCTATTTAGCTGAGGCTTTTTCACTAGGAAAAAAAAAAAAAGGCAATTGTATAAAAAAATTAATGGAAAACCTCTTCACTTTGTACAAGCCATAGCTTAAGGGCACTTGATTTATGCTGAAGAGCTGTTTGGCTCCATGGAGTCACATCAGATTTACCCCCAGCATCCGTGGGAGCAGAATGTAGCTCACTATTCTATCTCAAACAGGGTAAATCTAAGTATTGTCTAAAATACTTTGTTTTTTAATTAAGAAGAAGCAGAGTGAAACAACAGTGAATTTCTCTTTCAGAAGAGACGAGATCATTCTGTCTCACAAAATGGACGCGGTCCACGGCAAATCTCCAGAAGTTTAAAGCCTCAGTACGCACTGGGTGAAAGCCCAGGAGCTATAGACTAGGACACCTCTTCTCCTTGATGCTGAGACAGCTCCCACTCTGTATTCAGCTCCAGTCTGGAGCTGAACTCACTCTCACACCCAAGAGAGCTCAGAGGTATTCAGGTATCTTGATTTCACATGCGCAGCACTGTGATTTCTCTGCACTGAAGGCACTTCACTTAATCGGTGCTATTATCACACCTGATGAGGCACAGCAGGTGATATTTGAGATGCTTGCCTTTTGATTCCTTGCAACTGAGCAACATTTAGTAAGAATTACTTAAATCAGCTAATCAAAAACAAGTTCAATGACATTAGGATGAAGTGGGCTCCAGAACACCTAGGCAAAGTTATTTATCTTGTGGAAATCCTTCTTTAGAGGGAGAAGCAAATAATTCCCAATGTGCTCTATAAGGTCTCTGCTTCTTGGGCTGTGGATAAGTAGATATCATTCCTGAAAATCCTTTGTTATCTCCTATTTCAGGCAAGGTTTGAGTTTGTTCTTGTGGAACAGATTTCCATGACCCTTTGCCTGCCTCCTGGTGCTGGGGAAGCAGGATGGTATGGCTGCTTGCAGGTGGGAACCAGATGGAGGTATGTGCATGAGGCTGCCCTGGGGATGACATTGTCTTACTCAGAAATTCACATCTGACTTCAATTCCCAGCAATGGAGGTGGGCCAGCTTTTCCCTCCTTCAACAGGGATTGTCCCAAAGCAGAACCAACCCTTAGCATTCCCAGTGCTCCCCTTTCACACCTGAGTGCGGCTTATATCATTCTCTGCCTTAACTGAAGTGCTAACATCCTCCAGAGCCCATTACACAAAAAATAATCTGCAATCCTCTGCATCTTGGGAAAATGTGTTTTCTGCTCCTTTGAACTACTTCTCTTTAAAGGAAATTGATGATAAGAGACACCTGGTCTGCCGTTAGGGCAAGTCTCCTATAGCTTATGGAGCCAGTGATAGTGCTGGGGACCATTTGGGACATATGGACCCAACTGTGGGGCTGAGGACCGTTTCTGGGGCCTGGGCAGATGCCACCCATTTGTGACTGTTCCCAGTGATGTCCCAGCACCTGGGATACATAAGCTTTGTGGGGTCCACGCTTAGCATCAGTGTCCCACAGTGCTGGAGAATTTCATGCAGTGCACACAATAACGGCTGAGAGAAAAAGCACGACGGAAACACGTGGCTTCAGTTCTTCAGAGGTAGCTATTAAGTGTCCCCTGTTGTCTGTTGCTGGCTGGCACAGCACTCACACGCAGGAGGGGACACACAGAAAGCATTTGAGTTGCTGGTAGCAACGAATGTATTTAGGTTTAAAAGGATGGAGGTTCCTGTAAGTGAGTGTGAAGACAGAAAGATCATTAGCACATATTTATTGGAGTTTACCAGCTCTGTTAACAATGGGTTTCTCTTTGCCATTGGAGTTAATTCCTCTGTAATTATGTTCCTAATATAGAAATCATTTGGCATTTATTTGCCATAATAAAACTTCCCATTGCATTTAAATTCAATGTGAAGTTAAGTGTATTTAGAAGACTCGGTTGAAGACCCAAAATTAAATATTCCTGGTTTCCTTTTCCAAACAAGACAAACTCAGACAAATGCTAGCAGTCAGGTCCATGTGAGCAGCTGCTCCTGTGATCACTGGATCCTACACGTGCTTATCCGGAGGGGTAAGCTCTGTCCTGGTGCACTGATCATGCAGGCAATGCCAACAATTGGTCCTTCTTGTTACACCTGAGCAAGGAAAATGCTCAGCTGCGGAAGCATTACTAACCAGCCATCCTGGTTAGTAAGCTGTTTCCAAAACAGAAAAATACTCCGGCAGCTGAGGTGGCACATGGCTCTTCCTAGCTCTCAGGAGCAGCTTGGGCACAGCTGGGGCTGGGAGAGTCCAGAGACCTCATCCTGGCCAAATGACACAACTGTCCCCAACCCTATGCCCTCCAGCTGATGTGTGAGCCACCACAGCTTTGGAAGCAGCCTGTGGATGTGGATGGGCTCCCAGCACTGGTAAATGATAAATAAAATGGCCAGGGCAACACACTGACATCAGTATGCAGAAGGGCTGACACTGATCCTAATGTCAGTATTTTCTCTCTTGGATATACCAACCTTTAGACACTGGAAACAGTGTTTTTCCCATCTTTTCTCAGAAGTCTTCCCAGCAGGCTGAAAATAGGCAGTCCTTAATCACGCTGATGTACTGCAATGGGCACTGAGTGGGAGCAGCTCCAGTCCATCTCCAGCAGCATGCTCCTCCTGCAGTAAAGCCAGGTCAGCCTGGCCTGGCCTTGCTGCTCCTGAAGACAAGCTCCTATTTTAGAACAGGAAACAAAGCAGGTTGTTTCAGGAGGACAATACAGAATCATAGAATCAGTAAGGTTGGAAAAGACCACTAAGATCAACTCTGCCATGGCAGGGAGATTGGAAGTAGATGATCTCTGAGGTCCCTTCCAACCCTAACCTTGCTATGATTCTATGATCTAGTCCAACCCTCAGCCCACCCCCACCATCTCCCTGGGCAGGCTGTTCCAGTGCCTCACCACTCTTTCTGAAGCTTTTTCTCCCTCCAGAGTGTCTTTGTAGAGCAGTGACAAAGGGCGTTGGTGGGAACGCCGTTCTCTGAGGCACTGGAGAGCAAGTTGTGCAGAGCTATCTTCTACAAACCTACAGAAATGACTGTGGGGTTTAACTTCCATTTCTCACGGCACAGCTGAGGGACTGTTCCTGAGCAAACTGCACAGCCAGTGACAAAGCTCCTTCTCCTTTACATACAAAGGATTTATGCCTTTAATATGCCCCCAGTGTTTATTTTTTCTGTTGGTATATGAGCACATGTGCGCAAGTGTGCGTGTGGCAGTGTTTTATGAATGCCTGCTGTGGACAGAATTGGGCTTCACAGTATGCAAAAATAGCTGTGTGCCACATGCAAGGATATAATACTTCACATGGCTGGAGGAAATGTGATAAATCACAGTTTTGCTGGATTTGCAAAAGCCCAAAAACTGGGGGTTTCATCTCCGTGTTCCAGTCCTGAGCTCTAGCAAGGGGCAGCAGGGCTGTCTGGGTTGGAGCAGTGCGATGTTAGAGGACCAGGTCCCCACTGCTGTGTAGGATGTCTGTGGACATCTCTTGACTCTGAGCAGCTGGGATTTCATAGACCCATTTACTATGGAGACCAGGGAGACCTAACGAAGGTTGTCACTGTTGGCTTCTGCTTCATCCCACCCATCCCTGCTGCCTCCAGCTGCCTATTAAGCCAAACCCCAGTCATGCTGTGGAGCCCTGCAAAGATCCTGGTGTGTGGGACACCATCCTGATGCTTGCCCTAAAAAAGTTTGGGGATTCTAAAGCCTTTTTTGCTCCCCTCATTGCGTCCTCTCCAGTGTGTAATGGAAGCGGCTGACAGGTACGGCTGAGCCTGGTTTTGTAGCATAAACAGTTATTTACAGTTGTGCTGAAATTTCATGGAAGATGACATTTTTAGGTCACCTAGCTGAAGCAAATGAAATGATTAATGTGTTTGCATTACATTTCATAAAAAAAAGTATCACTCTTGCCCAGCATGGCTCTCACTTCCTCGGGCTTTCAGCTCTGATGTGGTGCCCTGAAACCTAAGGCAGTTTTCCCCCAGGTTAAGGAGGAGCAGATCTGGCCTCCCGACCCAAGGCAGATGGGATGTGGATGTCTTCTGCTGTGTCCAGCATCCTCAGGGAGGTAACACTATTACCTAAGCCAAACCAAGTGAAAAGGGGCAAAGAGCAAAGGGGTGGTGGAAAGAGCACTTTGGCCAGCACCACGTCTGTGCATGACCTCCTTGCCGTGCCCTGCGGGAGGCGGGAGCCTCATGGTGCCATCTCTCTTTTCCAGGGGGAGTTGCTGAGCCCATGTCGATGCGACGGATCGGTGAAATGCACGCACCAGCCATGTCTGATCAAATGGATTAGCGAGAGAGGCTGCTGGAGCTGTGAGCTGTGTTACTACAAGTACCACGTCATTGCCATAAGCACAAAGAACCCTCTGCAGGTAAAGGTACTAGAGACATTTCAAAGTCTATTTATTCTTGGTTCTCTTTTTGTTTCTAGGAGCAAGTAGATTTTACTGGCTTGGGTTTTGCCTCCCCGTATGATGGTCCCTAGGAAGGGCTGTAGGGCTGCTCCAATGAGCCCCATGCCCTCACCGGTGGTGCTGGGGCATCCCTCAGGGCCCTGCTCTTTCTACCTCTTCTCTCCAAGCTTGATATCTTTTTCATTTTACTGCTCCCAGTGTCCCAGTATAGCCTGGCACAGCACTGGAGGTGGTTGCTCTGGTGCTCTGGTCTCTCCAGGCTTAATTCTCATATGCAGGTGTGCACACAACAGGTAGAGCACATCCGAATGTAAGTACCTGTGGAAGGCAGCAGAGGACCTTCCTTTTTCTTCTTGTGAGTTCAAAAGCACTGCGGCTTATTAAACCCCACTGCAGGCTAGTAATTTAAAATCAAGATTTAGAATGGACAAAGCTGTGTGACTGTTAAAAATGGGATAATTTATCCTTAATAGCTATTGATTTATTGCTGGAGCAACACCTGAAGATGGACTAATTGCTGAGCACCATTAGTGCCTCAGACATAAGGAAGCACATTAGACCCAAGCACTACTGCTTAATTAGCATCATGTGGAGGGAGAGACATTGCAGCAGCATGCTGTGCTCAGACACCAGGACAACGCCTGTGTGAATGTTGATCTGTTCAGCACTTGGTTGCATTGGCTCTCTGTTCATCTCTTGGTCTCTAACAGGAGGCAAACCCTTTGCCAGTGATGGTACTCAATTGTACAGCACTTAGGGGATACAAATCCCTGTTCTCTCCTTCAAACGGCTGCCTGTGTTCAAGGCTAAGTTGGATGGGACTCTGGACATCCTGTTCTGATGGGTGGTAACCTTTCCCATGGCAGGGGGTTGGAACTGAGAGGTCTTTAAGATCCTTTCCAACCTCAGCCATTCTGTGATTCTGAGATTCTATGATTCCGTGTGTGTCCTTCTCCATGCCTGAGGTCACTAAAAACAGTGGAGAAAGAGGCACAGCCCTTAGGACTCCAGGCTGAAATGAAGTAGCAAAATTAGTGGGGCATCATGAGGAAATTTTGCTGGGGGGAAGGAAAAAGCATCCCTGCTTTCTGCAAGTCCCTGCAGCTTCTAATTCAATTTTCCCTGTGCCACAGCCTGGAGAGAGCAGTAGTTCCATCCCAAGCCTAAGACCCAGAGTGTTTGAGATTCTTGGCTCCACTAAATCAGTCCAGATTGAAACACAGCAGGGGAGATGTGGACAGAGCAGCATTTGTTTATTTCTGGAAAGCTGGTCCATAAGTGCCCGAATACTTCATGAGCCTCAGGTTGATGGAATGATGCTGGGCAGTGTCAAAGGCTTGTGGGTGCAGATTTGCGATGTGTGTGCAGCCAGCCTTTAACAAACGACCTCCAAGTACTCTACATCCCCGTACAGCTCAGGGCAACTCAGGACATTCCTATTGGCTCCTCACTTGGCTAAAATTTGTTGAAGCAATTCACAGTTGAGCTCTCATCCCGCAAACACATTTCAGATGCTTGCCCGAAGGATCACTTTTTTTGTCTCCCCTGTTAGAAAGTGACCTTTGCCACAAACGTGAAAACTGACTGCCAGGAGCAGCCAAGCCAGAGAGCTAGATAGACATCTCTGCTCCGTGAGCAAGGTTCCTGGGGGACTGTGTTCTGAGGGCTTCTCGCTGCTGGCAGGGACTTCGCAGCACCTCTCACAGAAATATGGGAGATAGGGCTCAGCAGAGGGTGGGAAGAAGCAACTGGAGTGAAAAGCCACTTGGTCTGGAACAAATGCTGCACATGCAGGGCTGCAGCTGTGTGCCCCAGTGCCCTGCCTGGTGTCAACACAAAGGCACGGTTGGGAAGCAGGTGTTACACCAGCGCAACATGTGAAATCCTGAGGGATGTGGCTCACGTATGAAGTCCCAAGAGGACTAAGGGATGTGGGACCTATAGCCTATCACCATGCACATTTCTGTGCTCCTTGGTGGTTCTTGCCATTCTCCAGTGCTGGAAAAGGGAGGCAGAGAGGCTGTGATGCTCTGGTACTATGTGCCATAACAACATGTCACAGTGTGGCTGGGTGGGAAGTGTGTCTTTTCTGCTCAGCCTTCACCCCGCATGTGGTCAGCAAGGACCCCTGGATGTAGTGGTATGTCTCTTAGCAAAGCCATTAATTCCTGGCCTTTCTTCTCAGGGTCTGTTGGAATTTCTACCCAGCTTTATTCTTTTTAGAAAGCTCTGAATTTCTCAAGCACAGACTTTGGAAGGCAGGGACATCCCTTTATTGCAGACCAACCATCATATGGGCAAAGACCACATAGAACTCACCTCCTTGTCAAGTGAAGGATGTTCAGATGTAGCTCAGAGCGTGGCTGCGCTCCAGTTGATCAGAGCCAGGCAGTACACCCAACACCCACACACCCCCCAGGATCTGCCTATTTCTCTGCCCATTTGGACATGTGCTGCACATTTTCTAGCAAGCCTAGGAATATGGCATGGGCCAGATGTGCATGGTGTGGGCAGAGAAGTTGCAGTCAGGGGAACGTGGTTCATATATAATTAACACAGATTCCTTCAAGCCTCCAGGCTATTATGATGTCTCATAGCAGAGAGGAGCATCCAGTCTGGCATTTTGATATGAAGAATTTCTATAAATTAACCCCTCAGCCCTGGATGGCTGAAATTTAAGAGCAAAAGACTTAAAGCAGCAACACTGCTGAGACTGGAGGATTAAAGTTGTTGGAGAACATGGCAAGTGTCCTGGCAAGCAGCAGCAAATGAGCAAAAATTTCCCACCCACTATGAGCAATCAGGAGGTGCACAGCCTTCGTCCATCCATCCCCCGCTGTAATTCTGCTGGTCCCTGAGGCAGGAGATATGAGCACGGAGAGTCTAAAAGCTCCTCTCTGCTGCAGTATTTGTGCAAAGCCTATGATTTTAATGAGGCCCTGAAAACAGTTTTGGAAGCATGCGATAGCACTTGCTATGACAGGGCTCTGCAGTGGGTTTCATCTATACAGCTTTGTAGCCACTCCTATGCCACATTCATTCGAATGCTCTGATTTCAGCAAATACCAGATCAGTTTGAACCAGCCTTCCCAGACTACTGCTGTCTGCAGTCTCAAGGAGTCCAACTCTGCATCACGTTCTTTTCCCTGCCTCTTCCTGACCTGTGGTTAGTTCATATCCAAAGGCCCTCAGTTATGGAATGTTGGGGTTGGGATCTGGTCCCAGTTCTCTCCACTGCTTTGGGAATGGCCCCTCCTTCTCCCTGCTCTCTTTCTTGCATCTGAATAAACCAAAACATCTGTAAGTGTATAGCAGGGAAACTACCACAGCTTTAGGACAAATTTGCTTGGTAAGTGTACTCTCCTAAAGATAATCAAGGTGGATAGCCAGGGCCTCAGGACAGCACTGAGGAGAGAGCCAGACCCAACCAGTGATGGGAATGCTCCACTGCATCCTTCTAGGATAAACCTCCACTTGTTTGGGATGCTGGGTTTGAAACAAAATCGCTGAGTAGCACACTCAGGATGTTAATGATACGTACTAAGGGGACGTGTCAGATATAGCAATAAAAATAAACTGAACTGCCTGAGGCAGGCATGGGGGAGCTCTCAGAGGAGTGTAGAAAGGCTTTTCTAGCAAGCAAGGCTTCATAGCAAACTGCTGCACTAAGACAGAGATATCTTCTGCAGGCAAATACGTGCCTTGGATCTGCTCGTGCTCATGCTTGTGAATCTTTCAAGAATGCTGGTGTTAAAGAAAGGGAAATATGGATCAGACCCTAAATACTACACTAATGACATCATTAATTTTTGTTACATTAGCAGCAGGGGCTTTGGTTACAAGGCTCTGAGAGAAGCACTGAAGCAAATAGGGGAATGGTCTTGCTCCAGGTACAAACCATAGATCACATCAAATGGGATATGATGGGCAAGCACCAGTCCTACGTTCATCTCTACCTATGATCATTGCAGACATCAGACTTGTGCTCCTAAGAACCTTTTTCTGAGGCATCTAGTGCACAGAACTTTGGCGAAATTGAGGAAAGTTGGGGGAAATTCATCCAAGAGAGTATGGTGTTTTGCACATGAAAATCTGGGTGTTGTGCCAGAGTGGTCAGACGGGGAGGATGGTGGCAAAGGACACCTGAATGAATTAGGACATTTAAGGTGGTAAGGCACAGGCACAGGCTGCCCAGAGAAGCTGTGGTGCCCCATCTGTGGAGGTGCTCAAGGCCAGGTTGGATGGAGCCCTGGGCAGCCTGATCTGGTGGGAGACAACCAGTCCACAGTAGGGAGTTGGAACTGGATGATCCTTGAGGTCCCTTCCAACCCAAGGCATTCTGTGATTCTATGAGTCTTCAAAGCAGTCTGCAGAAAAAGAGCCCTTTTTCCAGTGTGGTTGGCAAAGCCATTGTAGAGAGCTACTTCAGCACTCTTTGTGGCCTCTGTGAGCCCAGCACTCAAAAGCTGCTTCTGTTATCCCACAGAAGCCTGTAATGATTCCTGGTACCTCCAAGTCACACCCTATTCAGCAGTGGCAGACCAGCTATAGGGTTTTCTACCTGCCCAAAGTCAGTCTCGATTGACAATGTGAGTGAGCTGTCTGTTGTTAAAGGTACGCTGCAGTGCAGGCCAGCAGCTCACTGCACTCAACAGTTCACATGTGACAGTTCACCCTCTAAATCCCTGGTTTGCTGACCTTACTGACAATGGAGAGAGATTAGGAAAAAATGAAATTCTTGTGTGAGCTGGTTGTTTTCCCCAGCATTCAGCTCTAACCTGTGGGTAATTGCCCCCCAGTGCCACCCCCTGAACAGTCGGGGCTGCTTTGTTACCACCAGCATCAGGCAGCAGCCCTGTCAGTGTTGCAGCATCTCTGCTCTCATCCAAAGGCAGGTTTGAAGCTGTTTCACAGGTGTAGCTTCTCTGCCCTGAGCCACGTCCCCTTTGAAAGTATAATGTATTTAAAATCACACTGATGCCTCCCTGTCTCTGTAAAGCAGTTGTACGCAGCTGCTAGCTGTAGGAAACATCCTCCTTTTTCTCTCTTTAATTGCTACCTTGGAAGGACCTGTTGCTGCCACAAGCCTTGCAGTGTGCCAGACAGATGGTGAGGAGCCAGCCCATTACCTCCTTGAGAGAGAGAAATGATGCAGAATGATTTTGCTGGCACAGGCGGGTCAACGTGAGGAACCTGCAGCAAAACCATAGCAGGCAGCTCTAGGAAAGGCTCCCTGCATCCCCATCCCTTCAGCATTTGCCAGGCTTAGTGGAAGAGGAGAGGACTGCCTCAGCATCGAACAGCCTCTGTCTCAGGAGCTTTACAGTCATCTATCTACTCCATGGTCATCTATGAATCAGGCTGGTACCATCACCTCAGTGAAGCTGCACATTCCTGACACACAACTTGAGGGCTGTCTCTGTTGCAGGACATAAGCCAGAGGCCGATGCTGGCAGAGGCAGACGCTTCAGCTCACCTCTGAGCCAAGGCATGTGATCACCTTCCAGATGCAACTTTTTCCAAAGCAGCACTTTGCAGGGGACTGCATTCAGGCCAGGGGTCTGGTAACTGGAATGGTAACGGTGCTGCCTGTGCCAACACAAGTCACCTTACTGCCCTTTGAGCAAGGGCAAATTTCTTCCTGCATCCCAAAAATGTCAGTGACCTCTAGCTGGTCTGGACATTAAAGAGCAAACTGCCTTCTTGTCCTACAAAATGAGGTTATGAGGCTTGACAGATGACCTTGGTGTCCCAGGATGTGTTTGACAAAGAGGCAGGGTGCTCAGGGCTCTCCAGAGCTGACACCTCACTTGGACATTGAATTTGGCACGAATCCAGGCTAAAATGTTCAATCCCTCTGAATCCTCTTCACTTGGAGGAGGTTGAAGTCCCCCTTTATTTATCCTTCTACCGGCCCTACTGAGATTTCAAGGGCATGTATCTCACAGCTAAAGGTGGCCTATATATTTCCATCTCTCTCAGCCTGTTTACGCATTTGATTTCTGATTTGCAGCATTTGATTTCTGATTTGCAAGAGGCGCTGTGGGCCATGTCCCCCCAAGTCTTGTTAGAAAAAGCAATTTCTGCTCTTGGTTTTTACAGGACAGCTCTCTCAGCAGCATAAATCTGAGTAAGGAGGTTTTATTCTGGATGACAGAGAGGAGTTCGGGCTTTGGATATTTATAATGTAGCTTATACTAAGCTATTTGACAAAGCAAATGGATTTGGGGGAGTTAGTACTATTTTTTTTCTTCTTCTGAGGAAGAAGCACTGCCTTTTACCTTAGGAAACAGCCTGAACATGTCATCACCTAAAGGCAGGGAGTCCTGGCAGCAGCAACTTTCATCGTTGGTAACATTCTGTGGGGTGTGTATTGCTTCCATGAGATCTTACCTACTGCTGTGATCCTGTCACATCTCACCAAGCAGCACGGAGCCTGCTCACAGGAGACCTGCAAGGCAAAGCATGGCTGTCTGAGACAAATCTTGTGGTAAAAGGATGCCATCACCAAGGCTGCTGCCTGGCCTCCATTTGAGACAGCGTCCTGGCTTGTGATGGCCAGGTTCATCTCCAGCCATGAGGTGGACCAGGTAAAAGCATCTATGTGTAGGGTGCACATATAAGGCATAGGTGATCTTTGGGATCTCCATGAACCACCATAATGAAGCAAAGTAGCAATGTCCATCATGTAATTACTTTCTCCTCTTTTTCTCTCCTCCCTTCCCTTGTCTCCCTTCCTCTCCCTCTTGCCATCCCTTGCAGTGGCAGGCCATCTCCCTGACAGTCATTGAGAAGGTTCAGATAGCAGCGGCCATCCTGGGTTCCCTCTTCCTCATCGCCAGTATCTCGTGGCTCATCTGGTCGACCTTCAGTCCTTCAGCCAAATGGCAGCGCCAGGACCTGCTCTTCCAGATCTGCTATGGAATGTATGGCTTCATGGACATTGTCTGTATAGGTGGGTGAACGCCTCTCACAGCACACAGCCGGGGTTGCCGACTGCCCACTCACCTGCAGAGAGGAGTAAGAGATGGTGTGGAGAGGCTCTGTTCTCGGATTGAACCTCCTCTGTTCTTCCCCTTCTTTGCTTTTTTTGACACCTTTTCTACAGTGCTCTCTGCCAGTCTCTGTAGCCCTGGAGAATCTCCTTGGCTGGGCTGGCAGAGGGACCTGCAGCAAGCCCAGAGAGAAACAAATCTCTCTTCAAAGCAAGAAGAGGGCAGGGAGGTCTGGGGGAGGCTGGCAAGTATTGATTCACACTGGGGAGGAAATTCCTGCCTTTCTGGAATAGCTGGTACAGGGACTACCCTGTGTTTGACCATGGCATGTTCTGGTTTGCACCTTGCAGCACCGCACTCTCCACATGTGTGGCTGTGCAGAGAGCTCTGAGAGGGTGGTGGGTTCAGGGCAAGGTCTCTGTCTCCGCAGGCAGCCTGAGTAAGGGGACATGGCTGACAATACCTGTGGGCAGAGGCACTCATCAGCCAGGCCATGAAACAGTGGTACTTACCAAAACAGTCAAGTAAATACCAACCATCTCCAAGCATGCTCCTGATCAATTTCCACCCAAGCACAGGCCACTGGATAATGTGAATTCGAGTGACCTTGCTGGGAAGCAAAGAGCATTCCAGAAGGCTCCTCATACCTGTTTTCTTCCATTATTGGTATAAATGCAGAATGAGTTTCCCAGAAAAAAAAAAAAAAAAGGACAAGGCAGTACTCTTGGCTTGGTGGATTAGTGTTAGTGTGAGTAGAACCATTCCTGAGGAAAGGAGCACAGCCTCCAGGTCAGCCCTCAGGAAGAGCAGTACAGTCTGTATCGCAGTTAGTGAAATTGGGATAGGGAAGTAACACAAACCAGGCCTCAGGGAGAGAGGTATTGGCAGCAAGCCCTGGTCTGGGTTCAGATTGGCATCGGCATCCTTCCAGGACAGCCAAAACCCAGACCAGTTCTTCCCACTGTTGCCATCCCTGTGCTGACAAGACATGAGCCTGGTCTGCTCCACTGTGAGCTGCCACAGATCTACAGCAACAAGAAGTGGCCAAGGAGGGTGAAAGAGAGACAGGCAGCCCTCTCGTGCTGGCACAGCAGCTCTGGTGACATTTTCTTGTTGGTGTGATTGGGAGTGGAAAAAAGTGATCTCTGTGCATGTGGCATGCACGCGTGTCACCTTGTTGTCGGAGGACAGAAGTGGAGAGCCTTGGCATGGGCAGATGTCAGTAATATGATTAACTGGCTTTGATAAAGCTTCAAGAGCTGAGGGGAACTGATTAGCTCATCTGTCAATAGATGCTAAATCCTCCCACATGGCAGAGAACAAGCTATGCCAGCTAGGAACTGAAAGGGAGCTGGGCGGAAAGATTCAGATTTGAGGGGTGTTGCTTCTTCTTCTTCTTCTTCTTCTTCTTCTTCTTCTTCTTCTTCTTCTTCTT
>JAOWBP010003503.1:16615260-16632488 GCA_028571105.1 Tragopan temminckii
GAAAGATTCAGATTTGAGGGGTGTTGCTTCTTCTTCTTCTTCTTCTTCTTCTTCTTCTTCTTCTTCTTCTTCTTCTTTTTTAAGGATTTGGCCTTTATTTTTCCTCTCCACCTTCTCTAGGGGGTAAAAAATATCCCTTTACATCTCTTCTGATGTCACCACTAAGCATACTGCCCCAAGCTGTGAGCTTTGATTTTTCCAGCCAGAGAGCAAGGGGCCATCCCATTCCCAGGAATACTTCAGAGCTGCAGCTGAGAGCAGCCCCTTGCCTTGCAGCCCTCCCTGCACAGCTGGCAGCCCTGGTGGGCCAGACATGCTGTTTTTCCCACAAACTCAAAAACAAGGGGGAAGCACTACAATGCAGTGCCTTGATGTGTATGTTTTCTCTTGCCCAGCACCTCAGAGCAGTGCCCACCCACGGCTGGCTCCAGTCATGTTGTGTGCAGCATGTCTGCTGCGCTTTCAGGCAGCCCACCCATGATCAGCCAGGAGAGATGACGTTTTGTACCATGAGAGCCTTTTGTATGCATGTCATACATTTCTCTAGAAAAGCTGATATGTGCATGCAGTCAGCACTAGTGTTAAAATGTGCTTGTGTTGTGGCCTTTGCAATCCCAGCTGCTTAATTGATTTAGATTGGATATAAGGAAGAATTTTTTACAGTAAGAGTAGTGAAGCACTGGCACAGGTTGCCCAGAAAGGTGGTAGATGCCCCATCCTTGCAGACACTCAGGGTCAGGCTGGAGGGGCTCTGAGCACTGATGGAGCTGTAGGTGTCCCTGCTCATTGCAGGGGGTAGGACCAGATGGTCTTCCAACTCAAACAGTTCTATGATTGTGAACTCCTCATTCGTTGCAGCTTTTCTTGACCGTGATACATGCAGCAATGGCAGCTCTCTAAAACACTCACAGTGAGTTCCTTGGTGCAGAGCGGCTATTTCCCATCTTTTATCCTTCTCCCAGGCCTCACAGCCCCATGCAATGTCTTTGATCACAGCTGGGCAAAACTGGCTCTAGAGACTCAGAGTTCTGCTCCTGACTGCCTGAAGCCTGGTGTTACTCCTCCCTGGGCTTTAGTTCCAATTCTGCAAGTTCAGGATAAAACCTCTCATGGATAATCGTAGTGACAACAGTTCTAGAAATACCAGGGTGCAGTCTGTGCCTTTTTCTGTAACTCCTTCTCCACAGCCCAGCCCTCTTCTCCTTTTGCTTTCCAGCCTGTGGACGGGTACAAAAAAATAAGGCACTAAGAAATGCTCACTGATGGGGAAAGAGCAGGACATTTAGATGCACTCAGTCCTGTTAGATTTGTTGTTGTTGTTGTTTTTTTTCCAGCTAACATAACACTCACAGCCTTACCTTCCAGATGCTATTCTGTAGGGCCTACACTAATTCTGTGTATTCCAATTGCTCCTTCCATCAGTTTGATCCTGAGTTTTGCTTCCACTGGCAGAGGAGCAGAGGTTTGAAAGGCAAGGTAGGCTCTGAGCAACCTGATCCAGCTGTAGGTGTCTCTGGTAATTGCAGTGAAGTTGGGCCAGATGGCCCCTTCCAACTCAAATGATTCTGATTCTCTGATTTTCATGTGAGCAGATGTGCTGAAGCAGAGTCCCTTGGCACTTCCTGCCTGTGTCCACTTTAGCTGTTCTTCCATTTCTCAAGTCCATTGAATAGTCATTGAGTGACTTTTGTCCAGGAGAACCATTGGCACGTGGAAATTGGGATTCACACCGATCATTTGCTGATTATTATCCTCACTTGAGCTGCATGCACATGCTCTGAAACTGTCTGATCTGCTCCAAACCAAGCTTTCAAAAGAAAGCATTAACCCAGAGACTACTGAACCATGCATTCAAATTCAGAGGGTTTGACTCAGGCACTCACATGAAGTAATAAACAAGCTTTCTTTGAACTCCGCTAGATCCCAGCATGCTCAGCAAAGACAGCTTAATGGACAGATACCATTTGCTGCCCCTGCACCCACCAACAGAAACAAAAACACAACCAAAATAAAATGAATCTGCTCCTCAAAACCAGCAAAACAGAAGGCATGGCCCTGCGTGCCAGAAGTTGTATCCATCTGGGCAAGATGTGCAAGATGATCTTTCAGCATTGTTCTCCCCTTTGTTCTCAGAGATATAAAAGGAAGGCAGGATGCTCTGGAAAGGATTGCTTGGAATTTGCAGGAGTCTCTGGAAATTTTATACTGGAAATTTTAAAGAACCTGTTAGAAAAACATATGTCAAGAACAGGTTGTAGAGAGATGATCCCAGTTTGTGAAGAAGGAACAGACTAAATGCTTCTTGATATCCAGCCAGCCCTAATGTCTTTCACTCTGATCTCTGTCTCTCTTTTATGTGTGCTACATCTCGTCATGACTACAGGACAGACATGAGAGCTGAATTAAACCAGAAACTGGCAACAGTGCCAGCATAGGTATTGCTCTGCTATGAAGCCATCTACAACATAAGAGCCTTGAGATCCGTGGCCAGGAGGTGAATGAGAAGCGAGGTGGGGACAGTTCATTCGATTAACTGCTCTCCCCACAGGTCTCTGCGAGGTAAATCCAGAAATCTGGCCTAAAGAGGGATTAGCAGAAATGCAGGTATTGAAATGTAAAGATAAGTGGAGTGAGCCTGAGCTACCGAGTAGAGAGATTGGCAGCTTAGAGCTGGGCTGTAAATCCTGAGAGATACCTGCCTGTTAATTAAATGACAGTCCTTGGAGGGGGAAGGAGGGGTTTGTCTCTCTTTCTGTCAAGGTGCAATTAGAGAAAGTCGGTGTTTGTAGATTAAAGTGTCATTTGGGGTCAGGAGGACAGGAAACAATCTCCTGTTAAACAAGGAGTAACTTTGCCAGCTAATGAGAGCATGTCACAGCCGAGGCTTAGGAAATCACCAAGCCTGCTCCAAGGGAGAAATGTGGCTCAGAAAGGACATAAGCAGGCTGTTGTGTGCAGCACTGTCATTGTGTATGTGTGCAGTCCCGCTTGTTTTTGCACACATCGCATCCCCGTGATTGACATGTCGGAGGCTTATCCCCGGCCATGCAGAAGCAACCTGATCTGCCTTTCCTTGGGTTGCTGTCTGGTGGGGTTGATGCTTTGTCCATGCTCAACCACTCCTTGCACTCTGACTCACCCTGCCTTGCTGCTGACAGTCGCTCACTTTTGTAGGCACTAAATCCTCATGTTCTTTGAAGCTTTTCCCTCGCTTTCCTTGGCAGCCAGTCCCTGAGGGTATTTGCCTTCACTACATAGCTGCACTGCAGCTCAATAGCACAAGAGACAGGCAGAGCAGGACCATTCATCCTGCCAACGATTTTTGTTGGCACACCATGGCAATCCATTACAGATCAGGAAGTGTGTGCCCGCTGTTTTTAATCCCAGCTGCCAACAAGAATAATCAAAAGCATCCAATATGTCTGACGGCATCTCAGCACAACCGTAGGTAATAACATAAGAAATCAATAGCCAATTAAAACTGATCCACAGCATTTGATCTTTCATAGAGCAGTGGGAGCAGTAATTAATGGAGCTTCCTTGCGATGGTCACAATTCAAGCTTCCTGTCAAGACTAATGTGGTTTTGTTTTAAATGAGGTTTGCTTCCTAGAGGAAATGCCAGGCTGAGGAAGCCTCAGAGTGTTTTCTAGACAGGTTACTCGGGCCCTGAGCATTCAAAGGGTTTAGGAGCCTAAGTCCCAACAAAATAAAATGAAACTGAGAATTGCCTTCAGAGTCTTAGTCTTCATCTGTATAAATGATCTGATTCTCAAAAGTAGATGCTTTCATTCAGGTCTGCGGAGTTTCCCAAAGAACATAGAAGGAATTGCTACAGCAGCAATTCGCTCCACTAAGTAGCTGGGGAAAAATTGGGTCAAGTTTCAATGCTTCCAGAATGCATGAATGACAGATACATTTCAACCAGCTCATTTTTTCATACTGTGAATCTTGGTTTGCATACATTTGGCCAAAATGTGTGTGCCCTAAAAGTCTCTCAGTAAATCATTGATTTATCAGCTGTGGAGACAGGAGCATTCCCTGCAGGATGTATTGTGAGACTCTCAATCCAGATGGGCAGGGAATGTCCCTTGCCACCACTCACTCAGGGCCCTGTACCTGGGCCAGCAGCACGAGCAGCAAGGCTGCACAGCTGAGCTGCCCACCAGCTTCTTGGCCACTATCCAGGAACAGTGGATGCTCAGCAAAGCCAAGCCATGCCACTCCTCTGTTTCTGAAACATGGGACCTATTTTTATCTAATGCTGCATTGATTATTCAATAAGAGCAGAGTGGGCCAGCCAGTGTGTGTATGTGTGTGCTGCTCTCACCAGGGCATTGCTGCAGGAGCTCAACTTGCATTCTGAAGTCCAGCACAACAATGGCAGTTTTTTTCTCCCTTTTCTCCCTCTCTCTCCCTTTTTGCATGGTGGGTCTTGGTTTCCAGCACCACCAGAGCAGAACCTGGGCCTTTTACATACATTCTTTCAGCCCCAAAATCCTTCGCCACATCTAGCTCCATACAGTTTCCCACTGTTGCAACAGGGCTCTGGAGATGTATTTTGTCATGAATAATCATATGGTGCTCTCTGCTCCAGTGGATCAATGTGTTTAGCATTTAGCGAGGGGAACATAATTAACATTTTCTAAGGGGGAGAAGAAATCCTTTTGCCTTGTGAACTGCATCTTCTGATACATTATAATCAGAACATGGCTTCCCTGTCACTGGATCCTCTGTTGGAATGGAGAGCCTTTTGTCAGCTCCTCTCCACAGGCAGAGGCGGGAGCACTCACCTGCCTGCCATAGCAGGAGATTCCCTCGTAAGCAGCTGGCACAACCTCCACACCAGCTGCATAAATTGTGGTGTATAATTAGGATGGAGAAAGCCAGAGGAAGAGGTAAGAGGAGATCAACATGAAGGCACATTAACCCAGCCCTGGAATCATTTCTTATAACAGTGACTGATCAGTTCTTCTCTTAGGACAGCCATCCTTCAGACCCATACACAGCAATTCAGTAAGCAAGAATTGAAACAGGAGCATGGGTGGTCTCAGGTCAAGATCTGATCCTGGATAGTGATGAATCAGAAATGATAAACATGGCCCTTGGCCTCTTGGCTCTGATTTCCTTCCTTAGCTCTGCACAGTTAGCGGAAGAGTGCTTTGGTGGCAGAAGCAATCTCAAGGGGTTAGGCTCAGACAGGACCTGCAGCCCTCAGAAAATGAAAAATTCTGTGAAGTTATCCCCATTTTCCCTTACAGAATTTCATTTCCTAATAAAAACAGAGAGACATTAGCTCTACCTTCAATAAGCAAATGTCATATTTTGATCATTACCGAACAAAGCATTTTGATTTAGCATTTAGAGATGACTGCTCACACTGAGTATTTTAAATTCAGCATCAGAACTGGAATACATTAAAAAAAAAACAAGTCCAAATGAAACATTCTCATCTGTCTGAAAACATATACATATACTTCCATCCTGGGGGACAGCATGACTTTTCAAGTCTTGCTTCAAGCTGGTATGATGCCAGATTTCAAAGCTCTACACAAAACAATGCTGTTACCCAGCTTTGCCTTTAGAGAAATGTCCCAGGAATATCTGAGGATATAGCATGACTAGGAAAGCAGCACCTTAGTCAAAGTGTTATTAGTTATAGGATAGGGAGGTTTAGAACCCTGACCAGGAGGGCTGACTGCTGTGGCAACAAAAGAAATATCCACTTCCCTGGACTTCTGTCAGAGAACGTCCTGAAGATGTAAAGGAGACCCATAGAGTCACCAATAGACCAGGGTGTGCACCAGGCCAATGCCCTTCTCAATCCAGTTTGAAGTGATCTTCTGTTCCCTTCTTTTAAAGACCCAATAGCATCTGCCATGCACACAACTGGTGCATGTACCTCTTGTGCACAATGTCCTATCAAGGGGTGGGGTGCTACTGTCCTCTCCATTGTAGATGTGGGGAGAAAAAACACACCAAAAGGATTCATACAATCCTCACTATGAAGCAAGGAGGAGAATGTTGAAGGGAGCAAGGGGGTATATGGGCAATGCCTTTAAGCCCTATAACTGCACAGTTACAGGTAGATTCATAAGTGAGGAATAGTGGAGGCGTATGATTCAGAGCTAAGAGCATTCTGCTTGTGGAGTTCCACTCCTTATTTATTTATTTGCCTTTTCCAAGAAGAGTCTCCATTTTTTTGCTGCCTGTATAGCTAGAGACTGCCCTTTAATCTTCTGCTTTATCGTGTGCTACGAATTAAATACCACAGGAGTACAAGGGCCCTTAAGGGCACAACATCCATTTTGCTGTAGCTGTCCGCAGCCAGCTGAGCTTGCAGGAGTGCTTTTGTTTATGGCTTGACTGTTTTCTCAGCGAGGATTACTTAGAGGTTTATTTTACCCATTTTTGCTGTTAGTTCTTGTTTTGTTTGTTTTGTCCAGGTTCTGAGGGAGGGAGTGCAAATGGGCAGGGTGGGAGAAAGTCATGGCTGGTAGATTGTATATGTAGAGCTGAAAATACTGTGGCATTTCTAGAGTGATGGTACTGCTCTGTGTGGTTCCCAGGGCCAGCCCAGCTCCTCTATCACAAGTGGCATCCTGCAGACAACTGATGTTGTTTTCCCAGTGCAAACAAACCATGTGGGAGTGCTAAATGGAAAGGAATTTCCTGTCCCTCGGACACTTTATATCATCTTTTTCCATTTCCTTATTTGGGGCCTTACCAGCTGAGCCCAACAGGGCTATGCCCATGCGTTGTGGAGGTACACATGGCTGGGCAGAGGACTTGACTGCAGATGGACGCAGCAGCTCTCAGAGAAGCTGGCTTCTGCCTGGTAGCCATAAAAGTTCTACATTGCACCTATACCATATTGACCCCAGCTCCCATCAGCCCTGTGACAGAAAGTCTCTACCTGTCCTCTCCATTCATCCCAGTGGATTAAGCGATCCACCTCCGACCAGTGCCATAGCAACTGTGGTGACCTTATGAGACACTGGCACATTGATCCCTCTTCCAGCCAGCAGGAATCCTGCTGAGTCTGAGGGTGGGTGCTAATTGCTGTGCAGAGCTTGGGGCATAGCTCAGATGGGGCTGCTGCTCCTGTTGCTCTGCCAGATGGAGCAGAGGAGGGAAGCAGAAGGGCTCCTGCTACCATTGCAGGGGATTGTGGCCCACCTGGGGCTGAGGAAGCATTAAGGCAGAGCTGTCCTTCAAGCCCAGCTTGCATGAGAGGAGCCAAGCTGTACTAAGCCAAAGTTTGCTGGTTCATCAGCAGCAGAGAGCCTGGGGGCCTGCTTGTGCTGTTAATGGTCTGAAAGGGAATAGTCCACACCTTCACGAAGTACCTCACCAAGAGAGCTGGGAGCAGCTTGTCTGCATACACTGGAGGGGCTCAGCTTCAGTTTTGCCAGAGTTGTGGACTGTGTGATCTGAGGAGAGCCAAGCATGAGACACAGAACGGTGTGAAAGCTGCCTGTCAGTGCAGTCCCATTACAGAAAATACACCTAATGATGGTGGGGTGGAGAAAGAGTGTTTTGTCTTCCCCAGACCCATGGGCTCTGTGACGGCACATATCACCTACTGATCAAAGGTCATGCTGGACCAGGCTCTGAGTGCCCTGATGCAGCTGTAGTTGTCCCTGTGCACTGCAGGGGTGTTGAACTAGATGGCTTTTAAAGGTCCCTTCCAACTTAAACAATTCTATGATCAACAGCAGTGAACAGGGCCCAGCCACACAGCCATCCCAGTTCTGCTTGGCTAAAGCACAGCTCAGCCTTGCACATATTTAATCATCTCTCTAGGTATTAAAAATGTGCATGGAGAATGATTGATAAGAAAACGCCTGATTATAATCAGCTAATTATTTTTTTCCATATGCTAAGCATTCACTCGAGCACTAATCTTTATGAATAAGTTTTCAGTGTATGCTGTGTATCTTTCAATGCTGGACATTTCCCAGCTTGCACAGCCTCCTTATATTCAGGGCAGACCTTTGCTAGATATCCTGTGGACTAAAAGCATTCTGCTCACTGCTCTGGTGCCTCACAACAATTAGAGATGTCTTAAGGATGGCATGGAGGTCCCAGGTCATCCATTACCCTCATGTATGCAGGGTAGACTGTCCACTAAGCACTGGAAACATGGTGTAGAAAAAAATTATATTTTGGAAAACAGAGATGAGAGTTAGGAAGGAGTCTATCCTTCCTATTCAAGTTTTTCTGAGAGCAAAGAATCCCTGAAAATCTGAACGTAGCAGTAGTTTGTTCGAAAAGGGAGTGTGTGATGAAAGCATTCCTGAACTCAAGAAATGTATGATGTGAGGATAATGGACTCCAGAAAAGCAGCAGCAGCAGCAGCCTCAGGGGAGCAGAGCAGGGAGTAACTCTTGGGAAGAGAATCAGAAGGATAAAAGAGCTGCGAACAGCTCGCGGTTGCCAAAAGGGATGATACTAAAGGCACAACAGCAAACTGTGCCTGTGCAGGGGAAAGCTCAGAAGCGTGGGAAGAGAGCACTGAGGCTGCATCAGGAGCTCTTTGAGGACCCAAAATCAGAAGCTGCAATCACAAAAAGGCAGAAAGAAGAGCCTGCAACTAATGACAGGTCTCCAGGAATCACATAGGCATAGGGACCAGTCAGACCCGAGCCCCAGGGTGACCATACAGGGAGAGAGAAGGCAAAAGAAATGGGTCCGTAAGGTTATGTTAAAGCAAGTGTAAGAGCTCAAATAATACTTGATGGGGGAGGAAAAAAAAAAAAAAAAAGGCCAAACATTAAATGTTGCCTTTGTTTCAGTCTTCAAAACTTAACTAAAATAATTTTAATGAGGAGAAAGAAGCCCAGGGCAGAATCAGAAAAGAACAGACTCGAAAATATTTAGACAAGTTAGCTGTGTCCTTGTCAGCACATTTTAATGAACTTCAGAGGAAGCCGCAGGAGCAATCCCTGACCCATGAGCATTTTATCATCACGAACTCAGGGAGGACACAGGAGGTACCAGGCAGCTGGGGAAATGTAGGCAGAGTACCTAGCTTTGAATATAATCTCTGTCATTGCAGAAGGTTTGAACGGCAGATCAAGGAAATGAAGGGCAAAGGAGTTTAACTGATTCATAGAAAGATACTAGAAAAAATCATTAACTGACCAGTTGAGGAGCATGAGAGTATAACCACCTCTGATTTGGGAGGGTCGCTATCCTAGTGGCTGAGGAGGAAGCAGTCGGTTTGACATCACATGGCTTGAGCAATGCTTTTGATGCTTTGCCTTCAGGTTCCCCTAAAAAAAACAGTGAAATGTAGTTTAGATTACGTAACTAAAAGGCAGATGTACAAACAATTGAAAAACTGCTTTCGTAGTTGTCAGTGGTGTACTGGAAACACATTTCAAGTAGGAATGTTTTGGACTCTGCTCTCTTTGTTATTTCTATTAATGGCTTTGATAATGAAACAGGAAGTGCTATTATAAAATCTGCAGATGACACCAAACTTGGAAAGGCCAGAAGCACTCTGGAGAATCAGATCAGACTTTGAAATGATCTGGCCAAACTGGAGAGATCAACAAGATGGAATTTGATAAAAAGAAGTGCAAAGTGCTATCCTTGGGAAGGAGAAAACAAAACCCTTAACACAAACTGGGCCAGGCAGTCACAGTACCAGAGACAGTGATGCTGTGACCACATATCAGGGCAGCATTATAGTTCTGACTCTGCACCTCTGCTCTGGGGATTGCACTCTTTGGGACCTTGCTTGCAGAAAGAGGGTGTCAAATTGAAGAGATTCTGGGGAAGATGAACAGGAGTGAGGAGAAGGAGAGAATTTCCTGATTCCCCACTTGATAGTCACTTCTTCCCTCCCCAGTCAGCCCAAATGCAGCGTCCCACTGATGCCATGACATTACTTTCAGTTATAAATCTACCCACTCCCTGGTTCATCCATTTCACTAGTGCCTGCTGAGCAATTCTACAGCCTTGAGTCTTGTCTCTGAAGGATTTAAAGGTTGTGTTGTTTAAAGAACTTGTCAGATTCAGCTAGAAGAGACCTTGAGGAGGTGCCAGACACCGGATACCCCTTTCCCAACCCATATTTCCAAGGAAAGGTCTCTCTGGCTTTTTTTTTTTTTTTTTTTCCCAGGTTTATCACCAAGGACTCTCTTGCATCACTGATGAGGGCTAAAGCACAGGGGAATGCACTGGAAAGTACTATGGACTGGAGGGAATGCTGGGAGCTTGGTGACTCATCTCCCGTGTATTGTGAGATATGAGGTTGACATGAGGCAGAGATTCATGGTTATTTCTAAAGTATCTTTTGGAATGGAGCAATCTCAGAGAGACTGTGAGAATTTGGGGTGTGCAGGGCCAGCCTTACCTGAGCAAAAGCAGAGCTCAGAGCAGAAGTCAGTACACTTCAGTGTAGTACACTAGAAACCTATGGTCTGTTGTGATAGGACAAGGGAAAATGGTTTCAAACTAAAAGAGGGGAGATTTAGGCTGGATATAAGGAAGAAGTTTTTACAAGAAGGTTGGTGAGGCACTGGCACAGGTTGCCCAGGAGTGGATGCTCCGTCCCTGGAGACATTTAAGGTCAGGCTAGAGGGGCTCTGAGCAACTGATGGAGCTTTAGGTGTCCCTGTTCACTGCAGGGAGTGGGACCCAATGGCCTTTAAGGGTCCCTTCCCACTCAAATGATTCTATGATTCTAAAGAGACCATCTGTGGCTAGACATGTCCACACAGGGTGCAGAACCTGTCAGGGAAAAATCCCTCTCCTTGCTATGTTGTACTGTCCTGGCTTCTTGTACTGTTGGCTGCTGCTGGAGGTGGGATGCTGTGACAGGCAGACCTCTTCTCTGAACCAGTAGAGCCACTTTTCTGCTATTAGATTAAGATAAAAGGAGGGTAAAGATGGAGCATATAGGATGAGATTAATGCAAGAAAATAAGTGAAGTGGGGGAATTTGAAATTGCCACAAAAGATGAAAGAATTCACAGGAAGGGAAAGAAGGGCATGTGTATGCAATTATGTCAATAAGGGAAAAGTCCAGCAATGAAAGCCCTATCTCCCAGGAGGATTGGCTGGCCTTGGCCTGAGCCATCACTGCTGTGGATGCAAATATTTAACTTTGATCACAGCTGCCATAATCTTTCCCTGACACTCAGCAAGGAAAGCATCAGAAACAGGCAAAAGCATGGCAGCTGTCTGGCTGAGGTGAAACTGCATTTGGAAAGGAAACGGAAGGGTGGAAGAGCTGCTGAAGGTAGAAACAAGAGATGACAGCTCAGATAACAGGGCAGGGGCTCTATGAGAAGCAGGACAGAGTAACTGGCTAGGACAGATTGTGATTTTTGTTCCTGTAGATAATGTGAGTGACAGCACAAGGGCAAACTACCACTCACTGTCAGCAAAGACCTTGTTTTCATGGTTTCTTTAGTGGCAAATGGGAGAAACAGTTTCTGCCCCAAGAATTTACCTGTCTGTTTCAAGAAAATGCATGGCAAGTGTTGAAATGAGAGGAAGGTTAATTAGAGGCTGGAGGTCCTGGAGAAAAGATCGCTTGGTGGTAGTGCTGACAGTGTGCGCAAGGTGACTGCTTGTCATTTCTGGGAAGCTGCTGCTCCAAAGCTGCTGTAAATTGAAGACTTGCAGCCTCTTGGGTTAATCTCACAGGATGGTGGTACCTCAGCTGATCCCCTCTTGCCCATCTGGAGGCTCAAATTTGGGTCCTTTTATGTCTGTTTTTTGCCCATGCTCTGCCAACAGCCATTCTGGCTACTGAGGGCCTGTCTTGAGCTCTCACAGGCTCACCAATGGCAATGCACCTCTGTCCCAACTAAAACCAGAAGACAAAGGGCACCTTGCATACAGCTTCTCTGTCCTCCCTCAGCACTATGAGTATTTGCCTTTCTGCCCTTGTGGATCTCAGTGTGGTGTGGGCAGGTATTGCAAGGCTCAGAGAAATCCTACAGTGATATCAGCCTTATCTCTGGGCCATGATTCTCACCCTCACCCTGCTCTTCTTTCTGATTCCTGCATCTTAGGTGTGAAGAAGCTCAGGCATAGCTGAGTAGAACGTGGAACTTGAACTGCTTTCAGCAGTGCTAGCTCTGTTGCAGACTGCAGTTTGATCATCTGGAAAAGAAATAGTACAAATATCTTTGTTTTGGGAAGAGAATAAGAGTGAGGTTGGTGGATAAATTGAAGAGTTAGATCCTTCCCAGAGTCAACAGTTGTCAGCTTGCTTTCCCAGCTGCTTGGGACATGTGTATGCAACTGCACTGGCACAGTCCTTGCCTGCCCAACTTCAAATGATTTTTCTGCCTAGACACTACAGAGTTCCTCAGAGCTGCCCATGGTCTGACTCTGCATGGACTCATGAGTAATAAAGTCATAATAGAAGTAGCAAAGAAGTCTAATATATGAGAGTGAATATAGCAAAAGGAGATGAGTTTAGCATGTTTTAAGCATGACCAAAGCTCAGTCTGGCTTTTTACCATGCCTCCATCATGGAAACAAACAGACATAAGAGTAAAATCATATAAGCAAGACAAGCATATATGATAGGTTCCCTGATTATTTCCCCTGACATTCAACAATTTTCAGTTCAAGGAATCTCCTCTGATACTGGTCCAGTCAGGTCTCTGCATGAGTAAACAAAATGAGAAGAACTCATCTTCAGCACCCACGTTTTCTAGGAGCTTCACTTCACCAGCACTGCAAAAAGGAATTTCATGGACCTGGCAACAATCTGGAGCAATGCAGATTTGTGTGAAACTCACACAGATTTTCTTTCTGAAGAGGATGTCTTTCACATAGGATATATTGAGAACAGATTTTGTGGAGCAGAAGAGGAAAGGATAAACTTGGGAGGAGTGGAGAAGGATTAGGCCACTACTGGAATCCATCTGAAATTCTCATAGAGATATTTCTGAGTTGAAAGGAGAGAAGTTCACAAAGAGAGGAGTTGACACCAACTTGCTATCTTCCCCATATATAGAGGATTTAGCTTACAGAATAATTGCTTCCAGCTGGATGCTTGCAGTTGAACATAGTTCTTCCTGAAGGATTTTCCACTTTTCTCTGGCCTTTAATTGCAAAGATTCAACTCTCTTAACCAGAATGAATCTCAAGGGAGGAGTGTTTTTGGAAGGGGATACACACAGCTGAACGTAGGAATTCCAAACCTAATTTAACTCAGGCAGACCAAATTTGTTTCAAGTGTTAAGCATCCTGCAAGTTGATATGAAGTGATGGACTCTTGCTTAATGTTGGCATTCTCTGTTGCAAATGAATCACTGTTACTTCCGCCTCCCTGCCCACCCCTCTGCTTGGTTCTTTTTTAATTTTACAGCTTCCTGAGCTTGACACTGGGAAATCAATAAGTAATTTAGAGCCCCGCAAATACAGAGGAAAACAAGTTATTTTGTACTTTCATAAATATTTGGAAACCAAAATTATCTAAGAAAACAGGTGCTCAGTTGACTCAGCAACCCATCCATCAGCATCACACAGCTAATTGCATAAGATCATAAACATTTATAATTAGAAGGCAAACAAACAAGAATTTTATAAACAGCCCTCTTGAATCAGCCTGCGCATTAAATATTTGTGATAAGGTAATTAAGAATAGATTTACAGTCCTGGCTCAGTGTTTAATACTTTGGAGAATGGATTTGATTCTATGGAGGATGTTCTACAGCCAAGGAGAAAATATTTGATTTTGGTTCTTTTATCCAAGGCTTAAAGTGGTCTCAGAGAAATATTGGCTCTGTCATTGATCAGAGTGGAATTTCATTCATTACACATCAGACAGCTCATTTAAATATGTGTCTAATGTCCCTTGTTATGGACCAATCCACTTTAGCCCTGCTTCAAAGCTGTCTCTTTGGCTGGATCTGCAGGCTTTCCCTAAGTCCTGCTTTTTATGGTTATGCTTTGATCAGAAGATGTCAGAATTCTCAACCATGTTCCAAACTAGACAGGAAAAAAACACCTTTTTTTTTTTTTTTTTTTTTTTTTTTTTGGTTATGACATCATATTATTTCATTTTGAAAAACTGGCATCCTTACAGGATTACACCTGTGCAGTCTCAGTGGTTTATGAGAATCAGAATAAGGATCTCGCCCATATTTTTAGCCCATTTTACTTCCCATCTATTTTCCACATCCCAAAACAGCTAGGTTTGAATACTTAAATTAACTCATGTAATTACTTCTACAGCCAGTAAACAAGCTCAGCACTACATTAAGATGAATGTGAGTCCCCCTGAAGCTAATTTGTGATCAAGTCAGTAGGGCTTCTAGTTGTGTGTAGAACCAGACAGGCTAGAAACTCACGTGGTAGTAAACTTAGAATTTAAAGTTTGTAAAGTCGAATGCATGTCTTGAGAAATTAGGTATCTGCACACCATCAGTGGGTAAAAGGGAGGTCAGCCCTAAGGATGACATTCAGATATGTTGGATTTTTTTGTGTAGAACTGGTTTACTTAGTAGTTGGCTGTCATCAGAAACAGTCTGGGAAAGCTGGATGGAGGGTAAAGCCCCAACATTCAATTTATCAGGCATAACAGTAAACCACTTACTGTATCCTGTTGTGAACTTCATCACCCCTCAGTGGACAAGGCAGCCTCCTCATTTTGATATGGTTTTGCTTCTTGCATCTTGTAGGTCTTTTGTTCTTTGCTCTCGTAATTGAACTCCTGGAACAGGTAGGCAAAAGAACTGTTCTTCATACAAACATTTCCGGTAATGTTGATGGTGACCAAGAATAGCGAAGCCATCACTGTTGAGAAGAATGAAGTTATCCCTGTGCTAACTCAACTAGTACATGCCCTACCTGCTGCTCTGGCTTCAGTTACACGAGGGCACTTTCCTATCAGACAGATGGCTGCAAATCAAGGACACAGAGACCCTCTCACATTGCCTAAATCCCAATCTCCAGTAAAGCTTATTAAGTATATTACAGTGCGTCAACTAGGCCAGTCTACATGGGAAGCTTCGTTCAGCCTCAGTGGGTAAGAACAACACTGTTGTAGGCACTGCTGCTTGCATTGCATTCAAATATAGCCAAAGCTTGGTAACTTGAATGGTGTCAATGCTTAATAGTCACGTAATGTCATCTTCTAAACCACTTGTGGCATTATCTCATCCTTCCAGCCCTCTTGTTATGGGGAGGATGGCAGAGCTCTGGGAGATGAGCTAACTCCTGGTGGAAGGCCCCGAGCTGCTCATTCCCTTTCAAATGCAGAGAAGTCAAGTGTCCTAAAGCCCACTTGCCATCCCCCAGATATCAGTTCTGGTGCATACAGATGGGTAACAGGACATATGCTTTCCCTGCATACTCACAGCAGAAACTACGTAAGCTCTTTTTTTCCAAGTGTGTTGTTTTCTCCCCTTGGAAGCAATGAGGTCTGACAAGGTACCTGCTTTGCCAATGAGCAAATGTTTGCCGAGGATGACAAACCATTCACAGGTGTAGCCAGCCCCTTCTTGTTTTTGACTGCTGTCCCTGGCCTCTGTGCGCGTCTGCTCCGCTGCAGTGTGTGTGGGGAGATGTGCTCTGAGTTCGCAGTGACGTTGGTGCAGCAGACGTCACCAGCACGTCAGCTGCAGTTACTTACCCTCCAAACACACGGTGAATCATGCCTATGCAGCATGCAAAACCAGCTCAGTGATAGATAAACCTCAGGCATTTATTGGTAAACAGATACTGTTCTGCTGTAAGAGCATAACTCACTCCGCTGCATTTAAGACCTGTTTATTGATTGCTGAGATGAAGTTGTAATCCTTTTAATTCAGGGGGAAAGGGATCCAGCAGAGCAGAAGCACAAGGGGAAATGGTTTCAAACTGAAAGAGAGGAGATTTAGACTGAATATAAGAGAAAAGTTTTTTGCAATAAGGGAGGTGAGGCACTGGTACAGGTAGCCCAGAGATGTGGTGGAAGCCCCATCCCTGCAGACACTCAGGGTCAGGCTGGAGGGCCTCTGAGCACTGATGGAGCTGTAGGCGTGCCTGTTCATTGCAGGGGGTTGGACCATATGGCCTGTAAGGGTCCCTTTCATGGATTCTATGATTTCATGATGTATCACTGAATAAGCTGAGGGAGAACTGAGCAGACCAGCCAGCTGGAGGGCGCGATGCTGGGGTGATGAAGATGATGGTTCTTCTAAAGTTTATCTCTACTTTATGTTTAATTCTTTCCCCCTTCCCTCCAGGTCTAATAATACACGAAGGGCCCTCGGTTTACCGGATTTTTAAACGGTGGCAGGCGGTCAATCAGCAGTGGAAAGTGCTGAACTATGACAAAACAAAGGACATGGAGGAACAAAAAACAGGGACCAGGACAAATCAGCGTCCCTCCTCCCAAACCACCCACTCGTCCTCCACTGGTGGTACAGCCACTAACTCCGCTCCGGCCGACAGCGGGGCCCGGGCCACCGGCCATGCCACAGGCACCCTCTCTGACCACCACTGTGCTTACACCATCCTGCATATACTCAGCCACCTGAGGCCTCACGAACAGAGGAGTCAGTCTAGTAGTAACAGAGAGCTCGTCATGAGGGTCACGACGGTCTGAGCCGAGGAATTCAGGAGGCCTTAACGCAGAGCGGAGGAGACGCAGAACTCGTAACGCAGAGGAGCATGGTGTGCCTTTTTCTTTCTCTTCCCTTTTATTCTTTTTTTCTTCTTCTTCTGTTCCTTCTTTTCTTTTTTTTCGGTAACTGCACAAGATATAAGAGGCGGCACCTGGCCAGCTGAGGAGAAAGCAGGTGGAGGGAGAGCTGCACACTCATGCTAAAGAGGTTAATGTTTTTCAGCCAGTTTAAAAAAAAAAAAGAAAAAAAAAAGGGAAAAGAAAAAGAAAAGAAAAGAAAAGAACAAAAAACAACCACCCAAATCACAAAAAGAAAAAAAAACCAACAAAACAAGTGCAATACAGACTAAAAACTGAGTAGGCAGAGTTCTGGGGAAGCAGAGGAACAGACGGTTTAGTATGTCTTGCAAATCCTATTACCTGGAATAGGTGATGCTCTGTACACACCCGCCCTACACACACACACACGCACGTAAGTGTGAGATTTATATAAACAAGGAAGGGAATGAAGTATTTGGAGTATTTTTTTTTTTCCAGACTGTGATTAACCAGGGCTATGAGTCGTTTTGTTCATGAGTCATTCTGGAACCTTGTTCGATTTACCATAGGATATCTGAAGTGAAATGGCTGGGGATTTTTCAG
>JAOWBP010003503.1:16632594-16668367 GCA_028571105.1 Tragopan temminckii
CCCGCCGGGGAGCCGCCCGCCTCCCTGCCCAGCAGCACCTCCTCGGATGACTTCGGCAAGGGAAAGGCCGAGGACCGCTACTCGCTGGGAAGCAGCGTCGACAGCGGCATCCGCACCCCGCTCTGCAGGATCTGCTTCCAGGGTCCCGAGCAGGTGAGGCCGTGCGCGGCGGTGGGTGGTGGGGTTGGATGTTGGCTCGTCCGCAGGAAAAGGAGATGGGGACGCTCTCCCTCAACCGGAACGCCCCCCAGGGGAAGAGAAGATGGGGATGATCGCTCCTAACTTACAACAGCCCCAGCCCAGTGGGCTCTGGAGATGGGCATGCTCTCCCCTAACCAGAATGGCCCCAGCCCAGGTGCTGGGCAGGTGTGGGAGCCAGATGTTGCTCAGCTTAACCGCAGCCGTGGTTCTTCATGGAGATATTGGGACTGTGCCCCTCTGCAGCCCAGGAGCCTCGCCTCCAGGTGCTCATCCCCAGGCTCAGAGCCATGCAGGTGTGGCAAAGCAGGGACTCACAGTCAGAATGCATCTCAGCATAGGGCTCTCCATCCCCGAGTGGGTACTCAGTTGTGATGATGCCAAAAAGGATGCGAAGGATGGGGATCCGGTTGTGACGATCTCAGAAGGCTGTGTTTAATGTGCTGTTGGCTTTTAAGAATACAACTTGGGTCTATAGGAACACGTGGTAGGAGGCAACCCCACCTCATCAGCTGTGCTCACAGCAAGAGCTCTGCAGCTTTACCAGAGCTTCCATGCTTCCACTGCACTTGCTGGAGGGAAAAAGCTGCTGGCTCCAATTGTACCTGCTGAAGCAGCAGCCTTGAAATGTTCTGTGGTACAGAGCGAGGTTGGGCCAATGAAGTTTCCTTCCATCAGATGGGAGAATTAAATAAATGCAACCCCACTATAACATAAGGTGCCACCCTTGGGGCATTATTCTCCCTCTTTAATGACAATTACAAGCAATTCACGTGTTTTCAAGCTGGGAACTTCCATGAAATAACATGCACAGCACAATTTGCACTTAATGTGACACAACTGCAGGCAGCAGGGAAGGCTGCAGATCTCTGCTTGTGTGATCAAACCCAGATATGCAGGTGACCTTTATTATCCAGGGTAGCTCTGTGACAATAAGGGATCCTTGCACAAGCACGAGTCAGGGTTCGTCTTAGCTGATACCCATTGCTATTTCAGGCACAGATTGTGACACACAGCGCATACATTAAAATCCTGAACAAAGCAGGTTTTGCTCCATGTCTTCTTCCCCCTTTAAGGACCCGTGTGCTCTGCCAAGGAAAGCCAGTGTTCACCTGAGAGTGGTCACATTCAGGCACACATCCTGCCAGTCCCAGGGGGTGATAGATGGTGCTGGGCAGTGACTGTGCCTACCACTGTGTCGGTGGTAGTTGTTCAAAGGGAGGGCAGTGGGCTTGCATTTATTTTCAGGAGAAGCAGGGCCTGCCATGGACTCATCTGAATGCCCTCGTCCTCCCCGTCAGAGCTAGGTGCTCAGTAGACTGTAGCCTTCTGTAACGCTTCTGCAGCTGATTGATAGCCAAGAGACACAGTTCTCACCGTAGGATTTTAGGTGAATGTTGGGGAAATCATTCTTTTTTGGAGATGCTTTATGTCTTCCTCACTTGACTGTCTTCTCCTTGTCTCTTCTAAAAGTTGGAAGCTGTGCAGCTCCCTGCCTGGGAATTTGCATTATTCCACGTTTCTAGTACTCTTCTCTGGCTTACAATTCCGCCTGTGTACACGAGGCGTAGCACCCGCATGATCGACGTGCGTGTGTGAGCAAATAGAGCCTAAGCAGAATTAAAACAGAAGTAACCTGCTTCCTTGGCAAACATCAACGCTGGGAAATAATTGGATGCTAACTTTCATGCTTAAAGACTGCGTAGGTTGCATTGTAAAAGTGGGACTGTTTGCTGACCTTCTGCCAGCCTACCTGAGTGAGAAGCCGAGCAGATGTGACTGGCATTTAATAGAGTTTCTCTTTTTCTCTTCTCACAGTTTCTGATCAATATAATAAGACACTTACAGCTGGATTCTGCCTGTCACCCTTCAGTAGTACCTTATTCTGCAAATAGTTTCTTTTTTCACCAGCATGTCTTGAAAGCCTTAGCCCAGCTAAGACTTAGCAGGAGCTGGTGAGCACAAGTCAATATGTGGGCCCAAGTCAGGAGTTTTAAGGCATGGTCATATCCTGACACAGCTTTCTACAATTACGGTTTGGAATGACTGAGAACTGAATCAATGCACTGATGTCAAGGCCTGCGGTTTGGTTTGTTTGGCCCTTACATCCATGAAACTCCAATGGTGCTAAATCATAGAATGGCTTAGGTTGGAGGGGACCTTAAAGATGATCCAGTACCAAGCCCCTGCCATTGGCAGGGCTGCCAACCACTAAATAGGCTGCCTGAATTCTACATTCTTACTCGCTGAGGTGGTTGTTACCGATTTAGCATTTATTTCCCATTTGTTTTCCAGCTAAACAGCTGAGCAAAGCCTCTTCTTCAGATGCTTGCAGCAACAGATGCCATAAATGCACGTTATTCCATACCACCCTTGCCAAAATCATCATGAAAATGTATCCAATTGGAAAGAAAATACAATTGCAAGTTCTTTACTGTGCAGATTAATAACAATGGCAGAAATAAATTGTGTTTTATTTACCTGTCAGAAACATCTGAAACTGCTGCAGCTGTGGGGAAATTTGCAAGGCTGCATCATAGTACCAAGAACAAAAGCCTTCATTATAAATTGACTGTTAGGCGCTTTAAGCTTATTCACTCAGATAAAATGACACTGAGTCTCCAAAAGATGTTTTAATCCTGTTTTGATTTTTTTTTTTCATATATGTATGCAGTAGCCAAAAAGGTTTCTTACTAATCTGGCTTCGCAAGTGGGTTTTATTTAATATCTAATGCAAAGCAAAATCTGTAGGGATTTTCACTTCAAATTTATGATTGCCCACTAAGCATAATACTGCGGGCTACTGAATTGCTCCTATCTTAAGCTCCTCATGTTTGTTTGTGGCTCTTATGAGTAAACTGATTCTTTCATTATAAATGTGCTGAGCACTGTTGGAAGGAGTAAAGCTCATTATTGTAGAACCACTCCAATCCTTGCAGGTTATTCAGCAAAAAACAGTAATGCAGACAAGAATGAGGGGACCTGGTGCCCAGGTGAACACAACACCTCCCACTTTGAGGGCATGGAGAGAATGCAGCTTGGGTCTAGCAGTTGAAAGAGACAATTGCATGTACTGAAGATGGGCTTAATGTCATGAAAGCCAGTGGGCTGGACTCTGCACTTGGCAATGGTGTTGCCTTTCAAAGGTTTTACATCCTGCGCCATTGTGTCAGCTAATTCTGAAACTGCGGATTGAAAGGCAGAGCTTGAGAGAGAAAGTGAGAAAGATGCAGGAGTATTTTCTTCTGTTTTAGTTAATGCTTCATGTTTGCAGAATCTTGTCTGCTTTCCTGGATCTTTGGCAATGTTCAGCAAGAGAAAGAAACTAAAGTGAGATCTGCTTTCACATATGTTTCATAGTGCTTGGTACGGATCCAAGTTGAAAGCAAGTCATGGAGAGTAGCAGGAAAGTACACGGATGAGAAGTCCCTCTGCATCCACAGATACAGTGTTTGCTCATGTCACAAGGAGTTAGCAGTACGGTAGCATTTTGGATTTCTGAGCTGGTGCTCGCTGTGCTGAAAATAAATAGAAAAGCATTCTGAGATAAAACTGAGATCATTTGGAAATCAGCGTCTCCAGGATTTCTTGCGAGATTCTCAGTCAGAGAGTGCATACATCTTTTTCCACCCATCAGTTTCTGCCTGTTTTTCTCTGTTCTGAGGAAGAATACTGTAAAGGCAGAGATTTTAATAGCGTTGATAGGACTGGTTGGCTAAGGAGGATCAGAGAGAACAAACTGTGACTTTTGCCAGCAGGCTGCTAGTTTGGACATAGCTCTGTACTCAGTGGAAAAGCTTGAGGAATAGATTTTTCTTCCCACTAAAAGTCCCTTCCAGATTTTAAGGGGACCAGCTCATTAACATGTGAACATGGAGACCTTTAAGGAAACTGGAAGGGAAGACAACTTACAGTGGATAGTAGGACATGTGTTTCTGCATGATATGTCACTGGGCTGTGGAGCTCCCTTCTGCAGGACGTTAGCAAGCCAAAGAACTTAACTACATTTAATACTGGTTGTAAAGCCATGTGGATACCAAATCATGTCTACAGTCATCAGAATTAAAGATAATACATCTGAAAGTACAATACATTCTTCAGGTCTGATATCAATCTTGAGATTAGGAAAACTGAAGAGGAGCAGAGCCTAGGGCTGGTCTATAGCCCCAGGGCTCACAGGTCCTTGCACACAGCCAGTAAGACCTGCCTCTCCAATGCATGTTTAGATTTCATGCACCTGTAAGGTAATGCAGGTACTTGCTGCCACAGTCAGAATCTGCCTGGAGCTAAGGTGGCCCTAAATGCATAGAGAGCTCTCACCTGTGTAACAAAACAGCCCCACCTAGCAATTCCTGGCTCATTCTTACTCTTCAGTCTGGATGAACACACCATTCTTGATGGTTCCATGTAGTAGCAATGCATGCTGAGTACCACTGAATGAATAGTCCTTAGCATGTGCCACTGGAAATAACAGGTGAGAATCTTGAACTTGCTCCTGTTACAAATACAGGCACACCCACAAGCTCTCCTTAGCTTGCTGCTTGGAAGCACCTGAAGAGAAATCACGAACTAAGCCAGGAAATATTACTACTCTACAGACTGGTTTCTCCATAGCACGGAGAAGTGCAGGAAATCACTGGGATGCTTAATTTCTGATTTACAGTGTCGTAAGACAAAGCAGAATTGGGTATCTCCTTTCTAGAGTAAGATAAAGAGGATAAGAGGTAGCCTGTGGCTGAATTAGAGGCATGAGTGTGATAAGGAGCAACTACACAAGTAGCATTACAAGCAAGTGGAAAGGCAGGGAAGCTCAGGAGAGGAGATGCAGGTGTTTGGTGAGGTCTGTCTAAGCTGGCTAGAACATCAGCACATTGTTTTCGAACATGTTGAATCACATAATGACAGTGCAGGCACCCCATCCGAGTACTTTACATAGGTGTGTTCCCACATGATTCATTTACGCGGTGTTAGAAGGAGAATTATTCATTGGAAAACAGCCAGCCCTGCTAAATCTGAAGCCTAAGAGATGCTGGGTTGCAGCTCAGATTTCAGTCTGTATACTGCAATTTATAACAGAAAGGAAGGGAAGAAGCTTCCTGTGACGTTCAATCCACCTCTCTGCTTTCCTTTCTTTGATTTTCAGCACTTCTATAGATAGTGTTTCTGTTTCACCTGTTCCTGGTGGAAGTCTGTACTGTGCAGGCAGAACTTCTTTGGCTTCAGCAAAGGCTTTGCTTGAGCTATCAGCTGAATGGAGCACAGGATGTCATCTATTTTAGATTTAGACTCTGTTGCCACAGAGTTGATTGGCAAAGCTCCCATTAACTTCAGCAGCAGAAGAGTAGGCATCCAGTACCAGGGACTTGACCCTTGTATTTCAGTAATGTTGTGCACACAGTGGGGTTTCTATAAATAATAGTGAAGGCTACTAATCCCATTGACTTTTAATTGCTCCAGGAGACAGGGTGTTCACCTTTTGTGCCTGCTGAAACTCTGATGCCTGACCCATTTATTTCAGTGCCACCAGCTAGCCCAAGGAGCAGTTTTTCTTTTCTTTCACTTTCCTCCATTTGAAAGGCTTTCTGAAGGAACTTGTCTGTGTTTGTGTCACTGTTTCTTAAATATACATTTGAAGCCATGATTAACAGCGGCTGATGTCAGTTAGTGACAGAACAAGCAATGCAAAAGCATGTAGCTCCATTGTTTGCATCTGTATAGTCACTATTACTCCCACAAAGGCAACACTTGCTCCTAGAACGGCTCTGTTTGTACAAAACTGAACTGCATTCAGGTTGTCTTTCAAACAAATATTAATACACAGCAAGAGCCTCCACCGTGACAGCTTTTTTCCTACACTGGTGTTTTTCCACTCAAGGATGGTCCGAAGGTCAGAAATAGAGCTGTGCCAGAATCTGCATGATTCGTAGTGTCTGCGATGCTGCATTTCCTATTTGTCCACTGCATATGTAGTTCCAAGTTGATGAAAGGTGCAAAGCTTCCAACTTCATTTACGTTCCCTGGGTCAGGTCTTGGTTCAAGGCTTCTGGATGAAAGATGTCCTTGAATCACTTCCCAAGGAGCTGCAAGTGCTCATCAGCTCTTCAGATTATACCTGCAGAAATCCACTGCCAGGGAGAGGAAAACACTGGTTGGGGATTGTAGGGAAAGGCAATAGCAGATAACCAGCAGATCACCCAAAAAACAGTGACGATCACAATCCAATTAAAGAAAGAAAGATTTGCTTATCCATCCCAAGGATCAGGACTCACCAAATACTCCAAAAGGAAGGATCTCCAGATAGAGCACCTTCCCTTCTGGCAGCCAGCCCTTAAATGAGACTCAGGGAGTTGCACAGGTGAATTGCTTTTACCTACTCCCAGGGCTGGCTGTGTCCTTTTACCAGATGCTCAATCATTGGCTCAAGCTGTGACATAGCAATTTCCATACAAGGATTGTGCTATTTTAATATGTAGGGCTCATGATTTTAGGCTGAATTTTTATGCCAGAGACAGCAGCAGAACTACTAGCCCCATATCTAAAATCCTCCCTTTGCCTGCTACAGAGTGAGGACCTAACAGTCTCTTGCTAAAGAGGCATTTCAGCCTCTCCATGCAGTTACACCTTAGCTCCCAGGAGAATATCAGTTGTGGAGAGGGCTGATTTAATGATATGGACTGGATTAAAATAATGTGAACTGAAAAATGGGTTATGTTTTTCTCACACCTAGGCCTAGAGTAAAATAAAAAGATAGACTATAATCATTGTTGGTCCATATCTGTGGCCACCCAGTATCTGTTATTAGCGGATTACTGAAGTAATAAAGCCACATGAAGGTGTTAGCTGTTAGATTGTATGCTCATCAGCTCTCCTCTACACCCATTGGCTGATTTCAATCAGATTTGACAGGGATTGGAGATCTGAAAAGAATTAAATTCCTTAAAGTTTCATGAAAACTAGCTGATGAAAAAGAGGAAAAACTATGAATGTCCTCTTGTGGGAAAGATTACAGCATTGGCTCAGATGCACTACATACTGTAGCACACATGTGCAACCCACTACTTCTATGTTTTTGTTGCCCTCTTTTTGTTACTTATATGCATTAACTATATTAAGTATTTTATATGTGACCCAAGACAATTCTCTTTATTCACTGTGGCCCAGGCAAGCCGAAAGGCTGGACACCCATAAAGTCCATGGAGAACAGAGTTTCAACAGCAAGATTTAACAGGAATGTGTACTCTATTAGGGAAGAAAAAAACCACACAAAACAACATGATATTCTTCCCATGGAAAAGCAGGCTCAAATAATACAGAATAGCTTGCTAACTTTCTATCTTTCTCCTTTTCTTTTGTTAATCAGGGTTACTTGCCTACAATGAATTGCTTGATGTTGAAAACTTACTTACCTTTCCCCGTCCTTTAACAACTGACCTTTATCCTTTTCTGCTTCATCAGTGGTTACAGTAGAACAGATTAGGTTGTTGGCAGTGAAGAGTGATGAGTGTTGCCTTCTCTCCAGTGAGAAAAAAAAGAGCAAGACCTGAAAGCTTATGTAGGTAATAAATCTGCTGTCGCCATGCCCCCCTGTGAAAAGTTGTTAAACAGGTGGTCTCTAATGACAAGATCCAGAAGCTGAAGTTCTCACACATCATTTCTTCTGTCATAGTTTTAAACTCTTTGGTGGTTTTCTCTCAACTCCTTTTCTTCTTCTTTGTCAAAGTCAACAAATACATCAAATTTTGGTCCTATCCATCTCATGGGACTCTACTTTGCATAGGTTTTCCTATGGTCCATGTTATCATCTTGTCCAGGCACCCTTTGTTTGGAGCTCAGACATTAGTGGTACTCTGAAAACCATCGCCCACAACAGTCACATCAGTTTAACCTGCTTACCTGGGTGCAAATGAAGGAAAGGATGGTAAAGAATAGAGGAATTATAACACAAAATATGTTTCACAAGTTGTTTCCTTCTTCCCTTTGAAGACCAAAGACTGACAAGGATTGATTGGTTGACATTGTGTTTACGTTTGTCACCTCAGCATAAAATACATGTCATTTGGAAACATCTTTAAATAAGTTTGTAGTACATTGAGCATTTGGGGATGTCTGCCATCATCTGACGTAGGCATGCTGTAACTACAGTCTCTGTGAAGCTTTTTTCTGTGGCTACAATCATAACCTCTGCTACTATATGGATTTACCTTGTTACTTAAACCATGCACTGATATGCACTAATCCTGTCCAAGCAGTAGGCGGTGCACAGGTCTCAAGAGATCAATTAGTCCACCCATCCAAAAACCTAACACAGGCTGATATAACCAGTTCTTGAGGGTGAGCGTGGTTGAAGACTCCACTTGTCCCTAGACACCCTGTTATAGGACTTCATGATCCTTCTTCCCTCTTGTTAGCAAGTTTTATATAATGTCTGACCTGAATCTTTCCTGCTGCAGCCCATTTCTTCTTGCCCTCCCCATTAGGAAGACAGCAAATTATTTTTGCCTTTTTCTTCTGTTTTTTTGGTTTTGTTTTGTTTTTTTAAGTAGTAAGTAACTGAAAGTCTTATCCAGCAGCTGAATGTAAATATAGCAAAAATTGATCCTCTGAGGACTTTACAAGTTGAAGTGATACCTAAAGTTGTGACACTCCTTGCTATTTTGTAGTCCAAACAATCCCAAATTTACCTTTGCTCTTATGACATAATTTCTAGAACTCTGATAATCCTTTAGTGTTCTCCTCTGGATTTTCACCAGATGGTCCATATTCTGTTTTAAAAGCACTGTCTAAAGTGGAAACAATTATCCAGTTGAGTCTTTGTTAATGCTGAGTAGTGCAGAAAGATTTTGAGTCCTCTTCAGGAGATAACAGATGCCAGCTATTTCAGGGTGATGTTTGCTTTCTTTTTTCTTTCATTTACTTATTTATTTTTGGAGCAGCAGAAGGTTATTAATTTTATTCAACTCATGGTCCCGTATAATTTTTTTGTCCTTCAGAACTGCTCTCTAGTTAGTCCTCCTTCATCCTAGATCTGTGCAGTTGAAATTACTGCCTTGGTGGAGAAGCTGTACTTGGCCCCATTTAGTTGCATCTTTTTTTTTTTTCAACCAGTCTTCCCCTTTCAGATAAGCCTGCAGATGTAGTAAGTATTCCCTCTATTGAATCTTTCATGCTGTTAATGCTTTAAGTACTTCTGCCTTGATTCTTTAGAGCTGAGAGAAAAGCGCTGTAAGAGCAGCTTTAAGGCTGTCTTCAATGAGACCTATGGCTAGGACTGTCCCTTCTCACATATAACCACATACAGGATGGGAGAAGAGATTCCCATCATTTCATTGCAGGTGCCTGCACTCTGTTCCCAACTAAAGATACCCTCAGCAAGGCTGAATGTGACCTTTCCTGACAGATCCAGGCCTCCAGCCAGTCCAACCTGAAATGTTGCCCTAGCCTCCCCTTTTTCTCCTCCTTCTCTGATCACTCTAACATTGATGAGGTGGCTTACATTTCCTCCACATTCCTCCCTAATGGAGTCCCACAAACCTCCTTTCTCTTTGTCCTTCCCATCTTTTTCCAGCTTGGATACTTTCTCCATTATGGCCCTCAAGGCCAGTTCTGCAGGTTTCATTTCTTTCAGTCCAATCCCAGATTTCCTTGTGTTTCCGAGACTTAGTGAATGCTTTAGCATCAGTAAAAGTAGCTCAGATTTCTTGTATCCAGCATTTTCCTCCATGTTCATCTTTTTTCTGTCTTTCTCTTGTGCTGACGCTGCCACTCAGGGCATTAACCCTACCCTTAGCTTGAGCTTCTTTCCTCTCATTTTCCAGCTATGTATTGAGGTCATGCCCAGACTGCTTGTTGCTTTCTTTTGAGTCACACAAACACATGCTTAGATCCTTGTCTCTTGCTTTCACTTCTGTAATCTTTCTTTTCTCCAACCTTCCTGGCACAGACATTGCCTTACTTCAGTTGAATCAAAATGAAAATGTGAAGAACATTTGCTTTGATGAACGCTTTAAGAACAGGTTGCCCCGAGAACTTCCACGTGCATCTTCCCTCCCATCGGTGTTCTTTGTCATTACCCAGGTAGATCCTGTCCAGTTTTTACTCCAATTCCTTGGGAGAGTTAAGAAAGTCTTGTGGATGGCTGATAAAGACACAATATGCAGCATTGGCACTCAGGGAGCCTGCTGACACTTCACCCACATCACATTAGCATCTACCCTGGTAATTTCATGTGGGCACTGAACTAAAGCTCAGAGAGTTATTTGCATTTTCCACAAGTACAGCGCCATGAACTAAACCCACCCCCAGCACTTCTAGTTGTGTCAGATCTTCTCAGTCTGTCTGGTATCTTTTTTGACCTTGTCCTGTCTGGGAAATGAAGCACTTTCCCTCTCCTTTTCTCCTTGTTAAGTGCACTAGGACCTCTCAGGATTAAAGGTACTGGGAAAGTACAAGCTGATTATTATCCCATTCCAAGTGATATTAAAAGAACATTAAGACGGATCAGATGAGCATTCAAGAAAAGTAGGTAATAATAAAGTATTATATCAGCAGAGAAATAGCAGTTAAGTAATTAAAGAGAGGGTTTGCACAAGAGGAAGAAGTAAAGTTATAGGTGCTCCTGGCCTCTAGACCATTCTTTATTTTAATATGGTGGTAACCTTTAGAGGATGTCAGTATGTCAAGCACAGCACCAAGAAGTAATGCAGAGGCTTTTCCTGCCCCAGAGAGTTCACATTTTAGGACGTAAAAAAAACAATATTTCCTTAACATTCAAGAGAGGTGAATTCTGACAAGATTTAGGGCTTGAGGGAGGTTATTGGGCTAGTGTAGTCTGAACCTTTTTATAATAGCAGTGAAATAAGTTCAGTCAATGAAATTCCTGCTTGAAGGTTAACAGCTGTGCAAGGATTGGAGAAGAAATACCCCATCTTGATTTTAAATCTTCGACAGTGGGAAATTGTTGCAGTGCCCAAGGAAAAAATCCGGGGAAAGAAAGAACTGAAATTGTCTTCGCATATGAACTTCTGTTTTTTCTGCCACAGGAAGGACCGTGTACTTCATGTATCCTTAGAAACGAGCTTTTGTAACCCTTAGGCTGCCTGGCAAAGATTTCCCTCAAGGAAAAATGTTCTATAGTTGAAGACAGGTTTATTCCTCATCAGATTGAAAGCAAGAAACTTTCAGACTGGGCAAACATGCATGAGATTCAGCAAGTTAGAAAAAAACAGTTCATATCCTCCTCTGACATATGAGAGCAGAAGTGTTGTCACCTACATTTAACCCACATTTGGAAAATATTCTTCATAGACAGGATGGCTACATCATTTCTAAGAAAAACATTTCTACAGCCCCCATAGCCCGCAGGGAGGACTCCTACATAAAACTGAGCATACTAAACTGCCATGACCTGACCCAGCTGCCATGAGCATTCTCTTTGCCAATTCTCATGGGTTTATTTCTTGCCCTTTTTGCAGATGTGAAAATCTGTAGGAGAGCCCTTGGCCTTCCCATACTGCAGCTATTCATGAGAATTCCTCTCTCAACTTTTTCTTGATGTTGCTTCATTTCTTTGGAGGTGTGCTCAGGCATGTGATGCAAATATAAGGGGAAGGAGGTAATTCTGAGTGTTTAGAGCAGATTAGATATTGGGAAAAATTTGTTCTTCGAAGGAGTGATGAGGCATGGGCACAGGCTGCCCAGGGAGGTGGTAGAGTCACTGTCCCTGGAGGTGCTGAAGAACCGTGGAGATGTGGCACTGAGGGACACAATTAGTGGGAACAGTGGGGACAGGTTGATGGTTGGACTAGATGATCTGAGTGGTCTTTTCCAACCTCGATGATTCTATGATTCGATGACCTCAGCTCGAACAAAATCCCATGACCATAGAATGATTTAGGAAGCTGGGACCTCTGGAGGTCATCTCTATCACCTTGCTCAAGTAGGTTGGACTGATTGAGGCTGGGCAGGGCCTTATCAAGGTGAGAGCTGCGTCACTCAAAGGATGGTTATTCTACTTACTTCTCTGGTCCAATATTGGGCACCTGGTCCAATATTTGAATGCCCTCCTGGTGCAAATGTTTGGGGTTTTTTTGGATTTCCGATCCGAATTTCTGCCATTCCAAATTGTATCTGTTTTCTTGTCTTATAACCAGGTACCTTCGAGAAGAGTCTAGCTCTGTCTTTGCTCTACCTATCCATGAGATGGCTGAAAACAGCAATAACATCTCCCCTTAGCCTTTACAGTGATTCTAGCAGGAGGTGTACAAACGATAGGATTAAATGTCTGCTTTAACTCCCCAGGGTGGATTTGGACAGTGGTTGAGATTTTTGTAATGGTAGTCAGATAAATATCAAGGGAAAATAGCTGCCCAACCACAGGTTGAAGAATGAGAACAAACCGCTAATAATAGCAAAGGCTCAGATATTTCTGTTTGTCATAGCCAAGGCATTTCTTGATCCAATAATCACTAAGCCTCCAAGAGGTGAAACTATTTTAAATCCAAGTCACAGAAGAACTGATTGTAGAAAAGCTTGATTGAGCAAGAACTATTTCTGTTTACATTAAACAGAAGGAAAAGCAAAAGGAGATTTGTAAATAAGGTTTTCAACTTTGCAAATGCAGATTTTTAAAAATCAGGAATCTTTAAAACTATGCAGTATGTTATTATTGTACCTTGACTAATGGCTACCGAAATAGGCATTAGTCTCTTTATAACAATCAAAAGCATTCTGTTACAAGTGCTGGAGGCTCACTGTCATTCTACAGGCTATTTTTGCTTTCTGCTTTCACTTAATTTGGCTGGAAAGCTGGAAGGCTTCAAATCCTGTCCCAAGATGTATTTTAACAATGAAAAAATCTTCTTCTCCCTTTCTAGCTTGCTTTCCTACAGATACTACAGATACTACTAAGCTACAGTGCTTATCTGTGCAAGATCTGTTTAGAAGTCCATGAGATGCACTGAATAACATAAAAATTTATTTGCCAAAGTCAGCCACCTTTGACAAAGAAAGGATGCAGAATTCTTAAGCTCTTATGAGTTGCGTGTAAACAAGTGACCAAGTGATAACACTGGAACTGTCATAAGAAGTCCTCTCTTAGTAGGCAGCAAAGAAGCCAGCTTAGCAAGTTTGAATACCTACATTTTTTTAGAAAACTGTGTGTTTAGGAAAACCAAGGAACCACGCAGTATAAGTTTTGGAGTCCTCTCCGCTGACCGCAGTCCAGGATCAGCTATTTTTGTTGGCCTCTTCCAACAGGGCAGTTGCACCCAGCCAAGACATTTTCCCCTCAGACAGTACAAGCATGGAGGATATTAATGGGAAGCCCTGGAAACCTGAGCCAGCATCTTGGAAGTTGGTTAGTGGAGAAAACCCAATTGGAATGGAGAGCCAGGTGGTAGGGGCAATTGCAGACCAGTTAAATGAGCATGTACGGTGGAGATAATATCAGAAATAATTCTGTGCTGTTTAAGAAAAGGTGGCCAAAGTGCCTCTGTTACTGGGAAAGGCAACTAAGCTGCTGGAATCCTTCAGAAATTGTCACGGTCTTGGTACACCAGGGGCAATGCAGTGATGGCTGCAAGCTTACGTATTTCCGCAGAGCAGTCTGAGAGGCTCCACATCAGAGATTATTTGCAAATGCAAAACGTACAAATGTGTGTGTGTGTGTAACTGAGCTGCTGGATCAGAGAAGGATCAGAAACATATGGGGTGAATGTTGCAGTCTCCTCTGAAGCTGGCAAGAGGCTTACTACCATATCAGGGCTCTGTTTTATGTTTGGGTTGGATCCAGTTATTTTTCTTTTTATTGGACTTGAGGAGGCCACTGAGATGGAGTTTCTCTGGTGAAATAGCGCAGGCAGATGATCTTGGGAGAGTACAGGTTGGAAGATATGCTCTGCCTCTCTGATCAGCACTAAGCTGTATTCCTGCAGGTGATCCCACCATCTGCAGGAGAGTCCAGGGATGTTCACCTTCCATTATCCTTGCTCCTTTGCATCACTCCCAGTTCTGCCCTTCCATTTGTGTAACTCTTTCTATGGGATTTATCACTTCCTACAACAAGGGAGGCTTTTACCTTCACTATGTCCTGAGTGTTCCCAGTTTTTCAGCATGCTCTGCATTTCAGTCTGATTAGGCTATTTGTTCTGTTGTATTGTAGAGACAAGGAGTGGCACTTAGACGCAAGAGAACATGTTCTTTCTGTATGCAGGAAAATAAGGGAAAATGCGCTCAGCTGGAAATGAAGCAGCCTGGAGTTCAAAACTCACTTCTACAGACAGCTGTTCTGCATTTTCATACCCTTAGCAGCCATCAGCACTGGCCACGCCCTCTACCCCAGAGTAAATGCCCCCATTGGCACTTAACAGTTTCTGCTGCAGATACCGATGAGGAAATGAGTAGCAGCAAAAACACATGGAGATTGGGAAAGCCATCCAAATCTCTGCCATTCAGCCTACCTCAACTTTGACTGTTGCAAGCTTGGACCCCTTGGGTCTCTTTTCTCAGGCTGCTCTATTGAATTCAACAGATTTCAGATAAAACCTAGGAGCCTCCTTGTCAACACTCTGTTGCTAGAGTTTGGAAACCCTGTGTGTCAGAATAGCCTCAGATGATGTGCCGGTCCCCTCAGTAATGGGTGGGTGGCAGCATGAATAGCACTCCACAAGATTTATATCCTGCAGGGAAGGAGAGGGAGGGATCTTTGCCAGACATATATCTACCTATAAATGCATATGGCATAACTGCTAGGACCCAGCTGCACTCACATGACTGTCTTTAATCTGTTTCCTTTTAAACTGCTGTGTCTACATTGCCTTGAGATGTTTTTTTTTTCAACTCCTGAAATGCACACACAGCATCCAAGGTAGATATCTTCAGTGCATTGCTCCAATCCTGGACTATACACCCTCCAGGGTTTTCATGGGATGCTCCGAGGGATGCTATAGGCCAGGGACATGGGTTCCCACTAACACACCCTCCAACCCTTCTGCATTTCAATGCACTTCTGCGATTTCCAAGCAGCAGACAGCTACCTTGCATCATCACAGCATGCGCTGAACCCAGCACTTGTTATTAGGCAGGGATTTGCTGTGTGCAGATCTGTGGCAGTGCAGTGGAAGGCAGATGCCACGTGGCTGAGCCAAATTGGATAGAGAAGGAGCTTAAATGGTCACTTGTGGGTCATCTTCTCCTGTTGAAAGTGGCTCAGGGCCATAGTGCACATCTGGGCAGTTGAGCAGAAGCAGCAGTTTCAGGCTGTTGCAAGGCGTTATCCTGGAGATCTCTCCACAGTGCTGGAGACACAACACACAACCCAAGAGCTTCCTATCCAGGGACATTCCTCTGCAGAAAGCAGTCTTTTGGAAGGTGAGTGCTCCTCACTGTTGCCTGTACATTTGTACTCAGAGATCAGTACTTTGCTTGTTTCTCCCAATAATGCATACATAGCATGCCCAGCATAGTGTGGTGATTTGCAGTTCACCACAACAGGCCTGAATCACACTAGCCCACAGACCAGAGCTGTGTCTTTTTTTTTTTTTTTTTTTAATTCAGTCCCCATACAGTGCTCTGTGTTCATCCACTGAAAAGATCTATGCATTTGGGTGGTCAGCCATCAGGTTCACCAGGTCATGAAAGCAAGATGACCTGGACAAACCTAAGTCATTATGATGTATGAGAAGTTAGGCTTGTTTTTACTACTGATAAAGGGAGTTTTGGATCCTAAGACATCCCTAGCAGTGGTAATTCCTACTTTATTTCCTTTTGGTCCACCTTCCCTGTCTTGTCAAACCTTTTTTCAAACACTTGCACAGATGTATCTGTGTCTGCAGAGTTGTATGAGCTTGGGAAGCTAAATAGCCTTCATGAGTGCCTGGAGAAGGGCACCTCCACTTCCTGAGGAATCAAGATCTGCCATTCTGCAGGAGAAAAAAAAAAGTACAATGAAGGATGGGAGAAGCTGAACAGCAAACAGATTTCCAAGGTGAGCAGTGTTAGCAAAGACCAGGCATTGTATCAAGGTGGCAGCTTGGTAACTGGTTACTAAGCAGGATCTTAACTGAGGTGCAGGGGACACATTTAGAGTAAATTATCCACAAGGACAGCTTTACTAGATGTTACTCTTCCAGTTCAAGTGAATGAAGATAGAAGAGCAGCAACCCAAAGTTCTTAACTTTTCCTGAGCTTTGTAAACAAGCCATGATCTTGGGCACATCATTGAGGTGGGATGCAGCTCTGGATTGCAGACATCTCAGCATGAGTGTCACCTTGTAGGTGTTTGCATGTGGACTGGGTGTCTAGGCAGAGAAAATCAAAAGCTTGATTCATACCCACGCAGTGATTACTTAGTGGAAAACTTCTCAAGGTAGGTAATTGAATTGTGCCCCCAGTCAATACAGTCAGTGGAGCTGGAGAGCTAGACACCTACATTTGCTCAGCTGACTCACTCTTGGGGCTCTACTGTCAGCAGTGACTAGACCCTCCGTTGATTATATAGGAAGACAAATGCCCACTGTGCATATAGCTACTACATCCAGGTATAATCTGTCTGAACCCAGATTCTCCTATGGTGATATGTGTTCATATCACCCTTTCATCCCACTATAAAGTAAGTCTAGAAACCTTCACTTCCTCCTAGGAAAGCTGTAAGGGATTGTTCCTGATCTGTACAACACTTCAAAGCTAGGTGCCCTTTGAATGCTGAGTATTCATATTATTATAAACACACTGTGATTTGGAAATGCATGTAAGACATTGAAGAGTAGTAAACAGATGGGAGATGGTGCCAAGTAAGGCCACGCTGAAGTAGCGAGCAAAAATAAGTGTAAGAGACAGTCTGACATCTTCATAAAGAGACAGACGCAGCCAGAATTTGAAGCATATAGCAAGGAAATAGGGTCAGGGAGGTGAACTGCCTTTTCTTGGCCAAGTTATTCTCTTATGGAGCAGCTCCTTCTGCACTCAGACCAGAAAATCCTCACTGCTTACCTGGCTTGGAGTCTTCAAGAAGATCACAGCACAGCTCCAGTGGACAAGGCAGGAAAAATGATAGTGTTTATGATGAGCTGCTGTGTGGGAGAGGTTTTAAACGCATCCTTGAAGTCACTGGGTTACACCAGCTCTAGGCTGGCTGAACTGACAGGTACTAATTACTAAAAGAAAAGTGACTCACTGAAAACCAATAATAATTGTCTTATATCTAATTAAAATGGATGATTTACAGTCAAATAGAAGGCTACAGCCTAAGCATGAGGGGCATACAGGATGTGATGGACAGTCTGCAGCCCCACATATCTCATACAGAAATAAAAGTTCAAAAGTTGGGCAAGTTGTGCTCTGTTTTAATTAGCTACAGCCCAGAAAAGCTGTTCTGTAAACGAGGCAGAAACTGCACATGGCAGGACCTTCTGAACAATGAAAGTGCGGTTGGTGCTGCTAACAGCAAAACTTCTCTGGCTTCTGAAGAGTCAGTATATTCATTCCTTTTTTCAGTATCCTACCAAAACTGCTGCTGGAAACTGTTCCATGGGGAAGGGAGAGTGCCTGCATAAAGAAGTGGTGAGGAGGGGGACAGCACTCAGGGACAAACATAGTAAGCATGTAACAGACACTTCTGAAAATTCATGCATTCATTGAAGGCGTTAAAACTATCTCCTGTTGGTGTGATAAGAATGTATGAAATATTTGTAGGGATTTACATGTGCGTGGATTATAAGGAAAGCTCCTGTATTTTAAGGGATTACATACTCTAACAGAGTATATGCTACATAAGTAGTACTGAGAACAGTTCTTGTGTATGCAGTGTGCCATGAAAGAACAGAAAGCAAAAGACAAATGACTGATCATAGTATTAGGTGTGATTTGGATGAATAAGCATAGTTTAACTCTTTTTGGCATCCAATGTCATCTTCTTGCCTCCATAGAGTGACCTGCAGTTCACAGGAAAACCAAGCTGGCAGTGTTGAGTTTGTCCTTATATGAGTGACAATGGCTCCACTATACTTTGTGGGTATCACAGCTCAGGGGATGTCTCTGGATCCCGATTCACTATTTAACCTTAATCAGGTCATCTCCAATCCCTGTTTTGGGAGGGGCAGCTCAGCACACCTCAGCTCTGAATGTCAAGCTGCTGGCCCCACTCAGCAGCCAGAGACATTTGCTGGGGAGCACCTCTGGGATGCACCGTCAGTTCAATGTCATTCACTTCTAGAAAAAGCTGGCTTGGCCTTTCAGTTACTGTTACCTTTTCATGGGAATGTTGATAATCCCTTGCTTTTGGGTTATTTCTGTTGGTAAAGCACTTAGAGGTTCCACTGTACAGTTCAAGACCAGCGTGGGACACATTCTTTCCTAACACAGAGCTGTCCTCTGTTTGCTTTCCCTTCTCTCATAAGTTCCCTCAAGCCCTTGGTTTCCTGGTTTGCCTTGGACTCAGAATAGTAACAGTCTTAATCTAGGGGACTTCTCTGATCCTGGGGTCTGAGTGGGAGGCGTGAGCGATTGCTCTGAGCAGCAAACCCATTTATGCAAAGTGTTTCACTCTGAGTGGCATCGCTGAGGAAGGATGAGATTAGAAGGATATCACTGGCAAAGTGACTAAGAGATTTATCCTATTCATAGGCTTGGCTTGTACTTAAGGAATTTGCATTATAGGGATTTTTCAAAATCTGAGCTGGCTGAATCCGTTCTTCTTCAAACAGCATCACAGGTATTCGAGGCCTACTTTTTCTTTTCAAGCTTTTACCTTTCCACACAGACGCATTGCTTCCATTGCATTCTCTGTTTTTACACGCTTATTTCCAAGTGCCAAGAGTAGCACAGCTTCCTCCAAGTCATTAAGGCAATTTAGTGTCAAGATATGTTCCCCAATGTTCAGCATGTTGGTTTTTTTTTCCCTTTTGCTTAATTTCTTCCTGGTTTGTCTAGTTAATGTTGTTGGGAAGGATTAAGAGGGGTGCATCTTCCTCTGACGCTGTCATGTCCAGATATTTGTAGATTTTGAAGAGTTAGATCTCCTTGAAACATCTAGGTTGGAGAACTCCTCTAAAAAACTGGGCTAGACCATACACATAGCAAAAGGAGGCAATAACAGTGCCTTCAAATGGGATACAGGCACTACAGAGCAATAGCAGGTAATAAAGAAGGAAAAATTAGCTCATCTCTTCCAACAACCAGTGAGAGCCTCAGAAGAGCACCACATCTACCCAGAAAGCTGCTGCTCCTCAGCTGCCAACCCTCAAATGAAGGTGAGAAGGAGTGGATCCTGGCTTTACCCCTTCCAGTCACTCAGGTGTACTGCTTGCACCTGAGCTCCCTGGGTTAGCCATGCCTTCTCACCTGGTGCTCAACCATTGGTTCAGGCAATTCCACTGCACCGTATGATGGATAAAGATGTTTCATTGCATGTGTTCTGAGGGAAAATCCTCAAGAGTGCAGATCTCAGGGAGTCCTGCAGTAGGGGATGCCAGCACCAGTCCCCAGCTCATAAGACCAAAAGAAGTCTTGCAGTGCCTTTTCTATGCTAGGAGTCTGCATTCAGCCTGCCTACTTCAGAAATTATAGCAGCCAAAAAATATACTTATCAGCTAATAGAGGCTGACACCTTGCTGGTGTCTTCAGAGAGGTGGATGGGGGTAGAAATGGCTGGGCTGGGCTGACACAAATGAGATGCTCTGGGTAAAGACTGCACGGAATGAGACATGCGGTGCTGGAAGGCAAAATGTCTGTGGTGAACAAAGTCAGACTAATGTCAGTTCAGAAACTGTGTGTCCTCCCAGTGTGTTATCTCCCCTCTCAGTAACTGAGCCAGGAGCCACAGGGACGTACCAAGGAAAACAAAAGGTGTCAGTGGAAGCTGGATGTTAGGAAAAAATTCATCTGAGAAAGCGTGGTGAGGTACTAGAACAGGCTGCCTAGAAAGGTGGTGGAGTCACCGTCCCCGAAGGTGTTCAAAGAATGTGTGGATGTGGCACTGAGGACATGGTTAGTGGGCACAGTGGGGATGGGTGGATGCTTGGACTGGGTGATATTAGAGGCCTTTTCTGGCCTTGGTGACTCTGTGACTCTATGAAAGAAAGCAAAACCTTATCTACAGCTCTTTCCTCGGCGTATCAGTGACTTTGTGATCTCTTAGTGGTGTGTGTTCACGAGCAAGCCGAGCTCATATAAACCCACGCTGCTACAGGGAGCAGCAACCTCAGCTTTGCATTTCCACCTTATCCTTTAAACTGCTATTCATTTCCTCTTTTTAAATTTCATCCCATTCTCCTGCACTGTCTGACTGGGATCAGGTCCCACCACCGTGGTGTGAGGCTGGCAGCAGGTCCTTGGCTCATCCAGGAACCTGCTCCTAGGCGTGGTCCTGGGCTTGTCCTCAAGCTGCCAAGAAAGGAAGGGCAGTAGTGAAGGGATGTGAGGTCTCCAGAGAGCTAGACCCAGGTGGAAGTGTGAAATGCCACTGTGCTGGTGGGGAAGAAGGAAGAAAGCGTGTTAATGCTTCCCTGAAGCACGGTCAGGCCACAGCTTTCATTTCTCAGCCATCCACCTCGCTGTGCTATTCGGCAAACCGCAAATAGTAACACCTCCCGCCCGTCCTCCGGGAAGCAAAATTAACTATTGCAAAGCCCGCCAGGCACAGAAAACAAAGAGTCCACAATGTAAGTTCTCACCTGCGATGCATTTTGGGCTTTCATTTAAAAAGTATTAGAGCACAAAGAGAGATGAGCCGCCTCCCAGTGCGCAGAGCTGGGTGTGTGTACAAGGCTCAAAGCAGGCTCTGCTCCTCGAGCGGAAGAAGTGAGCCCAGCCTCACATTGTGCTTTAAGAGCCGTAGCACAAAAAGACGGGTTCCGAGTCTGGGAAGCAGCGCTGCCTTTCGCTGCCACCATTGTTCCACCTTTGTTACGGCAGCTTGCTGCTTGCGGCAGTTAGGCGGAATGAGTTTTGTTCTTGCTGAGAGAATGGGCGTTAGCATGGCTCTTGTGGATAAGTTGAATTTTGCTGCGAAAAACTGGCTTGGCTTGGGAAATTTGCTTTTTGAAGGGGTGCTGCCATGCAGGGTGGGACTAGCTGGTTTTGTTAGAGGAGCAATGGATGCAAAGCATGGAGGGGATACAGGCTAGTTAGAATGCGACGTGGTGGGAAAGCAGGATGCTGGCACTTGGAAGTCCGTGGCTTAAATCCCTGGTCCACCAGAACCCTCCCACGTGTCTTCCCGTGCATCCCTGGCACCCAGGGACATCGCACTGTCCCTTCTCCCTGGAGACCCCACAAAGGTAAAGGCATCGACCATTACGCATCCCCCAGACAGTCAGAAAAAAGGAGACACACACATGCCCGAGATAGCTGCTATTAACCTTGTCTTATTTTATATATTTTTACAGCTGCAGCAGATGTCTGTGAGCCTCCCTGGGGGGACCTTAGGTACTTACAGCCTTTTCAGAACTGCCTTAGAGGAGCTGATGGCTTCAGACCCAGCTCTGCGAGGCTCCCTGCTCACAGGCAGGCTGGCTGAAACTGCCTTGATAGGGAATCGCCTGTGAGAGCACGGCTGGATTGCAGCAGCCAGGTCAGCGCCGCTCGCCCAGCTCTAATTGCAAGCTGGGAACATAAATAAGACAAAAGATAAATAGGAAAGGATGCACTGGGAAGCCCCACAAGAGGAAATAAGGATATTATTATTGATTAATAAAGATAATAACAATAGTTGTTATCGACTCAGTGTTGCAGAGTAGGGCACACCAGCCATGTTGTGCTAATGCAGGAGAAGCAGGAGGTGCCGCCACCCCTGCATGCCTATCATGCAGCTCATTTGCTCTCACCTAGCAGAGCTGGAGGGAGCACATTTGTAAGATGCAACCTGAATATCAAAAGATAAAGTGACCCATAGGATTTTCCCACTACTGTTGGCAGCAGTAGTCCAGACGTACTTTTCCATGGCATTGGTGAACAGGGCTGTGATGACCAGCAAAACTGCCTCTGCCTATGCATGCACTCCACACTGGCCTGACCCTGGCTGGACTCCCCTCTGCAAAGTACAAATGGTGTTCACACCTGAGCATCACTCCCCTGGGCACCCCAAGTGGGAGCACAGCTTTGAGCTGGGACACAGAGCAGCCAGGAGTGGGACAGCCCTGATGGACAGCTTTGCCTCCCCTCAGACCTGCTCCCCATCCCGTGCATGGTCTACTCCAGTCACCTCTGCTCTGCCTCCCACTTTCCTTGTCAAAATAAAGGGATTTCTCAGCCTCTGCAGTTGCTTTGTAGGGCAGGTTTGGGTGTTGGAGAGCCAAAGCCCTGGCACACCCCATCCTGCAGTTTGCAGCTGCTCCCTCTGCCCTGCTTGTGCATCATTTTGCACCATATGTGAAGTACAAATGAGAGCAGCAAGCTTTGAGAGGTGCTTGGATGTTTAATGTATTAAAGATCACACAGCACTTGGGTAGCCTTGATTGAAGGCAAATGGGAAACAGCTCCATGTCACTATTAACACCTGCATTTCTCACCACTCATTGTGTGCTGCCTCTAAGTCTCTTGCAGATCCAGTGTAGATCTTGCACCTAGCAGCACAGGGATGCTGTGGTACAGACTTGGGGCTTTGCTTTGGAATTGGGGGGGCTCACCATGCCCCCCCCAAGCTTGGAGCTGACACAGCTGCTCCTGAAGATGCTGTTTTTCTCTGGTTTGCTTTGTTCTCTCACCCCTAAGCCTGATGAACGATGGCATTATCTAATAGAAAAAAGTGCTGGTTTACCATTTCTTCCATGTTTTGGAGCATCCTGATGTTCATCCTGCTAGCATATGGGTGTGAGTGCACAGGGGGGTGGGATACCAGTTGGAGCAAGAAATGTCATAGCCCTCCCTCTATGCAGTGAATCTGCTCTGCGAAGGGAGGTTGAGTTAATTGGCCTCCAGGATCAGGAACAACACCAGCTGGAGTTGTTCTTAGCATGCCATAGGCTGTACTAACCATACTCTGCCTTCTGACCCTCTAGCCCACTGCAGGAGGCTTTATCAAAGAACACCATGACACCCCCAGACTTCACAAAGTGTTCCACGCTGATGTCAGTTCCTCAGTGTCTGCAGCCTGGAGTCTTTCCCTGCCCAGTGGTGCTGTGGAGAGATTTTGTTGCATGCACTGGTGATGTGACCACCTAGGCTGATCACTCCAGGGTACACCATCATGACAAAGCACCTCATGGCTCTGCCTTTTTTTGCAGGGCTATCGCCACTTTGCCCATGACATAGGCATGAATCATTCTGCCCAGCATTAGCAAACAGCCTCCTCCTCCAGAATTGCTGCTGGTTACTCATGCACAGCAATGCTACGTTCTGGTTTAGCGCTCCAGGCCTGTCCTCTCCAGCTTCAGAACACAAGATGAGGGGATTTAGACTTGCCCCATGCCATAGCTGACTGGGGCTGAGCCCCTCGATGGGCAAGAAGAAGGGTAGCAAATTGCCCCCATCTCTCTATGAAGAGTGAAGCTGCAGCAGGACCCTTAGCCCAGTGCTGAGCTCAGAGCTGCTCCATTGCCTGACATAGGAACATGGACTTGTCGTCACTAGAGATCTTCCCCCACACTAATCTGGCCTGGCAGGGGAGGCAGAACGAGGTGCCAGAATGCTATTTTCTTTTCCTTTTCATCCTCTTTTTAAATGGCAGTTCAGCTGATGGGCAAAACATGATCTAGAGCAGTGTTTCAGGCAGCAGAAAATTAGTTCAGCTTTTACCCTCATTAGCTGATTGCCAGTAATTAACATTTTGTCATTAACTACAGATGTTTATGGCCTGGAAGAGAAGTTTGGGTGTCTCCACATTAGCTCTCAGAAATGCACTGATTATCTCCATTTAATTGGCTGACTGTGCCTCAGTTTCCTTATCTGCTAAAGGGAAAAATGATTATCATGACTCATCCCCATCCACTACTTCACATCCCAGCCTACTAGGACTGTCAAAGAAGAACCTGCTGCCTTTGGATATGGGTCTTTTTAGGAGGTTCAGCTTCAGGAAATGCAATTTTTCACTTTCTCTAGCTTGCCAGCCCTTGCCTTTAATGAGCCTCATTGTCCAATAGATCATAATCTCCTTGGCATTAAGTGACTCTCCATTGAGTCCTCGGGCTTTATTCTAACTATTATCTTCAAATGAGAGTAGATGCTCACAGATTCATTAATGCCTGTTTTTTTCACGGCACCAGGTTCCTTTGCTGCTGATAATGCTAAGGTGTGTTAATGAACCATAGCTGTGGACCAGCCCACTCTGAAGACCCCACTTCTGAACTGGAAATATGTGCACAGCCCAGCATTTGGATCCCAGCCAAGTGGGTGCTGTTCAGAGGGGCTTGGCAAAACAGCGTATTGCCTTGGCCTCACAAACCAGCCCCTCCACAAAGCTTGGGCTGTGCAGGCCTTGTTTATATCACAGTGGCACCCAAATTGTGCTGTTAATAGCATGATCCCTAGGGTGAGCCTGTCTGATGGATCATGATGTGAGTGCATGAGTGGTGTTCTGATTGGAGCGATTCAAAGCAGGATGGAACAACTGGGGTGGGAGACCAGGCACAAGTTGTTGCATGCAGGCAGAAGTGAAATATATCTCTTGCACATTGAGAGGGAATTTCAGAGGAGCGTGGAAAATGTGCTCTTCTTACTAGCTAGATGTCTTCAAAATGGCTGGATCCTCCACCCAAGGCAAACGTGGTCTCCAGCACTGGTGCCCTACTCCTAGCCCTGCTGTATTAGGGCTGTGCAGATTGGTGCATGTAGTTCTGCACACACTACTGCACAAATGCTTTGTGCTCTGGGGAAGGGCTTCAGGGTTGGGCTGCCAAAGCATCTCAAAGGGTTTGGACAGGAAGGTCTCTGGCAGCTGCTCAGTGTGCCAGTGAGAATGGAAAATGCCTGTGGGACATCTCATTGCGTAACTATGAGAGATATTCCTTCATTCTCTCAACAGCACTGCGGTGTCCCTTTAGTCACCAGATGGATACAAGCAAGGCCATTTTGCTTGTGAGAAGTTTTTCATTCAGAGCAAAACAGCTTATCCAGAACAACCACTTCCAGGTTGTTCCAGGGGCTGGAGAGGCATCTGGGACCCAACCACGGCTCTGTACAGCATTCAGAGATCCTACCCATGCCCCAGCAAGCATGAGAACAGGGAGAAACACCTGCAAACTGGGAGCCAGATGTTCTGCCTGGCTCAAGACACATTCACAAGCTCTGAGAGGATCCAAGGGGGAAGCAGGAATATAAGTACCAAAGAGATTTGGGGAGAAAACAGTGTGAGAGTAGTGTGGGAACTGACTACAAGAGGAGGCAGGTTATTTCAGTCTTGAACTGGTGTGGAGTGGAGGTCACAGCTACCATAGGGCCCTTGAAAACCAAAGCGGGAGAGGAGGAGTGTGTGCAGGTGATTAAGAGCCTGATTAACGTTCTCCCGTGGAGAATATGTATAGCCATGCGATGCACAACTCGTGGCTGGAAGGCAAGAGCTGTTAAAGAGAAATTCGGAAGCCTGTAGGAGGCAAAAGTAAATTTGTAGATTTTTAAGTGGGTCTTTTATAAACCAGCTATTGTGCTTTCTGTGTGAAGGGAAACTGTAGCAGATGCCTGAATTTCAGACCCACTGATACGTATCATTTCTAACATAACAAGGTTTTGTTTAAGACTTAAGGAGTTGGGAGACCTGATGCATCTCTTCGTAGGTTCTTTTAATGGCTAATTTCTTTCTCTGTTTTAAACAAAAATACACCTTATTTCTGGACTGCATCTGCCTGTCTTCAGCTTCTATCTACTGGATCTCATTCTGCTTGTCTAGTGAATTAAAAAGCCCTCCACAGTTAAAAGCCTTCTCCCAGTGGTAGTACTTAGCAGACTGCAGTGGCGTCACGTCTTCACCTTCTCTTCATTAAGCTAAGCAGATTAAGCTTCTCTCTCTGCTCATCAGAGAGGCAGGCTTTCCCAAACACGGCCGTGCGGCTCAGCTTTCCACTGCTGAAATTGCAGCAGGGTTGTAGGGAGTCAGGGCACTCTCCAGGTGGTCCAGATGGCCAGACTAACCTTAGGACTTGAGGATATGTTGCTGGATGTCTTTGACAGGCTTTGGGATGCTGATTTTGTGGAACTGTAGAATCATAGAATGGTTTGGGTTGGAAGGGACTTCAAAGATCATTTAGCCCTAACCTCCCTGCCTTGGGCAGGGTTGCCAACTACTAGATCAGGCACCAGACCAGGCTGCCCAGGGCCCCATCCAGCTTAGCCATGAACACCTCCAGGGGTGGGGCATCCGCAACCTCTCTGGGCAGCCTTTACCAGTCCCTCACCGCCCTCTTGGAGAAAAACCTCCCCCTGACAGTGTCAGAGTGTTGTGCATGGAGATGGAGTACTGTGAAGTATGGCCATGGAGACCTCTACACTGCGTCTCCTTTCAGGATGTGTTTACAGAAATTGGAAGTCCAAGAGCATTTCTTCATTTCCCTAACTTGTAGTGAGTCCTCTTCATGTCTGGCAGTCTTTGGGTTAATCTTGCACTTGGAAGTTTAGTGATTTGCAGAAATCTGTTTATTTCATATGTACACTTTGTTAAGGAAAGGTCCATATGTCCTGTCTGCTCCTCTAGCACGAATAGGATTGACACAAATGAATGATGCCATCCACAGCCTGATCATACTTGGCATCCTTGCATTTGGCAGAGGCTGTGGAGCTAGTTTTAAAAAAGAAGGAAGAAGAAAAAACTGTAAGATGCTGTCAGCTCTGCTTTCCTAAAAGGCTTATTAGAAGGTATGTTGTAAAAATCTGCTCAGCATTTTTGTGATTTGATCAAGAGTACCCAGGAGGGATGAGTGAAGCAATCTGGAAGGAATAAGAATTGATCCGAAGCTCAGCCCTAAGATTATTGGAAGTCTGTAAGTTTGAGCAGGCTCATGTTTCCATCACTAGTTTCATGAGCTCCTAGCTTGCTTACACTGGGGCCAGTGTCCCGAACAACAGTAGAACTGCTTTAAAACTAGGATGTGTCCTGCCTGAGCAGACATGCCAAGTTTTGAAAAGGATTTCTGCCTCTGGGACCACATGTTCCTCCCTTGGTGTAAATGCAATTTCTCATCCTGGCAGTCTGAGAACATGCTGTCACTGCTACCACTGAGGTCTCTAAGCTAGGGACTGAAAGATGTCCAGTCCTTTATCTTTGCATGTTTTATATGATATTGTCTTTGAAATGTGAATCTGTTACTATCTAATTTGGTTTAATGCACTCGAATCATTTTGTCTGAGGTCCCTAAAAGCCTTTCTGGCCCTGTTCATCCCAGGAAAGGGATGATCAACAGGCCAAACTTTATCAGGGACTGTAGAGTCCTCAAGAGGGATGATGACACAGAAAGATGTGGTGAGGGAAAAGACTAAGAAGCAAACAACTCCACACTTCATGGGGAGAAAGGTATTAGGTATGTTACCCGTTGAGCTGGAGCATAGATACACTCAGTTACAGACAATGTTCAGACTAAAAATAATTAATCCTTATGAATGCTAAGAAGGAGTTTAAGGTGCTGCCTGTCTGTTTGGTTATAAATCCCAACTAAATGCATTTACTGCAGTCAATCAACCGTGTAACTTAATTCTTGCTAAATTTCTTCATAAGCAAGGAGATAATTAGCTATTTGGGCAGGAAGAGTGGATCAGAGTGTTGGTTCTTAGAAGTCAGCACTCCTGTGGTGGTTGAAATGTCTCCTCCGTGCCCTGCTGGGATTCCACAGAGCACACAGGGCAGGAAGTTCAGCCACTCTTACTTTAAGTCACGGGTGAAATTTTCAAGCCTCAGGAGGCTTAGGGATACCAAACCCACCAAGGATTGGTTAGCATTGAAGGAATATTCTAACACTGTGTTTTCCATGGGGAAATCATGTGTGTTTAACATGTGTACCTGTATGGATTCACATTCCTTTTTGCGCCTTAAAATCAAAGAACATGACAAGGTTGAGAAAACACAAGGTGTAATAACAAAAGATCAGAAAATAAAAAAGGAAGAGAAAATCAGTATGTATGACACAGAGAGATACCATCTCTACAGCTTTCTCCACATCTGGACATGTCCAGAGTAAATACCAGACCTCTGGTACTCTGCGCAGCTAGCACAGCCCTATTCATGGCTGCTTGTGTGATGAGTTTTGTTTAGCAGGGGAAGGAAAAGCCTTACTGAAGAGCAGAGGGACTCGGTGGGCTATTACAAGAATGCCCTAATAAAATCTGGTTATGATATGAGGTTCAGAGGCATTTTCCATTGATAGGAGAACAAGAGTATCAATTTTAGATTACTTTGGGTAACAGAAATTACATGACATGAAGTAAACCTACAGGGATCAACAGCCTGGGCTTCCAGTCTAGTTCCAGGACCTGACTCCTTTATTTGGGATTGAGGCTTGCATTGGAAGTCACGTGATTTCATCTGTCCAAATTCAAAGTCTCCTATGCACAGGTCTGTTCAGAGAAGTCTCATGTAAGTCAGGCACAGGTCTGTTCAGAGAAGTCTCATGTAAGTCAGGCACTGAGATTATATCTCAGACTGTAATCCTATTGTTCTTCACACACCCAGCATCCAGTTGCCAAAAATTGTACATGAGGCAGCTACAGGTAGGAGGAATCATAGAATCATTAAGGTTGGAAAGGACCTCCACAATAATCTAGTCCAACCATCGACCTACTGCCAGTATTGCCCACTAACCACATCCCTAAGTGCCACATCTGCACAGTTCTTGAACACCTCCAGGGATGGTGACTCTACCACCTTCCTGGGCAGTCTGTGCCAATCCCTCATCACTCTTTCAGGGTAGTTTTTCCTAATACCTGAGCAGAATCATGCCTGACACAGCTTGAGGCCAACGTGAGGAAGGTGAGATGAGGTTTTACTTGAGAGAAGACAGTTTGAGATTCCAACATTAAGTAAGCTGATAAATTCCATCTGGGTTTGTTTTAGTCATTCAAGTCATCCACTAGCAAAAATAAAAATAACTCCAAACTTATGACTATTTCATCATCTCTGATCAAAATCTGGAGCTATAAATCAGTTCATCTTTGGAATCTACAATAAAGAAATGCTACCATAGATCGTAATCAGAGTAAGGCTTTCTCTGGACACAGAGTATTCAATATGGGTAAGGTCGAGGTCTCCACACATACTCTTCATCATATCAAAGTCACCCAGTCTGCTGTCATAGAGAGGAGCTGTTCTAGTACAGCAAGCAGACACCAGTCTGTCAAGATACGGCTATCTGAGGACAATCCCAGCTGATCAGCAGAGAATCGGGTTTTGCATTAGCTGTAGCTAATTACACCTAACTAGTGCAGGCTCTTCAGAGGTAGCCTCAAGCGATGGTCGTATTGTCCCTCAGCCATCTGTCCAAACTCCCCTCTGTCCCCAACATGAAGTGGGCCTGGGAAAGAGCCTTCAGTTCTTCCCAGCTAACACCTAATGGGTTTGAGTGCACCCTCCCCAAGCACCCTGCCCTGAGACTGTACTGCAGCAAGATATAAATTACCCAGCTCCTGCCAGCTGTGCAGAGAGCATTAAATGACTCACTAGGCTTTTCTACCAATTTGGGTTATTTTTTTTAAATCTTTTTTATTATTATTTAGCCTGCAAAAGCATTTTCTGTATCCTCTTGTCTGCTTCTAATGGAATGCATTTAGATTTCCTTTTTTTTTCCTTCTTTTTTTTAACCTAAGATTAAGGCAGAATTTTCTGTTTTTAGACATGGAATGGATGGCCATTATCTCTAAGTTTTTGGTGTGTCGAGGGCTTACTGTGCCTTCTTATTTAAATGAAGATGTATCTTATTTCTGTGGTGGCAACTGCCAGAGAAAAAGCATTACACTTCCAGCATATGCAGTGTGGTTGTGGTGCTGTGTGTAGGAAGGAGGAGCGTATTTCTGGAAGAACCCCTTTACGCAGGTTTTGTGCCCTTCTAGCACAAAATTCCTGCAGCTGGGCTGAGGGACACCATGAGCAGTAGTTTGCTTCTCAGGAAAACAGGGGAAGAGCAATTGAGATGAATGGCATGAGAATGTTGCATTTTTAGGAAGCCTTTGTTTTCACTGCGCTCTGGCTAAGGCTGACGTGCCTTTCTGGTAGAGCAGAGGGCCTCTCAGATGCCTCCAAGAGGAGCAGCACAGCACTTACTGCCCACCTACACAATGGCACATCAAGGTCTCATTCCCAGCCTCTCCTGAAGTCTTCGCCAGCCGTGGAGATGGAGGCGTGTGTGGATGAGATAGTGCCTCTCAGAGCAGCTCTCCAAATTACGTCATTGGAACAAAACAAGAAATACAGGGAGGCAAATCAGGATGAAGCCAGGAGCAGGCAGGGGAGAGGAGATCAGCAGGATGCCAGGAGAGAAGCCTAAATATTGGTTGATGTTATTGAAGTCCGCATGCAGTCGAGAAGGATCAGACGTAGAGAATGTGGGTCCCGAGAACTGTGTGTGGCTGTGCTGGGACATGTGGATGTATTTGTTATCTGCCAGAGATTGCACAGCATCATCATCATCCCTATCTAAAATTTTGACTGTGATTAATGCTATTACATGGTGTATCCAATTAATTAACAATGGCTTCCCACTTGTGGCTGCTCCTAGCCCAGCAAGTACATCAGCTCTCTCCTGGCAGTTGCTGGCAGTGGTGTTGCTGATACCAACAACAGAGCTCCCCAGTGTGGTAGCACAGTAGCTGGGGCACTAACAAAAGGACTGGAGAAGATGTGCAAACGGCCCATACTGGTGGCAAACCAAGCTTTGTCCCAGCGCAGGATGGCCCATTGTGGGAGCAGAAGCGGTAATAAAGAGGTGAGCGTCATCTGGCTGGAAGGAGCAGGAGGTGTGGAGGATTGAGAGCTGCCCGTGGGTATCAGGAGCCTGCATGTCTTCATCTCCCCTCTTCTGCTCTCAAAAGCCACATTAATGCTCTGTCGATTGGTGCTCACCTGGGAACCAGAGGCAAGTGGCAGCCCTCCTCCTGCCTTCCCCCTCACCCAGGGATAAAAACTCTTTGGCATTCCTATCCCTGCTACCTCCCCACTGCCACCACTTTCACGCGATGTCTTTTTTTATTTTGTAGATAGTTTTTGATAGCTGATAACCTGTTGCCATGACAACCAGCCTCTGTTGTGACATTGGTCTTGAAACAAGCTCAGTTTTCAAAGTTCCCACGTGTCTCGAGCAGTTAGAGGGCTGCCTTTGTGCCCTCACATACCCTGGCACGCCTCTGAGGCTGAGGAAGAGGCTAGAGTTTCCTTTTAATGAGGGCAGTGGGTGCCTGGCTACATTTTTATGTATTAGTGACTCAGAGAGATTAAAAGAGAGGCTCCACTGAAGGATTAGCAGATTTGGTTATTCAGCTATCTCTTTAAATTATTATCCCCTAATTATGAGTATGATGAAAGTCCAGTTGGTGAGGGATTAGAAAAGAGTCAGATGCAGCACTTGGGGCTCTTGTGCTGGTTGGTGTCTGGCTCCAGGGAAGGTCTCCATGTTGTGCTTTTGTGTGCTCCACTCAATCAACTCATTTAAATGTGGGGCTGATGGCCTGGAGTTGCCTGTTCTCTGTTCTGAACCCAGTGAGGGTGAGGAGGACCCATGAGCTTCCTGGCTTCCTGGCTCCCCATGGAGCATGTTTGAACGCGATTTCTTTATTTCCCCACATGAAGACATGATCAGAGCCTCACCGTGATTTGCAAAACCCCTTGGAGGCCTCACGTATTTGCCAGACACAAAAACTATTGGTATTTTAAACCCATTCTCTTTTTGCTACTTATAGATCTTTTGCATCTGCTGTGTTATTTTCCAATTAAAGGGCTTCAGGGACAGGACTTTCCTGCAGCTGATGGTACTGGTGGTGGTAGGGAAGAAGAAGGTGACTGCCATACGACTGTTCAAGCAGGGCTGGAAGGACAGGGATTTTCTTCTAGGAAGAAAGTTGCAGTTTGGGCAGGAGACAGGGACTAACCCACATACGCCTGCAGAGTGCACACAAAGAGATTGTAGGTCATTTTTGAGTGCTGTTGCCCATTTTCCTAGTAAGCTAACATACCCCTTCCTTGCAGTCTGTAGGGTCAGTCACGAGGCAAAGCTGAGTGACCGTACAGCCCCATGTGATTTGTGTCTTCCTCAGAAGACACAGGGCAGCAAATCAGAAGTCCCAAACCTGCTGCAGCGTGGGCTCTTGTGTGCCATGCTGCATTTTTTTGACTGAATCATTTCTTTTTTTTGGCATTGGGTGTTTGGGACTGGGGGAGGGAAGGGTAAATAACTGGCAAGAAATGGAAACATGGCAATTAAAAGGATTAAAGTGTCATGTTTTACAGGGCTGCGTACATGATTTACTATAATGGGAGTCGTAATTATAAGTGTTCCCAACTGACAGAGGAGGCACAGCTCTGAAAGTCAGAGTACCTTATCCAGCTCGTGGCAGCATCTCTTTGGGATGGGGAACAAATGAGCAGCCCTGCCTGGGAGTAGCATCATTTTGGGGGAGGAGTGTTACATCAGCTTGTATGGGAAAGCAAAGTAGTCCCAGGCAGGGAATGGAAACTGCATCCAAACTGCTGTGGGCAGGTGAACATCATCATAGTTCTTAGGGCTGCTAGCCAGTTGTTGTCTCCAAGCAGGTGTAACCGTGGCTTTTCTGAGATTTTTGCTGAGAAGATCAGAGAGGAGGTGGGAAATCATATTTTGATCACTACTTTGGCTCAGTAGGTATAAATGTTCTGCAGGTTTCTCTAAAATAACCTTAGGTTTGGTGGAATAAGAGTGGATGGTATGGAAGGAGCACTACAGGTACAGGGAATGTCAGTGGGGTGAGTTGAAAGGGCTCCTTGGTCAGGACTAAGTTGCAGTGCCTTGTACTACAGATATCTGCCCACCTGGGTCAGTCTTCTTCATAGGGCAAGGCAGCTCTATCTTCTGGGTCTAAAAGAGGGAAGTTATTTGGCTTCAGCGAATCTTCTAGGTCTTTGGATAATTGATAACATCATAGTGAGGAACCAAGAGGTACTGGCAATTGGATTCTACTACATTTCATTTGTAGCATGCAGATTTGGGGTTTTCCGGCACAGGGATGTGGGTGCCAAGCTGGATTCTGGAGGATTTCGGTCTTGGGGAACTCTCTTGAGGTTGCCTGTGGCAACAAGAAGAACTTGTTCTGGAACCTGGAACTAGTTCTCCTGCCCACCTAGGGCCATGGGCTCTCAGGAGGAAACCCAGGCTCTGCATCATTACCTGGGTAAATTGAGCACGTTGAGCAATGGTGCATTATCCCCAACCTGGCCAGTATGTGAAGGCCAGGCTGGGTAAACTAAGAAGCCTGGGAGAGGTTTCTACAAGCTTCCACTTATACCATTAATGGCAAAAGCTGAATTTTACCTGTTAGTTTTCAGTCCTGGGGCTGGTTTTGGGATGCTGTGGCAGGCTTGGATTCAGATGGATGATCTACCCAGCATCACGGTGATTTGCACCTGCTCCCATGTCATGGGAGGAAGCACACTGAGGTAGGATCTGTCCTTTTCTTTATCTTCCAAAAAGCAGGGGAGCTTCCCACAAATGGTTCTCTCAGCACTACATGGGTATACTCCATAACAGTCTCATATCCCTAGAAGCCAGGATCAGGTTCCCCATAAAGATCAGCTTGGGCATCATCAGGTCTCCAGGGGCAAACAGGTACAAGCTGGTCTATATGTTGTCTAGTACACCAGAGTCCAGCACCAAGTAGAACAATTCCAAACTCTCAGTATCTTTATGTGAAGGCTTTTCTGTTGTGTTTCAGTAGTAGCATTCAAAGTCACCCTCCATGTGAATTTCAAGCCACCCTCTCACTGATTTAAGTGTTTCATAGCTTGCAGGGCCTTAAATGAGTTGTGTATTACGAACAACAAATTACATCCCAGCATGTGCAGTCAGGCTAAGCTTAAAAATGAAACACTCCTTTTCCTTAGTCAGCAAATTTTCCTGGATAACTTTTAAGAGCATTTGTGTTTACATGTCATCTGCACTGCATTGGGCCCTATCACTTCAAATGCTGAATCCAGTGACTGCCTGCTGAATGTCAACAAGAGTAAAAAGGATGCTAGTTATCCCCACTCCTTTTGCCCATGAGCTTATTGCTTTGTTCACAGAATTTTCATGTGATGGGGGAATACAATATTCTATTCTACTCTATTCTATTCTATTCCATTTCACTCTATTCTACACTGCAAAATATGATTGGCAATTTCAGTGTTTGATGTCTGGACTGGGTCTGGAGTTTGACTCTGAAGTCCTTATTTAGTCTCCCAAGTCCATTCTGTGACTCAGTTTCCTCATTGGGGAAACTGGAGATAATGATGCACCTTTAATGTAAACTGTTATGAAGCAGTTCTGCAAAACATCTCAAAAGAGAGGGGTTATATTCTTCAATACAGTGTTAATAAATACTGCAATACAAATTTTTCAGTAGCCTTACATATGATTATATACCGTCCTTAATTATTGAACAGATGCTTTAATAAAACATGCAACAAATAAAATCTATTCAAGGAAAAAGATGTAAAAAAATTCTTCCCTTAAATATGTACAAAAAATAATCTGTTTATTATTTAAAAATCAGAGCAGTCCTTTGCTCTATCTATGGAGAATTGAATAGAATAATATTGAAGTTAGTAAAGAGCAACTTAATAATTCACATAGTATTTACAGTCATCCTACACAATATTTTCTACCAAGTGCATGTTCTCTTTCCACTAATCAACTGAAGAGATGCTGCAGTCAAAGGCACTGGTGACTGGACACTTTTTTGAGCTCTTTTGTATCTGAGGAATGCAGCTGTTGTTCAGCTGCCATTGTGGCCAGTGAAAACTTGCCAAGATGGAAAACCAGCTTCTGTTTAAAGGTCTGAAATGTTTCCACTCCAGTAGTTAGAGCATAGAAACATGAAGTCTGAAAACAACCACTAAGATCATCTAGTCCAACCCCAACCCATCACGTCTGCTCTGTCTGTCAGTACCACATCCACATGTTTCTTTAACACCTCCAGGAATGGTGACTCCACCACTTCCCTGGGCAGCCTCTGCCAGTGCCTGACCACTCTTTCTAAGTTTTTCCTGATATCCAGCCCGAACCTCCACCTGTACAACTTGAGGCCATTCTCTCTTGCCCTAAAGCATTATACAAGCTTTGCTTTATGTGAGGACTAGTGATCTCATTGCCACATTCTGCATTCTGGTACTGCTATCACAGGCTGAATCCAGTTTACGGCACACAGAGAATATGTTTTTAAATTATTTGCTTTGCTTCTACCTCTGCAATGATCAACTTTGGAGACAGCTGTTGCATGTTAACATGTACTCTTTTCTTGAATTGTCTCAAAATCTATTATTTGGCCCACACCAAAACCCGTGTGTTGCTCAGGAAAAATAAGACAGTTTACAATGCTTACTTAAAGAGGAAATGAGGGTAGAAAGCAAACTTTCTTCTAGCCTCCCATGGGATCACAGAATCACAGAATGGCCAGGGTTGGAAGGGACCACAAGGATCATAAATCTCCAACCCCCCTGCCACATGCA
>JAOWBP010003503.1:16677494-16708532 GCA_028571105.1 Tragopan temminckii
CTGCCCCAAAGCTGGAGCGGTTGTTAAACCGTCCCGCGATAACGGGCTCACACACAGCCTACAGCGCATTCAGTGGAATTTTTTTTTTTTTTTTTACAACCAGATAAAATCGATGTGCAGCAGCACCAGGCGTTACCGGGAATGCAGATGATGGTCTTCCATGCATAAGAGGAAAACAGGAGGAGCAAGCCGTGGGGCTCTGCACACCCTGCTCCATTCTGCGTGCGGCTCGGGGTGATGGTGGGACAGACCAGGGCTCAGCGGGGCTCCAGGCAACAGTATTTACATCTCTCTCTGCTGAGTCAAACTCTCATTCCACGCATCCTAGGAATATATTTGCCCTTTTCGGATCTTCATCATAACGATGACTCACAGGACACATCTTCAATACTAGCATATTAAAAAATAATAATAAAAAGCTCCTCTTGCTGCTTTGTGGTTATTTTGATTAAGAGTGAATTGTCAGCCAACGCATCCAGGACAGAGGATCTATCACTGTTCTCCAGTCTGTGCCTACAGATAAGATTTGCTTTAACACAGTATACAGTCAGATCCTTCACCTACCCTTACTGCAGGCAGCTCTGCCAACAGCCAAATCCCAGCTCCCTCAGACTGCAGCCAGTCCCAGCACTGCCAAAATAAACATGTTTCCAGGTGGCTGAGAAGATGGATGGGTACAGAGAAGCCTGCACAGCTCCCAGAGCCTTGTCTTAGCTATCAATTCGGCCTATTCTGCACAACCCCGGCTGTCCAGCTTCAAAATACAGCAATTGAATTACTACTTTTTATTGCTCAAGTACCTGTTGTTTCAGATTGGGCATCCTTCCTTGGAAAGCCTTTCTGTAATACAGGTGAGAGGACAGACAGAGGTGTACAGAAAGGTAGACCAGTCACCTCAATAGAATGCTCCAAGTTCAGCTCCAGTACAGAAGAAATAATGCTGCAATTTTGAGTCTGAAAGGTCTGAGTGTATCCAAACACACACAATAATTATGGCTGTCCTAGAAGTGTCCCTTCCTTGTCTAGTAGGCTGATCAGCATACTTCTAGTTTGAACTGTGGCAGCATCAAGATGCCCTACTGCACCAGATCACATAGGAAACAGTTTGACCTTAAAAAGCTCCCAGAACATACAGACCCCAAGGAAACCACAGGTATCACAGAACTTGCCATATTCCATTTTCTTTAATGGAAGTTCCATTCACTTTACTGAGATATAGATAATGCCAAAAAAAAAAAAAAAAAAGCTATAGTGTCTTTGATGGGCAGATATAAGAGTCCCCAAAGCACTGCATGTTCCTGAGTCTGCCAGTAGATCTCACTGGCAACCTGCACACTATCTTGCACAAATTCTCGGCAGCAAGCCTTGGAGACCCCATCTAAGACTGCTGGCAGCATCCCAACCACCTCATCCTATTAATGACAGACTAATGGTATAACTGGGCTAAGGCATGCACAGTCTTTCAAACCCCTTGATGTAATGACTAAAAGCACTTTCCTTCAAGACTCTTCTCCCTTTTTTCATCTAGTATGGATAAACCAAATCTCAAGTGTACTTGAAGAGCCTCTGTCATCCTACAGCAATCCAGCTGAGATTTTATGGGTCCTAACAAAGAAAGAGTACACCTGGCATTCCTCTAACAGAACTAGGACTATTCAGTATATGGGTTAGATAAATTGAGTTCATGAGAAGCAGAATTCTCCAAGGGCACTTTCAACAGATTTCAGAAAAAATACTGTTTTGGAGTAGCTGTACCTTTACAAAGAAGAGAATTACTTCTATAGGAGATGACAATATGGTTACACAAATAATGCCTTCCATTTGTTTTTCAGTAGGTAGATGGCAACATTTCTCACCCCTTACTCAGAACAATCTTCTCTTCAAGTGGAGAGATTGTGTTCTAGAAACAGATTAAATACTCCCATGTTCAAGAAGGAAGCCATTTAAAAGCATTTTAAAGTGTGTATTTGTCTCCTGGCCAGTTGTCAGAGTAAGAGAAATAATGTTTAACTTTTACTCTCAAATCCAAAGACAAAACATTTCCCACAGTTGGCCAGTCACTCGATCTTCAGTCCTATACTTCTTCACTTGCACACACATCAAAGCACCATTTCTAGTCATGAATGAAAAGCAAATCTCTACCCAGCACAACTGCAAACACAGCCTGCAGGGCATTTCCATGACGACACTTGCTGAAAATTGAATAATCAAACCCTTTGAAACAGAAAAAAAATATCCTAGTTATTATCAGTCTGATCCTGTAGCACAAACCTTTTTCTCCTTTAGGCCTACCATGGAAGAGAGGGCTTTTTGCCACTGCCTGGTATCTGCACAGAGCTAAGCGTGTTCCCTGCACATCACATTAGCTCCTGCCCTCCAGAAGCTAAATGGAAGCCTTCAGTTTGCTATTTCCCTATCCTTCACCAAAGATAATGACTATAAACTGTTGTTAGCTGGTACCTCTGGAATTTTATCTTCTCATGTACACCCTGGTGAACATTTGTATAACACTAGTCCACTTCCAAGTGTCTTCCAGTACTAAGATCAAAATGGGAAAGACATGAATTTGGAATTACATTACACTGCACTGGAAATAACATACACCACGAAAAGACAACTATGCAGAGATGCCTGAAAAGACCAGTTACAATCAATAGAGTCATTTGCCTTTACATCAAGCTCACAGCAAAAATGGCCTCTAGAATTTTTGCTGAGCCAGCACTGCAGTGTAGTAGACTCAGATCATTCACAAGGAATAACGATTTTGTCACAAATCCCTGAAAGGAACAAAAGAGTAGGTTTGCTTAGATGGTACTGATGCTAAGATTCCAGGTCTCAGCAGCTCAGAGCACTAACAGTAGGATGGAGACTATTACAAATTGAAAACATGCAGTTTATTCACCATGTCAAACAATAGTCTTGCTTATGACATTCTCACTGTAAACTGTACAGAGGTGTAAGGGAGTGAATAGCAAGTCTTAACCAGCCTGAATGCCTTGTGGAAGCAGCTGCTGATGCACCTCTAGACAAAATATCATGGGTGATTCTCTTCTGAAAGCTCATGTGTTTTAGAAAGCACAAAAAGAAGCATCACTAGATCACCTCTGTCCACTGTAAATATATATATATTTTAAATCAACAAACAAAACAACCCCACTAATATTCTCGCTGCATTATGTCTTCTAAGCTTAAGGTTCAAATGCAAGATGAAATTCTAATACAGAAAAAATACTTAAAGCTTGGGAACCGTGAGTTAAAACAACTTTTTATTTAAGTTACTCAGTCCAGAATCAGCTTGCTACAAAAAACTGAACAGTTTCCTCATGATCCCCTCTCCTCACTCATCTGTGGAAATAAGTCTTGAGCCTAAAAGAAAACACACATGCACACACACTCCTTCCCCTGAGTAGCCAAGCTTAATCTCTGTCAGTAAGCACAGGCCTCACCCTTCACTGAGACAAGCAAGTGCTGTGGAGCAGGTCCTAAGATTTAGAGGACGAGGCCAGAGACAAATATGCTCAGGCAAATATGTGCCTAACAGGCAACACGCTTGCTGGTAGGCCGTAACAGTGCTTGGTTTCAAGGTATTGCCAAAATTTCTGGGGCTCTCCTTCCTCTTGCTCACCTCCAGAAAATATCAAAAACTGTCTGTATCCCTATTTCTTTTCTGCTCTCTGCCAAACTGAATATGAGAGCTAGTTTGTGCATGACTCACAGAAGGACCAAATTCTGCCTGTGAACCAACTCCTCATAATACACACTAAGCTTTTTGGAGATGACTGTTGAAAGCACTCTGCAGTTGCTGATACACTAATTCTCAGAAGAGCTCTTCTATGTGGACAGACAACAGCTATCTGTTTTATAAATAAAACAACTGTGGAAGCTGAGTTGCCAAAACAAAGCAGCATGCTACCTTCCCATGTCCACTCAGTCATCAGCAAAGGCAAGACTGCAAGACCAGCAGGCTGCCAAGTGTGCAGTGCTCATCTGTCATGCTGTCATCCTTCGAGATGAAATGCACTACAGATACAGAAAATCTGAAGTATTTTATTTCTGAAAACTCAAAAACAATACCTGATTATTATTTTTTTTTAAGTTAAAAATATACGTTAGCCACTTTTGCTGTGTTACTCTTTAATAAACTCCTCGGTACGCCGCTTTTTGGGGGAACTCACTGAACACCTCTCTTCTGTGTCTTGAAAGCCACTGTCAGAGTCAAACTCACAACAAGCATCAGCTGCTTCCAAAAGTGCAACATCAGTATCATCTTTGCTGTCAGAGAAGGTCCTCTGGAAAAGTTCGTAAATAGTCTTCTGCTTTGGATCCGGCTGAGAAATTAGAATAGATAGAAGATGTATATGCATTGTCGTATAAACATCAAAGTGAGAAACAACCAAAGTAATCTCACATTTCTAGCTCCTTCCCAGCTTTACTACCCAATACAGAATTCAAGCCCAGAAGGGATTGGTTTTACTTGGCTGATTCAAGATCTATCTGAATCTGAGCTCTACAGTCATTACTTTCTGTCAACAAAAGGCAAATATTCAAAATACTGTTATGTCTTTAATGAGAAGAAAAGAAAGGATGTGAACCCTGTGGAAAGTAAATAAAGACACTGATTCGATAGGAGCTGGACATTCTGTTCTGTGATACTGAAGGCAGAACAGGTGTAAGGTCAGCCTACCAATTACACGCCAATCTAGATGTACACAAACCAAAACCCATTCAGCCTCTCCTGGGGACCACCAACATTTTTTCGGGTCAGTTACCTTAGGATAGTAATTAGTAGATTCAGCTGTATTGGAGAAATTGGTTTCTGAAAGCCCTGCTTCTCCCAGCACTTTTATTTTCTCTTGAATCATTGGCCTAGAAGAGATAAACAGTTATTACTGGAAGAAAGAAAATAACATGCAAGATTCTGGATTCTGTGGCCCAATGAGAAGGGTGCTCAGTCATTTACTATGTGTAGATTTAAAAAAAAAAAAAAAAAAAAAAAAAGATGTAGCATGAATGTAAAGATGGCTTTTCTACCAAAGCTTGTTAGCTTCTTAATCTGCGTTCTCTTGCTTATGATGGTTGTATGCTGCTTTGGGATATCAATTAATCCATGAAAGTATCAGTCCAATTTAAATAAGTAACATCTAAGAGGATGTGATTTCAGGCTATTAATACTTGGAAGAGTTGCATATTCAGGAGGGAAAGTAGATGACTGCAGTGACACTGATGGTAAGAAGTCAGAATAAGAAGATGCAGTTAAAGGGAACCCAAATAGCCTATGTGTTGAGTCTCCAAGGCAAGCAGCAGTATAACATCTGTCAACAGCCAGATAAGCATTTCTGTGGTATCTCCCATTTTGCTGCAGAAGAAAGAATCCATTGCTGGGTCAAAATGCCTAGTGAAGTTCCAGCAGCATCTCCACAGTGAACACCAAATATTCTTGTCTTTTTGTTCTTTTTCTTGCCTTTAAAAACGATGACAACATCCATGTTTGAAGAGCCACATTTCCTTCCAGCTAAGCATTAATGACTACAGAGACAGCATTTCACAATACAGGCAGAATTACTGTCATTATATTTCTGTGAAACGTGGGCGATGCATCAGTTTCCAGATCCCTGCATTGTAGGGTTATAATTATTTGCCATCATGATATTCTAGAAACTGGACAAGTTCATTTACCCCACTTGTTCCTTTAAATGAGGTAATAAAGAAGTAATTTTGGACTTAAAATGAACCAGCTGGTGGAAAATTTTTTTTGGTCATTTGCAGGTCAGTTCCCTCACAGCAGAAAGGATTCCTCAGATTCTCCACTCTCCCAGGATGTCAGATTCCCTAGCCCCAGGGGCTGCAGTGACAGCTCAGACCCCATTTACTCAGAGGTGGATCAGTAGCATTTCTTTAATCTCTACCAAAGGGCTTACTGAAGAGCAAGACAAAAGCAACAGTGCAGTCATCCTCTACACCCAAGTGCACCGCAACAGCCAGACTGCTCCTCAGACTTGATCCACAACACTCACAACTGACTCACATCCAATCTCCTGTTGGGTTCACTGGAACGTACTCAACACTTTACAGTACCCCTGCATCAGAACCCGCTGCACTGTATGTGAGAAACTTTTTTTGTCTTGGAAGCTGTGAAGGTTTTAGATGCATCACCCTTCCCAGATTTTTTCCTCAGCAGCTCCTTCTTTGCCAGATAACTACTTGTATTCCTCCTGTGTATCATCCACTTAGTTGTAACCACTGTGACGCTGTCACCATTTCACTGCAGCCCTGGCTAGCAATTGCTGCTTCTCCCCTTGCAGACTGTGGAGACCAACACTAATATTAAGCAACTTCTGTGTCACATGTGACACACTGAAATTAGGTAGCAGGACAACCAAAGAGACACTCTCCACTTCCTACCATAAGAAGTCGTCTGCTGTGCCTCTAGCCACCAAATAGTGTACATTAACAGAGCTGGTCTGTCCAATTCGATGTGCCCGGTCTTCTGCTTGGATCAAAACCTTTATGTAAAAAGATTACAAAGAAAATCAATTGAAAGCTCCAACATCTAAGGAATAACAAACACCAGAGAACAGGGAGATCTCCCTCCTTGTGCTCTGTGACTACTTCTTATCTGGATCCCATTAACTTCTGCATCCTTCAACACAGACTAAGACAAAAAGTCACGTACTGCATCAGCCTGACTAAAAGACACCAAGCATTTTTCAAAAGATGCCCTAAATCCTCTCCTCCTACTGAATTTCAGTAGTCTGGGGCTGAGGGATGTAGGACTCACTCCCATAAGACTAAGTATACACTAATGGAGAGAGATGCTTGAACTGCATACGGTATGGGGTGCAACTTGTGCTGTCCACAGCCTGCATCCACTCTCTGTCAAAAACACTGGTAATATACTGAGATGATATTTGAAATACAGAGCCCTTGTTCCTAGGTGTTTGCTGCCAGATGAAAAACTGTACAAATGTGGCTGATATTAAGGGAACTGGATAAACAAACCAGGAAAACCTACACTCCCTCCACTTTGAAATCGAAGTGCGGAGTCAGCATTGATGATGGACTCATTCAGATCTTGGCTGAGCTGAGGGAGCTGTTGAGAGTTGTCAAGAAACAGCAGCATGTTTCCCTTTCATGCTATGTTCTCCAGCCAGCAAACAGCATAACCAGCCACAATGGTTCAAGCCCAAGGTGCTTGAACAAATAGCCACCTGAGAGATAACAGAAAAGCCCTAGAGAAAGTTTCCTGCCCTCACATCTCCTCCCAAGAGCTCTCCAGGCAGCATCCAGCACCCATCCCCTTCAGGATTTGTACCCCTGGATTCCAGAAGAGCTCTGCAAACACCACCAGGTCCGCAGCAGACAGTGTCAGGCCCATGTTAGCAGCAGTGAGGGACAGAACAGCCACAGCCTGTTTCTCTGAGAACTGGAACTTCTGGCACAAAGACTGCCGTTCAGCTGACGGTGTAGAGCCATCAATGCGGATGTAGTCGAAATGCTGAGAAAAGGCAGAGAAAGATCCTACTTAGCAGTCTTTCCTGCATTCTTTTTCCACATTTTAGCGAATTCTATTCCCCTTCTCCATACCAGAACCAGGAAAGTAAAAATTCCAACTACTGTCTTTTTAAAAGTTCTCTCAAATTTTAAGGTACTGTAGCTCAGCACATAACATACTTCTCTTCTGCTAACAATGCCTGGCTTGCTTCTGTGTCCATTGCTCCCCTATCAGCCCTGAGCAACAGGAAGAATATCACCCCAACTGGCAACTCAAGTACAGCAGAAAGGGAAATGGCTTAACAAAAAGATGAATGCTACATGCATGCATGTGCTACAACAGCTACAACCTTGCCAACCTCCTTAAGTCTTCCACTGCTTACAAGAGGAGGAGATGAGATCCTGGGAGAGACATCCAAGTTTATACTTGGATGAATAAGGGCTACAACTTCAGAGTTCAGCCTCCTTACTCTGCTGGAGAATGCTCCCACAAAGGCAAAGTCATCGCTGCCATTGTATTTTAAGGCTAAGAATATTAACTTAAATCATCATTCACACTGCCCCAGCATGACCAAGAACTCTCTAGGAATGCTCATAGAAATCTCTCATGAATAATTAGTGCCAGCATTTTTGAAGTAAGAGAAATTATTGCCCAGGTACAAGGGTTCTATACCATAAGAGTACTATAGTACAAAGGAAGGCAGCCATAGCTGGGCTTGGGTTGTTACCTTTTCCCTCTCTGAGGAAAGCTTGGAGGAAAAAGCAGAAGTGGCCACACAGGTTAATTCTACTCCAGAAATTTCCTAGCTCCAGGGCTGATGATGGAGGTCAGCAAAAAACAACAAAAGCCACTCAGCTAATTCAGAGCGCATCTCATGATGTTCCGCTCAGCTCCCTTGGAGAAGGGCGTGCTCAGATGCACAGCAAGTACAAATGATCTCTGTCCATATCTTTCATAAAATAGATGACTGGCCCTAACTCTGGGGAGCTCTTAAACAGCTCTGAAGCTGCAATAGCGATAAAGTCGGGAAAATTCAGGCATTACTTACTTTCTTCTCCAGCTCTTCAACTATTGCATCCAGCACTACTTTATGATGAGCAAACACCAGGAATTTATCTTTCCCACTTTCTAGCAACTCCAAGATGTATTCTCTATATTAAAGAGGAGAAAAAAAACACAAGTTCTGAATTATCTGCTGACAGAATACAGGCTTTGCTCAATACAAATTTCAAATCAACTTCTTACCCAACAGAAACTAGAAATTAAGTTAGCATAAATTGTTGCTGCAAAATGCAAATAACAAGACAAGTCTCCTACAGATTGAAGAAAAAAATCCATTCATTTTCTTCACATCAGCTGGACAGCTGCCCACATCTATGCTTGTTTATCATTGAGAATCAATTTAATATATCCTACTTGACTTATGGCATCCCAGACCAATCAAATGGAAAGTACCTATGCTTTTTGACAATCCATTTGTCTTTCTGTATTTCTGACTTGTGCTCAATCACAGACGATCAAAATTCCCTATCTTCTACAGAATAGCAAATAGTTGTTCTAGACCAAGAATGTCAAGCTCTTTGCTAAACACAACACAGCTTAGGTCAGCAGCAACTGGCGGAAAACACCAACCAAGATTTCCAGCCATGTATTAAGATGGATCAATGTTTTTCAGACAGCTCGCTGAATTCCATGATGTTCAGATCCCAATTGTATGATAATAATAAGAAAAATCTGGGATTGAGATTGCTGGATTTTAAGCAAAACAAATATCAAAGTGGATTTTCATTAGAATGATTTTATACCTCATCTCCATTTATCCAATCACAAAATGGCTGTTTTTTCAATGACTGCAGAGCAGCCATGGACGACACTGTCATCAGGGGTAAGACATAGAAGGTGCTGGTGATGGAACTGTACATTAGCACCTTACACAAAGTAATACTTTAAATGCTACTAAACATCAGAGAAGGAAGTGGACAAATTGCTTTACCTCTCAGTGTTTGCAGAGTCAGGTAAACAGCACAACATGGTTTGTTCAGTTCATATTTGCAACTGAATATAAAAGGAAGAAACTCTACTAACTGTTCAATAACACAAAAAGAAGAAAACCCCTCTACAGAAACAAGAGCCGGGACTCTGAAGTGCAGTTCTGTGCCAAACAGGCAGATTTTGCAGCAAGGTCTGAGACTGTGGAATCTCACAGTGCACTTCAGCTGGTCCTTACATTCAAAGGGCTGAGGAAAAGTAAGCTGTTTTCATGTTACCAGCACACTAATTAAAAAGTCTAAATGAACTACAACAACTCCTTCGCAGTCCCAGAAGAAAGAATAAGGATGAAAAGGCTTTACAAGGCATTGAAGGACATTTAGAAGGTCATCTGTGAGAAAAAACATTTGCTACTGAGGTCCAACATTAACTCTGTGGAAGAGCCAAGAACTTCAGTAGGGGCTGTGATACCCTTGGAGAATGGTACAACTAGAGCTCAGTCCATCTCATAAGCTTTCTGACTCAGGGCTCCTGCTGCAGTACTACTGCGGTATTTGACTTCTCAAATTCTGCTGATACTTTTAGTTTCATCGCTTCACCTCCCCATAAACTGCAACAGGGTCTGGAACAGGGAGTCTAATCCAAGTCCCAAACATCAAATAATTTTCAGTGGTTCAAATGACACAGTTTAGATCCATATCTGGAATGAAATCAAAAAACTTGTTAATCCTAGGAATGCCAAGAGAAGGAAACCTTTAGTGCATTGTAATTAAAATCAATTTTTTTAAGCTGGCTTGAGGCTATTCTTCATGTCCCTACGTTGTTATCTCTAAGGCACCATTTTCCTGTTCTCAGCAGAAAAACACATTTTACTAGGCAAGAATGAAGCAGTGACATGCAGCTTACACGACTGAGTGGATTTTAGCTTCTGCTGTTCTGTTGTAGAAGAGGAGAAGAGCTTCTTTCTCCTGTTGTTTCTGCAGAGAGAGAAAGAAAAACAAATGTGACTCCCAGTAATGCCTTCTCTCCCTTCTTGCTTACAGATCTAGGTTGGCTGCTGTAGCTCGTATACACTTCGCTAGAAAAAAATAAACCTAATAATATAAAACAAAAGGAGATTGGATGGGGAAGTCTACTCACCACTGGGCACAGCACATAGCCAAACTCATTCTTCTGACACCTCCCTACCTACCTCCTACTCAACTCCTACAAATTGCATGACAAGCATATCACAAATGCTGTTTTAGCTGATAAAGCACTTCTCAACTAAAATGACAAAGAACAACTCCCAGGTTATTACAGATTGTGTTAGAAAGTTATTTGCTAGCCAAAGTAGAAAAAAAATTCCAAAAACACAGTCTCCACTTTTTTGGCTACTTCTGTGTTCTACAACTCATCTTCAGTAAGGCTGTGTTCATAGTCTGAATGGGATTACATGGCAAGACAGAAGAGTAGACAGAGGCAAAAGAGGCACAAATGATAATTAGAAAGGACTAACAAGAAGAAAGAGAAGAAATAGTATTTTACACAGAAAGGATAAAGTATATCACTTCAAAGAGGAAAAAAAAAATCTGTTTTGAGGTGTACAATACTTTCCAACTGTGCCTTCAGTGGCCTTCTACTATGCCTTCACATGGGGTGCAGCTCTAACTTTCATTGGAACACAGGACAGATTTTTCACTGATTTTTAATTCAATGTAACCAAAGAAGAGTTCTAATCTGAAAAATAAAGGCACCTGAAATACCAATGGCTCATCACAAAAATCAGTTCTGACTTACACTTTCATATCCTTTGGCCATTTTCTTAGCTTCAGCTGCCAACATAGCTTTGGTCTTTGCATTAATGCCTTCAGGAGCTACCACAACCATTTTGCGTTGCTTTGCTGGAAGCTGGGATAGCACATCTGATTTAAGACGTCGGATCATGATGGACTCTTCCAGCAAAATTTTCAGTTCAGCTAAGTTGGATGATCCAGAGTAGTCCCAACCCCACGGCATCTGGGAAAGATCAAAGCAGTTATCAGTGTCACACTTAAAAGAGACTGATGCTTCTGTTCTGCAAGTGATCCAGCAATGGAATAAGCTTTATCCAGTTTCCCTGGAGCTAAGAACTTAATGATTACTAGGAAAAGAGATGTGGGAAATATGGTGGTAAGACAGAAAGATACAAACTAATCCAAGAGAAGGTTACTCATCAACTTTCCTTTCTCCTATCTACAAGTATTCAGGAAGGTACAGGAAATAGGATTATGCAAAATATAGGGATCCCTCTCACATGCCTTGGTATTTACCCTCACCCTACTGGGTGTTTCTACTCTTGTAGCTTTGGGCAGGCCTACAGAACTCAGTGCAGTTCTGTATGAATTTACTTCAGCTCTAAGCAGGGAGAAAGACAAACATCTCCAGCAGCATGATCACAAGCATCCTTAACCAAATGCGTTCACAGAGACATTAAACTTGCCTGAAATACCTAGTAAATGCTAAGTAAAAACTGCCTGCTTTCCACCATGACCTGTATATTGGCTCTGCCATTATTGTTTTTGGCTCAGACTTGAGCAAACCATAAATAAATTTTTGTCCAAAATACATCACTCAAAGTACTGTCTTTTCAAAGCATTATCACTTCAAAGCTCCTCTAAATAAATCCTTCATTTAATCCACTTTTAAGCACTAGCCTCTGAACCTGCCCTATCCTCCAGGACCCTAAAGACACAGACAACATCTATCTGTTCAATTCATCTCAGCTCATAATTTCTCCTACCAGTAACCCCACAGCCACTCATTTGTCCTCTGGGGATGCTAAGATACCAACCATTACACTTTCCAAATGAAGCATCTTTCAACAACTTGTATTCAGACAGGAGACCAATAAGATTTTTATAATGACGTAAAGGATAAAGAGATCTTTCTTTGTTTCTTTGCTGAAGTTTCACAAATATATATATGAAATAAAGCTACAGTAATCTGAAAACCAAATGCTGGCAAAGAGGATCTTCCTCAGTTCCAATTTCAAGTCTTGCTGACAGTGTCACCAAAATCCACCACAAAAATAAGCTCCAATCTTCCAACAATCCAAAGCAACCCTTACGCATGTATATATCCTGAACTGCCTGTAAGAGATGTGAGGTACCTCAGCACCAACCCCTTTAATCTGCTGCTCTACTCTCACTGTATCACCTTAACTGCTAAAATAGATTTAACTTGAAAAAAATCCATATTCCCTTTATTTGCCTTCCCCAAGAGAAATGTGCTGCAAAGAAGTATTCGAAGTAAAATAGGAAAAAGCTCTGCAGCATTCACTACACCTTCTATCTTCCTGTAGAATGGAGGAGACAAAAGTAACAATATTAGACATGAGGTTAACCACATCACTTACTATATTAACAAATGGTGCTTTGATGGAATAAGGACAAGACCAGGTTATGAGACAGAAAGAGGAGGAATCCAACAGGTCACAGGCAATTAAGACCTATTTCATATATTAAAGCAAGTATGCTTATTTCAGGTTGGGACATAACAGGACAAGCTGCAATTCTATTGCCACATTGCGGTGATGAGAACCATTAACTAGCTACAGATTCTGGCACCTGTAGCCATCATTAAAACTCATTTGACTTAATGTATTTCTAAGTAATTATGGTACTTTCTGATTATCTGTAGTAGGTTCATTAAAGCTAGAAATAATTCAAACCATACATACAGAACCAGACTAAGTCCTGTAAAGAATTTTGGCTCTGAAAACAGCCCAGTGGTATATAATTGAAGGTAATAAACCCACTTGGATGTAAGCCAAGCCTCCAAAAGCCACCATGGGTATTACTGCTCTGCTTCCCTGAAACCAGAGGTGCAATGCAAGTCCCTTGGGATCACGGAAAGCTGGCTCAAGTCTAGCTAGATTCATTAGCTTTGGACACGCTGCAGTACAGCTAACAGTGCTCAGCCCCAAGTCTCTGTGCCCTCCTTCTACGCTGCTTATGAATTCTGACTCAGCGGAATAGATGTGCAGAGCAAAGAAGGACCTGGTGCTACATCCAGCTTGGTCACACTGCTCAATGCTGTAGTAGTGAATGATCAGGGATCAATGCTGAGTGAGCAGCTGAACAAGACCTTCCACACAGCCTGGACACTCTACACAGGCTGCCACATTCTATTCACACAGCACACCTTCCACTTTTCATTGCCATCATGGATAAGTGATATATATATTTTAGATTCACATAGTACAATTCATTTCAGAAGACTAACATTATCATGACTGGAAGAACAAGGCAGAAACAGAGCCAGTATAATATCTACTGTCATGTTAAGAAGTATATACAGGCAGAATGGAATTTTCAGATAACTGTCTTTCTTTTATGGTGATTGTGTTGCTGGAACAATCTGCAAACAAGAAAGCATACTAGTTTTGTGTTGTACCTAGTTAATGATAGATAATTATTCTTGGAGTTATTAAAATATGTTTTACTGTATATTACTATGAAAAAAGAGAGAGGAAAAAAGAGGGATATTTATTTTGCCAAAATACACATCTGGCTTTGATCCATAACATTCCAGAACAAATGCATCTGTGATTTTCTTAAAGTGTTACAGCATTTTACATGAGTCAGTAAACTTAATACACTGTTAGCAGTAGCTACCAAACTCTCACAAATTCAGAGCATGTGCTCAGATAGAAATTATTTAATATTTGCCAACATCACCAAGTTGGAAAAATGAATTCGCAGCACGTATTACGGGAAACAGACCTGTGCTGTTTTGTAAATATACAGGTGACATTTCACTTGCTACAGTTTTGAGAGTATTGATGCTGGGAGGCTGAATTACAAAATGACAAACTTTTATATCTTTTCTAATCACACCTGCCAGGTACCTGCAATTTTCTGTTAAGTACTCTATTCTCTTCAAATGGAAAGTTGTCAGGTTTTAGTTTAAAACTGAATGGTACACAAGTTTGTCAGTTTTTCCTTAATCAGTTTTATTACTAACACCGAAACATTTTTACACAGCACCTTTCATTCTGACAGATCTCCAACAGCTTTGCAAAACCTTTCTGGTTCTGTGCAATTCCATCCCCGCTTATAGCACAGCCACTTTACAGGACAAAAAGCAGCACCTATTTGAATAATAACTGCAAAAGTATCACAACAGTTCTTTGGAGAGGCTGCAACTCAAACATGATCTCATGTTAGAGCTGCAAAAATAAATTGAGGGACACACTACAATCACCAAAGCACCTTTCAGTTTACTCATAGCTGAGAGGATCTAAGGCAACTCAATATGCAGTAGTCCTATTTTTAACTTGGCTACTATCCACATCCCTTCATTTTCAGCAGTCCCACTTCTGCTCTAAATAAGCAAATTCTTCTTAGGTTCACTCTATAATTTATTGACACTACTGACTGTAGCAAAACATCCCAGGAGAGCACCGAGAAGACCAGTAATGTGCAACTGTCTAGTAGAGATGGGTCAAACGGAAATGAAATTGTACTACAAACCCTACAGAGGCTTTGAAGAGGAACTGATACAGACTGTGACCCACACACTGAGTTTCACTGTGGGCTGAAAACTCATTTATACAGAATGCATTGCTGCAACCTGAACTGTGCAGAACAATTTTATTTCTTTTATCCAATTACACATCTTACCTGAAGTCCATATGCCTTGTAATTGAAGTAACAGCAAGTCATGCAGAACTTTACCCTCAAAGGGTTTACGAAACTCCAGACTTATTTAGACTACAATCCAACCTTCCTTTTTACTCAGAAAGTCAGTAAGATTAAACTGCATCTCTTCGTTTCCCTTTAGAAAGCATGCTGGACACTGTTCAGACAGGAATCTCTCAGCAAAGATAATGTAACTCAGCAGAATAGCTGCCCTCTCCCTCCCTCTGAGCTCTTCATCCATACAACTCCTACGATGGATGAAGAAATAAGAAGTTTCCATCATCTGCCAGGAAAGCAGTGCTTTGCTAACATTAATGCTGTAATCTTCTAGAACTCATGCTCTGTATCTGTGATTCTGCACATTAAATGGTCTAACTTTAATCAATGATATCAGTATTATCAGTACCAAAGCCAATGAACTGCTCATCTATCTTGTACATCTGGACAAACATAGAATAAAACTAAACTAGCTGCAAAAGCTGAAGTGGACATTCAGACCTAGGGAAAATGGGCTTGTCAACTTCTGATGGGACTGCATCTTCCTGATGCAAACTTAGCATACATTAGCTACACCAAAGAGAAAAAAAAAAATAAAAAATCAGTAAGCACAGCATCAGTGCCCTACAAATAGATACAACTATTTTTATGGCATGCACTGATGATTTTCATTCTTCTGTAAATATTTTTGAGTGTACGGATGGTCATTTGGCATTTCCAACCACTCTGCTGAGATTAAGTTATTGCCCAGTCTTAGACAAGATGAGGCACAAGAATGGCTTACTTGAGAATAAAGCAGAGAGCGCAATTTTATGCAGTACATGTCCTTTCTCACACTGCCAAGCCACTGTAACTGCTACATGCTTGTCTGGGCGGAGCTAGAGAGCAAACCGGATTAGAAGGCTCTTGTTCCAAATCAGAACTCAGTTGTAAATTTGGTTCTCCTCTTTGCATCTATGTAATCAACACAAAGGATTCCAGAACCTTGCTGTTAACAGGCAGAAGCAACAGCTATGCTCATAACAGTGTGCGTTCCAACACACACTGCAGCCTGAGAGATTACAAAGCCAAGGGCAGCTGAGCCTCCTGTATGTCAAGATCAAGTCAGAGTCCCACCATCATAGCTGCAAGAACTAACTTGCTGCAAAGCCGAATTCTTGCAGTGGTATTCTTGCAGTGGTTGCACTCAGTGACTCTGCTAAAACCACTGAGAGCAGCTGTCAGGGATAAAAGAAGTTACTTTGTCTTCAGGGTATGTTGGGGAAAACATCCATTTCATGAATTGGCAGAGAATAGAACAAATAGATGGACTGCAAGTCTTTTTTTTTTTTTTTTTTTTTTAAACTTCATCTTACCTGGAGCCATTACATTGTTAAAATGTATGTTAAGTGTAAAATGTAAAATGTTAAAAAGAAGCCTTACATTGTTAAAATGGCCACTAAACCAGACAATAAATTGTTTTTTAATCAATTAGCTCAATCCTCTAGCTTCTTAAAATGACCACACTGTACCCACTTAAAACTCTTAGCAAGTTCTTGTCAGAACAATCTCTTAACCCACAAGCTTTGGCCACTTCGGCTTTTAACTTTTTATTGTCATGCTCTTCCAGGGCAGAACTTGACGAGAAGCTTTACTGCCTCTTTATCTCAGGCCTACTTTTTATTTGCAGTACCTACAGCTTCTAAGTTTGAGAGCCTTCAAAAAATACTACTGCGGAGCAAGACCTTCTCAAAGAGTAATATCAGAAAGGGAAAGGAAGGCAAGAAAGAAACACTCCAATTAAAACAAAACAAAAAAAAAAAAAACCAAAAAAAACAATAAAATAAAATGCTGTTTGGAGAGTCCAACTTCATCATTTTCCCACCATCCCTCTGAAGTACCTTCTTTGCATCACAGTAGCGGAGCCCAAAGGTGTGGAACTGTGGAAAGAAACCTGGCTGGACAGCTGCAATCTGTGTGTAGAGCTCTGCAGGCCGCGACATGGCAGGGGTTCCCGAAAGTAAAATCACTCTCCTTGCAGCCTAGAAAAGCAAAATGGGACATCCCTTATCATACAGCTGACAACACAGATGACACCTGCAATGAGGTCATCCCTGGCCCCAGTACAAAGCCCCAGGGCCATTGTCCTATCATCATAAGTAGAGAAATGTTTCACTTCCCAAAGATGCTTTCAGCCTTCACTTTCAGAAGGCTCCCAAGGACACTGCTTAGAACTTCTAGGAGGCAGGACAAACTGTATCATTTCTTATTCATCATGCACATGCTGGAAGGGGACATCAATTTTTATGACAGTTCTTTCTGAATTGGCATTTACGCACAAGATGCGTTAATACCTTATGTCTGGCTCAACATTTCATCTGGCATTAGGATGTCACAGGAGCATGACACACACTCCTCTCAGGTACATCTCACCTCCAAAATAAATTCTCTTGTAATAAACCTGCCACAACAAGCCACGAACAAACTGTCTTGCTCACAAAAGCAGAAGGGATCTAGAGAAGTAGAGCTTTTCATGTTTTCAGGGCATTTTCTTTTTAATTCAACTAGAAAGGAGAGAAAGATGATGCTGCCTGAAGAAGGCTGCCCACCTAGCAGTCATTCTGAGTTTAAGCACAGCTTGCTGGGTGCATGAGATAATCAATAAGAAATCACTTAAAAAAAAAAAAAAAACTGCTTTTTATTGGATACAGGAGGGAGGGGTAGACAAACAAAAAGAACCCACACAGTAATCTGAAGTAGGTGCTCACAAAAAGTGAGGAAAAAAATAATTACACCATAGACATAAAAGCCTCAAAAATGCATTTCTACCCTCTTATATTCAGCGTTATCCAATTCTATTATTAGATGAGAGCAGTGAATTTCTACTGCTGTAAATTCACGTATAGTAGTTAAATTACAAATGCCTTGTAATTTCCTGCATAGTTTAAAGCAGGTTCATTAAAATAACAAAAAGATTCTTGAGTGACATCTGTACCAGCAGCTCATTCATATTTAAATGAAAAAGAAAATGAAATTCTTTTATCATTTCACTGAGATCGACCAGTCACCCAAATCTATTCAAGATGATTCATCAACTCACCAACCAAATGTGATGGGAAAAAAAAAGTTCACAGATCAGCTACCGGAAATTAATTTCAGGACTTTATCAGATACTTATATATAGGTTGCAACCAAGGTGGAACTTGTCTTTCCCCTCTGTTAAACAGATCAGAAGGAAATGTGACAACCAATAGGATCGCACAATTCTCACAAATCTTAAAAAAAAAAAAAAAGCAGGATATTTATCACACTAAGTAAGAAGAGTTATCTAACCTTTTGACATATCAGAAAGGTGTAAGTTCACACAAGACAGAGATCCCTACACTACTCGAAAGAGGGAAGGATGACAGCCAGTGCTGGGAAAAAAGACAACATGGAGGTCGCACAATTACATGTTTGCAGAAGAGAGCATATCAAGGTCAAGATGAATGGGAGGGAACAGCACAGCTGGGACATCTCCAAGCAATGCGCACACAGACCAGGAACATACTAAATGCAACATAAAACCATCTGTGTTGAAAATTACACCATTCTCAAGACTCTTCCTCCATGGACAGTGATGCTCAGGAGCTACACAAGACAAGGCTGGAATGCTAATTCCCTGGTAGTTACAACACTTGGTTGGTCTCCTTGCTCCTTCTCTAATCCCAGAATGAGTATCAAAAGGGGGAGTTCAGAAGCTACAGGTCACATGAATTCTAACCATGTCCAGCTGTTGCTTCTGTGTTTGCATCTTATTTTTGAACAGAAAAGGTATCTAATAACTGCAAGCACTTACCAAGGGTTGTGATACATCTACAATTAACCATTTTAAAAATCAGGAGAACTGAAAAACAAATAACTTAAAAAAAACAAACAACCCATATTACTTAAGCAACAGCTGGGAAGAACTTGAAGTTAATTTCAGAAAATGGTGTAGAACACAGGTGGTCTGACTCATTATCCAAGAATCCCTTTCAGTATTAAAAACCGTAATAGAAGGAGCCCAAGGGAGAGGGGAAAAAAATCCTAGGCAGACAAGGTTTCAAGTGTTGAAGACTTAAATTCTGGGTGACAGAAATGTCTCTGATTCACAGATCTTTTACTAGTGGCAACTCATTTTGAATACATGCCAATAAAGATTTGCTCCTGCAAATCCTGCAGGGAAGTCTCTACTGATCACTGCTTACTCTCATTTCTTGACGAACCTTCTGTAGTGTCAAAAAGTGAGAGTTTATCCTTTTTCATCCAAGATATGTAAGAACAATATGGAATAACAACACAGAGAATATGATCACAGTGATGAATGTGGACTCTTCAGCAAAAAAACAGAACTGTCATCAATTTCTATGCATCTCCACATAGAACAAATAACTTCAGCTACTAGTTATCACGCAGGCATGAAGACTGATCTTGACCAGAAAGTACTCCCTCCTCTCATCTGTCCTTGAGACAATTCTTACAGCTACTTTCCTGTGAAATTGCTTCAAGCAAATCTGACAATGACTTGACCAGTCTGTACACCTGAGTAACATAAAACGATTGTGACATTGCAGCACACACAAGACACCAGCAACAATGATTTCCGCAGCTGTGATAACATTTACAAAAATTACTTTTGAAAGTTGAATAATTTATTAAGCCCAATGGCACTTTAGAGTGCCATTGAGTCCCCTGGAAGGGGGAGTAGTTAGGGGGCGGTGTGGAGCGTTATGCCACAAAACTAAACACACAAAAAGCCTCATTAACATACAATGACTGCCTCTATTGTAAATGAATTTCACAGCATGAGCTCTGCCATATGCTAACAGACTTATACTTAAAAAAAAAAGTTGGGCTGATTCTGACTATATAATTACTTGTGTCCCCAGTTTTTGCTTACTTTGTCATTTTGAACTGCTTAGCTAAGAACGCATTACCCTGTGAAATTAGAAATCTGAGAGTGGCCATAATGTAATGGGGATAATAAATGTAGTAGAAGATTTGATAAAGGGAAAATGTTGCAGCTGTTTTGAGGAATCTATTTCTGTACTCGGGTCAGTGTTCTGCTTTTCGTAAGATGATGCGGTCACTCCAAAAAATATAAATGCCTTTCTCTATTATTAAATGACACCCAGACAGAGAACTTCTCCCAAATAGTGACAAACAGCTCCCACTGAACCAAATTACCTCCCCACCTGGAGAATCAGCTTCTCTGATTTCAATACAACATTCTTCCTCACAGCAGGTGACAAGTAAAGGTTTCTTTATCCAATCCATATAGATCTGTAATGCCTAAAGATAGCAGCTATTTATTTCCTACAGAGAGATTTTTCTGTTCCCTCCTTACCTTCTACCTTCAACATTGACCTAATTCCCTTTATTATTTTTAAGCATCACTTTATTGAAAGAAGCATGCAGAGTATCGGATTCCAGCTACCCAATGTATTTGGACTTAAGTAATAGAAACAAAGAACTTTAACCTTGTACATATCAGTATGTGCATTATGTTATTAACCTGCATAGCAGCTCAGTAAGAACAATTTCATGAGTAATATTACCCAAATGTTGTGGAAAGAAGCCCATAGAGAAAACAACAAAAATAAGCCCATTTTATGTCACCAGAATCTTTGATTAAATACCACTATGTATTTCTCAGTTTCTAACTCAGTTCTTCACTGAAAACTTACTGTCATGCCTCCAGAAACACTCATCCATATTCCACTGGGAGCTTTCTCAGTTTCCACTGCTTTGCAATTACAGAACAAAGACAATATAGCTTTTCGGCTAGTTGAAGAATGTAGAATCCTTTTCACCCAAGTCCCCAAGAGATCCCTCTACAGATCACTGAAAAACTTCCATTTCATTGTTTCTTCTTCCTCTGCTTCCCTTGGGGCTTTGTTGTTTTATGGCTATTGGTAGCATGCCTCCTCTCTCCTCAATACTCATGTTCCTGGGCCAGTCTAACCTTGAAAGGAGAAAACTAAAATGCGTCTAGAAGAGGTAACACCTTGGGAGGCAGATACAGGACAGAGGTAAAGGGAACAAGAGGTATCAACAATACACCCAGGACAGCAACTCAGTCCCAACCATGAAACTGAAGAGAACAGCAAGGTGACAAATTCCTATGACTGCCTGCCGCAGCTACTTGGGACAATCAGGCTAGGACAATAAGGGACTGGGACAAATTAAGCCTGAAAACAGTGACTCAACCAAAGCCCAACAGTATGAGGCTATTGTCACTTTGACATACATGGAAACAGGACAAAAGGGCCACTATGAACACAGGAACTTCCAGCCCTCTTGAGTGCTACAACACATGCTGAAGCAGGGGACAGATCTCACGTGGTTACTTGTACAGACTGACAAGCACGAAAGTTAGCTAAGCTTGAAAGCAGCGTTTTTGCCATGTGCCAGAACATCAAAGTACAGTTTTCCACTATGGCTTTCAATCCATTTGCCTCCATAACTGTGCAGGGTCATACGCTGTGTACAGACTTGGCCACCTGAGTCCTTGTGGGCAGGTGAATCATTTGCCCCCACATACAAGTCTGCACACCCAGAAGTAAGCACATCCACAAGGAAGGTGAAGGGGTAAGAAATCCAGCCTACACATTTACTGTCACTATTTCAGCTCATTCTATCATATTGTAAAGGCAAGTTCCTCTCTCAAAGTTTTGCCCAATAAAAATAAACTGGGCACATCGTGTCTTTATCCTTATTCTTACACATCTGTTAAGGTACTTCAGAAGGTAGTAAGCATGGTTACTGCTTACATCTAGCCACTATAAAAAGCACACTAAGAAGTCCTTCTGGTCACACTTCCCATTGTCCTCAAGCAAAACATTACCTCTGTCAGGGTAAGCAACTAAGTATGTCATAAAAGATACTAAGTACCACACACTGAAAAAAACAAAAATACATTGGTGCTTCATTTTTAAAATGTTTTTAAAATGTCAAGAAGTCCCCAACCAACAGATTTAGGCCACATGTTTATTACATGGCTCTGCTTGACAATTCTATACCACACTTGCTCTCCAATACATACAAGAGGGCAGGGAAAGACAAATTGCAACTGGGTAGTTAAAAATACCATTTTGAAAAACAATCAGGGTCAGATATTAAAACTAAAACAAGACTTTAAATGCTGTAATCATAGGTTAAATATTTCAGATGCTAGAGATTCAGCCTGGCTGTCTAACAAGGCAGATTCAAAATTAACATCCAAGCTAAGTCATCTTTATTATGAATGTGTTGATGTATAATCTGGTTATTGTGCAGTTCTGTCTAAGCATCCACAACAATTTTTGTATTTCACTTATTCAAACAGTGGAGTCACAGAAGCAGATTCTACCGAGACAAAAAGTATCCATTAAGCACCAGCGGAAGGGACAGAAACATTTCAGGCTGAGAAATATTTTAATTTACATCTCTCTGGTGTCATTATGGACTCAGATCTTTGTAGCAAGTAAGGACCAACAGTAACATTTCCCGTGTTTTTTTTCCTCCTTTTTCTTTTCTGTCCCCAGAGTTCAGTTCAAGGCTAAATCTTCATGCTTAAAGGTACTGGGAACGTCATAGGAAATACAAACAACTACAGCAATTTAAGGAAGTTGAAAGCAGCATAATGCCAAACACACAAATTGCTTAAAAAGTGCTCTAGGCATGACTTGGCTTCACAGGCTCTGGCTACAGCACTGACAAGGCTTTGTACTGTGACCTTAAGGTAGGGATTTATGTGCCACAAGCACTGTACCTATCAAGAGCTTGCCTATGGAAAGAGCTCTTTCCAAGAGGCTCACTACTGCTCTAATCCTTTTAAATGTAAGGAAAGCATGAGCAAGAACATTATCTTCAGCACTCAAATGTCTAGCAACAGTAAACAGCAACTTTATCCATTCATCTTATGCAATAATCTTGAAATATCGCGTAAAATACTAAAAAATACTCCAATTTTTACCCCATTTACTATTTACTATACAGGTGACAATGTAATTTTTAAATACAGCATTCAGGTATGAAATCTCATATCTTGCTTGGTCTTTCAAATAAAAAATTGTCGCAATGTGCTATGCCAGCAGTGGGCACAAGATCATTCACTAGCAGTTGAGGACACAGTTGCCAAAGGGAGTAGATTTAGAGCAAAATACATGTTGGAAAGCAAGGAGGGCTAATGAGTGGCTATTACAGACAACACTCACTGCAAAAATTACAGTCAGAAAAATACAGTTTACGTGAACATATAGCAGGAAATGTTCTCTAAAAGTTCTGGTCCTGTCTTATTGCATGCTGCTTACATGTGAGAAAATGCATGATGCAAATATGAAACTCTTGACTGAAAATTCAGTTTCAAAAGCACAAGCTCTCAGTGCTTTAAAGACCAGGGATGTGACAGCATACAACTATAAATTCTCACAAAGTTCATACAGGCAATTAACCTCTATATAACAGGTACCATCTTTCACATCTTATAGCCTGCAAATAATTTTGACAAGCTGATCCTTACAAAGCTACAAGTAGGAAAGGAGACCAATTTTTGAGCATTCTGCAAAGAGGTAAAAATTGTTATTTTCTGCCATTTGTGGTTGTACACCCCTTTGGGTCTACTTCAAAATGCTCATAAAATCACATCTCTTGCTTAGTTTCCAAATACTCAAGGATTGTCACTAAAAATCACTAAAAGTGATTTGGAAAGCCAAGAGAAGACAAGAGAGAATTTAAGGAGAATGACAAAGTTACTAACAACCACCTTTGCCCTGCCATTAAAAATCTTGCATATAAAAGTTGACTGCTGTAAAGCCATCATGGATCAAATCTTCTCTTTATATACAAATACTGATAGCTATTGAGAAAAAACTGCGTTTCTCTTGTTCTAATGAACAGACCTTGCAGTGTCTAGAAACTACTGCTACCTTTAAACTCTGAAAGGTTACTAGAGACAATTTAGCTCTTTGATCCCAGGACCACAGGCAGATATAAAAAAAATCACATTTCTCCTGATATCAGCTCAGTATTTCTTCCCTTCTGTGGGTCACTTGCCTTGCTTACCTCACATCCCACCATTTCCTACTAGTTCTTTATATTTAATCAGCAGAAGTGCTCTTGTACCCCATCCACAAAAGTACATCGGAGGCTTGCAGTAACAGAGCAAAGGTTAAAACTAAAGCCGAGGAAGGTACCTATGTAAGGTCATTTTGATATGTCACAGTGATTTGAGAGTCAAGAAGTAACTGATTATGACAATTTACATTAAATAAACTGCACCGATAATACTATACTCTTTCTACTCTCCATGAATACATTCAGTAAGTTTTGACATTCTCTCTTTCCCGTCACCATAAAACTATTGGCTGTAATACAACTAGATCAAGGGAGGTACTGAAGTTCTTTTGTTGTATGGAAATTAGTGGTTAAGTCAGAGACAAATTTTGCTCTTACAGCAACAGTTACTTGGACTTCCACAGGCACAACAGAAGAATTCAGCTGCTGGCTCAGACAGTAACACTGCTTGGGGAGTCTGGCCTTAGCTGCAGGAGGTTTGGCATGCAGCATACGTACCTTAAGTAGAGGCATGGCAGCTCGGCATCGCGCAGTTTTTATGTTCTTTAGGTAATGAGATTCATCCTGAAACAAAACCAGCATGAAAATGAAGACAGCTCTCATCCACAGTCCAACTGCAGGCTAAAGAACAAATTCTCAGCGCTCTCAACTATCTAATATTACAAGCCTGCCATCCCAGAGGATATTCCAAGTACTGGGATAGTCGCATCAAAATCTCAACTAGAAGACAGCATGGGGAGTAGCAGGCTTCCTACATTCAAACCCACAGTTGTAACTGAATGGAAATTCAACCTTAAGGCCATGAATCTCAAATGACTACAGGCAAGTAAAAAGACATGGACAGAGACAGGTGGAGAAAGAGGAACATTAATTCTACCACCGATGCTTGTTTGCCCCAAATTTCCACTTTGATGCCCTTATAAATGCAGCAAACACAGGAGGCCTATACACTGCTATTTCCCTAAACAAAGAGGTTAATGAAAACAATACAGAAGAAAAGAAATCTAATTAGGATCCAACTGCTCTGCTGATAGGGCTCACCAGGTGAAAAATAGCCTCCTACTTGAGATGTCACCCCCAAACAGCCTTCATTTCTTCTGCTGTAGAAAGGCAGACTTGGACACAAAAAGTAATTGGCACCCTACAAGGGTACATTCTCATCTTTCCACATGTGGATGAGCAAGCAACCATGTATGCTTAGTACATGCTTAGTACAACTGCTCAGTCTCTCGGGTACAGCCTTCTCCTTCCCAGTTAACAAATAACCCACATGAATAGTCCCAGTCAGTGAAAGAATATTGAATGTAAAAGCAGGGAAGCTCAGCATTCAGTAGGACTACTTAAATCTGTAAAAACATACAGGGTCCAAATCTGGACACAGAAAGAACATCTGCAGCTCAAGCGATTCCAATGCAGCAGCTCTAGAGCCCAAGTCCCTTTACAGAAAGCAGCAGCCCTGACAAAGCAAGAACCCGTACTTCCACTCTGAATGCCTTGTATGGAAGGGGGCCAAGGGAAATAAAATTAATTCCCTCATGAGCAGTTTGGTCTCCAAAGCCCCCATCTACTCCCATATTCCCATATGATGCTGAGAAAAAAAAAGAGCTATTACATTCCAAGTGTCATAATCATGGAGACAGGTGGATCTGATTGCTGAAAACCACGCTGAGAATGTGAAACACTTGCAAGAAGGTATATAGACACTTCTAGTCTTTACAGTCTTTAAAGCCGGATTTGAAACATAAGGTGTTTTGAATTTCTAGGAAGTGAAATCTAGAAAAATGCCTTTTACCACAGCTCCTAAAAAGGTGAAAACATAAGTTTCAAGACCATTTACAACAGTAGTGATACACATGATCAATGAAAGCTTAATGCACACTGTCAGTGGTACTCAAACACAGGAAGACTTCTCGACGCTTCACCCACATACTTGGTGTTGAGAAGTTATCTGGCTTGTTGGATAAACATTGAAATCAAACAAAGTCCAATTACCATACAATGACATAATTCCAAAGCTATTGTATTGACATACCACATACAACACCTTAGTCTCCTATAAGGAACATACCCAACCACAGTGAAACCAGGGAGGCACCCTAACCAGTAAAAGAGAAAACACAGTCACTAGAACCAAAAAGGTTTTAGAGACCTCTGCTGTTTCTGCTCACAGAGCTGTAATCACAGTCACAATTCTAAGACAATTTCATTCCTAAAAATGGCCTGCCTTACACTTCTCTGCTGTACAATCCTAAGGATACTCCATTTGCAGTATATAATCACCTTCAAAACTCTAGCATACTACTTACAATAATAACTACTTGGAAAGTGCTCTTGAGTTGCTTGTCCATCTTGCTGAGGAGGTCAAAGCTGATGATGTTAATCAAGCTTGCTGTTAGGCTGTCTTTGCCAGTCACTATAACATTAGTGCTTCCTGGTCTTAAGGATGGAAGCCACCTGTGAAATGCCTGGAACAAAAGAGAGTGATTAATTGCATTGCTGTGCTCACATCCACTGCCAAGATCCCCAAACCCACCACAGCTTATAAAAGAGCATCCTCGTGGATGCTTAGAACAAGGAATAGACCCACTCTCCATTAGACACCAGGTGAGGGCATAGAAGGGGTGAGCAGCCTTCACAAGTCAGCACTGCTAGTAATAGGAAGATCAAAAACAGCACTCAAGATGTAAGGCCAAATCCACCTTCCACAGATAGGAAGACTCAAAAATGATTTATTCTTGCTTCTTACTGAAAAAGAATCTGATCTGCAGTAGAAATGTGTGTAACCTCCTGACAATGTTACCTGCTGTGTTTGTAGTCAGAGAATGCAATGAACACTGTTGACAGGGAAATTCATCATTTTCCCACTCAAAAAGCTGTGAAATACAGCATTCTGAGCAGTAAACATCTCTCACTAAAGCAATGTTTACTCCACAATGACAAAGTACAAAACATCCATACCAACAAAAACTTCCACTATTCCTCCTTCTTAAAAAGCCTACCAAAAATAAAAAAATACCACCACCACCCAATCACAAAAAAGATCAAAATGACACCACACTAGCTTCAATATGACAGCGGATGAACATGTGGGAAGTCATTCAAATCAGCCTCTTAAAATGCTCCACACACCACAGGAAGATAACCTCCTGCAAACACATCTCTTAAGTACTGAGCACCCACCATTTCCCTTGTAAATCTATCCCCACCACCACCAATCCCTCTGCAAAATATAAATCCTGCTGACACTGCTCTCTAGAGGACTTGTCTGGTGCTCTAGCAATCATGACCTGGTCTCTACAGGAATGTATTCAAAGAGTGGTGATGGGAAATGGCATCTCTGACTCAAGCACCTTGACCTGTGGCAGTCCCCCAAGCCCCATTCTTCTGTTTATCCAGCGAAGTGGTGGAGTCTCTTTCCTTGGATCAAGAGAAAAGAGTGGATGTTGCACTTAGGGACATGGTTTAGTGGGCATGGTGGTTGGACTAGATGATCTTACTGGTCTTTTCCAACCTTAGTGATTCCACGAATTACACACAGCAGGCAGACAATTCAAATGCTGACAGTATATGAGAAATTAACAATTGCCTATACTTCACGACTTACAAGCACCACAACCAAAGCAGGCCACTATGTGGGCAAGGTTAAATCAAAACCAAAAAATATGCGGCTGATGCTATGCAAAACTGACAAAGGGAGCAGTAGTAAAAGGGATCTAGAAGCTCCCAGCTGAACTGCTCTCCCCTTTTGGAAAGATCATGTGCCTATTTCACAGAAAAGAGAATCTGAACCTCTAAGTTTCAACACAGAACTCCAAATGCACACCTGCAGCACTTATCTTCCCTTCTTGTTGGCTTCCTATTGCACTTAAAATACATAAGCACTCAATGGCATGAGCCTGGAAAACTGAAAACTAAACCCCGCACTTCTGAGATGAACACAATTTCTGGCTATTCATCTCCAGAAGCAAAACAAGAACTTGATGTTAAATCGTATCTCTACAGAATGAATTGAGAAGGTTACAGACCATAACCTTCACCTTTTTCTACACCTTCTGCCAAACACATTCCTTAGATTCACATACTTCACTTACTGAAAGCAACACAGAAAATTTCAAAGCAAATCTCCTAACAAATACCTCCCACAACAGTCTCCCAGGGAATCTGGAGGGTGTAGATAGAGGAAATGAAGCACCCAAGTACAAAATTCTCATATTGCTTGAATCTCTTACAGCAGGATAGAGGAGTTTGTAGGTACCCAGGACTTCAGCAACTTGGGCCCCAGATTCCTTCCAGTAGGTCTCAAACAGGAGCCATGGATACAGGATGGGTACTGAACCACAGGTCCATAGGCCTTTGAAACAAGTCCTTTGCCCTCACATCTCAAACACAATGAGCATTGCTCCCTTGTTCAGAAAATTTTTTTCTTCTTGTCATTCAGTGTATTGTTGCACTACTGAATATGAAAACACAAGCCAAGATGTTCTTATAACCAGGTTACAGCACAAAACAAAACAAGCACATTTCCACCAATACATTTCTCATTTTCTCATCAATGCAGCATCCCGGGGAAAGCAGTGGAAGGAAACCTTGTCTACTACTCAGACACGAAAATTACTGACCTGAAACATCTGACTCGCATTTTTCCCCCACAGTGACTATCTCACTTGCCTATGGCAACTAAAAAGCCTCAGTGTACAAGTCATGACGGTGATTTCTTTCAACCAGTTACATCTCCCAACCATATAAACTTTCTTGGGCTTCTGATTAACAGCAATAAAGGACTCAAAGGAGTCATATCCTTGACAGACTGAAAGACATAGTATGAAAGACATTTAATGACAATGATAACAGAACCTCGTGAAAAGAGGTGAGAACTCCAGCATCTGAACTTCTATTCCAGCAAGTCCAGCTATAAAAGGATTGAATACAACCAACAGTTGCTTCAGTGCAACTACTGTCTTTGGCATTAATGAGCAAAACACCTCTTAAGAGCTAGCTGACTTGCAGGAACAAAGTTAAGAGGCTCAGAGGAGATATTTTCCCTAGATCTCCTTTCCAACAGCTGGACCACAAAAAGAAAATCAGCCAATAAAAGAAAATAGGCATATAACATACGGTCAGTACAAACGTCAAGCAATTTCTCTGCTCTTTAAAAAAGTACAAATTTTACTTTCTTCACCTTAAAATACATCTTTAAAAAAAAAAATTAACTTGTCCTGATCATTAACACAGAATAACCATCACACATGCCCTCTACTGGCCGTCCACATGATCTTAAACTCACAGTACCTCTGCCCATGTAAACCTCACAGAAGAAGGAGTCACCACCAGCAAGGGCCATTCCTTTCGGTAGTACGCAGCGATGCAGATTGCCTGAACAGTCTTGCCCAAACCCATGTCATCCGCAAGAAGTAAACGGCCATTTTTTAAAACTGCAAAACTGGGGAAAATAGAGAGGGGAAATATGAGAGTCAAGAAATGGTCCTGTCTCTTTCCTGGTAGCCAAGATGAGTACAACTCATCTGTCTACATCAGATGAGGAGTGTTCTGTAGAATTGAGAAGTGAAAAAATTAAATCCTTCTGCAGATCATGGATGACACTATACAGTGAGTATCAACTGCAGTAGCTGCACAGTATCTGATGAACTACAGACGTCATGCAGATTAAGCCTACAAGGTATATCTCATGGAAGTGATCTGAGCTTTTTATTTCAAACCTATATCTTCTCCATTCATCTTAACACAATTGAGCAGCTCACAACAATCTTCTCTCAAAGCTTAAATGGTTCAGCCAAGTGACCCTGGATGGTTACTCAGAGACACTGATTTAATACATGGAGTAGACTCAAGATCTTACAATTATTTAAAGAGCACATTCCATACTATTATTCATGTTCTGTCTTAAGAGTTCATTCCTATTGGCTAAGAAAATATTATTCATAACATGATCACCTAAGTAGCATTAACTATGGGCTTTGCTGGATTGCATCTCAAATTCAACAACTAAATGCTATATATGGCAGAAATAGGGCCATATGAAAGTTGCTCTCTACACACAATTAGTCATTTTATGCCTTTCATTGTCAGGTTTCCATTTCCTAGCACTTACTGTGTGCATTACTATTTTAATACAAACAAACAACAGAGATGCACTGGGTTAGGAAAAGATGACCTTACAAAAGCATCATATGACAATTAGGCACATACTGAATCATGGGATAGAGATGAGAAATTTATCACTTGAACACTGCTATTTTTCCTCCTGACTAATGATGAAGAATTCTAGCTGGAAACAAATAAGTGTGTCATTCAAAACACACACACAGGCACACAAAGTCAAACAAAACAAACCAGGCAAAACATCCAAGAGTCCACAGTATCACAACACAACACTATGGAGAAACATTAAGTCTTCCCCGTGAAAGAGAATGAGGCCTGTACACTGATCTATTGAACTGTAGGCAAGGATTAGATCTCAACAGCATGCAAAAAGGACCTACTTCACACCTTCCCTCTGAAAGGGCATGAGGCTTGTCACAATTTTAGAGTCCACTACTGAAAGGTCAGCATCAGGAAAATCCATCTTCTGTGATGTAGAACTCTGTATTTGAGCAGCAAAGGCTTGTATGACTGTCCCAGGAAGTGGCTCCACTTCTACAGACACAAGGCTCTGGAACACTTTCACTGCAAAGAACAGAGCAGTTGATTATCAGAAAGGGAAACATACACACATTAAGGACTGTCATGGTTTTATGTTTTTTTGTTTGTTTGTTTGTTTTCAGTATTCCACATCATAACATCATGTAGTGCACTGGGAGTTAAAGTGTTAATGCTCCAATT
>JAOWBP010003503.1:16708632-16722696 GCA_028571105.1 Tragopan temminckii
AACACTTGTCCTGACCTTCAAATGCAAGCAAGAAAATCCCATAATGCAGACCTTGCCACGAACACCTGTGCTTTTGCTGTGGCCAGGTGAAATCACTGTAACGGGCTGTTAATTGGCCTCTTGCTGAATCCAGGCCAGAGGCAGCAGTGCCAGGGGAACACCAGTTGTCCTCATTGGCATGCTCCCCAGTTGAGCAGCCCTGCTTTTGTAGACCACCTAGTAACCAGCTGGGATTACAATGGGTCACCTCTAGGGTTCACCAGGTCACCCTATCTCCACTGTGTCCTTCACCCCAGGTCTCTGCTTGGAGGAGAAATGACAGCCTGAGCCACCCTGTCCCTCACGTAGGGCCCACTTCTTTCCACTGGGCTGCCCGCAGAGACCCTCCTGGCTGGCTGCAGGGAAAAGATCCGTTCCCCCCTGCCTTACCCTGCCCCACAGATACAGATGTCCTGCTGGTGCCCAGTGGTTAGAGAACTTCATCCAGTTCCAGGTTCTCCTCTGCTGCCTGGCTGTACTCTGGGATGTGTTGGCTTTGTGTCCAGATTTTTTAAATATTTTGCTTTGTGGTTTTTCATGCAGTGCTCAAAATGTTTTGCAAAAGGCACCTTATAAATTGACTCAACAAGTACATATAAAACACCAAGTTTAATCCTTCCTTTCATATTCTTTCTCTTATGTCCACGGCATACCAGCCTCTTCTCCACCTTGTGTCTTGGCCAGTCCAGTCCAACTTAAAATACTTTTGGCTTCTACAGGAAGAGTGGAGAAAGATTATTTTATTTCAAGGAAGCTTGTTTTGGACTAAAATCAGGGCTTGTAAATGACTAAAGCAAAGAATGGCTGTAAGGACTATCACATCAGGTGCACTAAATAACAAAAATATGGTGGGGTTTTCATGGCTCTAGTACTGTGCTAAAAGGCCTCCTCTCACCAGGTCTTCCTCACCAGGCCAACCTGAATGGGAAAAAGGACATTAAAAAAGAAAATAAGAAAAAAAGAACAATAGAAAGGCTAAAGGAGAGCCAGACATGGGCTGAGCAGCGTGGGTGCAGACCCAGGAACAGCCTCAGGGACTTTCCCACACCAGTAGTGGGACAGCCTCCCTTCTACAAGTCAAAAAACTGCAAGGCTGCATTGAATTACTCCTAAAAGTTAGGTTCAGTTCCTCAAAAACCAGGCCAAATAGGCACTAGTTTTTAATTAACTTCAGAGGAATATCCATCAAGCTTGCACTGGTTTTCTCACTGCCATGGTGTTTGTATCATATCCAGCACCAGAGATGCTCAGCCCACCAACAACTCTTGGTCTGTGCTCCTCAGGCCCCAACTCCCACCCTCTCCTTGCAGCCCAGCTCTGCTCAGCACTGATGGGCCATCTTCAGGTCCTCTGTGCAATAAAAAAATATTGGGACAAGCCAACAAAGAAAAGTGGCGCAGGTCAAAACACGATGCTGGAAGTTCAGTCTGTGCTGGCCCATGCTTTGTGCCCCATGGTTTTCCTCCAGCAGCTGAGAGGTGAGGAGATACAGGAGAGTACTGGAAGACATTTTATACATCATTGAGTAATGGCTGAGCATTCAGGATCCTCCCCGTGACCAGATGACAGAGCCTTATCTGAAAAGAGAGAGACATGCTTTGGTACCTCCATCACAGTCATAGGGCACAGTGAGAGATTCCTGCCATCCAGAAGAGCAGGGGGACACCTACATCTGACAGGGCTCAGAGCAGCTCCTTGGTGATAAGCACCAGAGGATCATGTCCATGCTCTTTAAACAGCACAAATCTCATATCAGGGTCTCATCAGCCAAGAGATCTGTGACCAAGAGCAGCTGAGTGAGCACACTAGCCCAGATTTTGTTCCTGAAGTGCTAGCCCTACAGTTCAGCTTTTTTAAAAGGATTCCTTTAGGATCACAATGTTCTGGGCGAGAGACCTTTGGGACCTCTTGGGTAAATGTGGGCATTTCTTGTATTCATTACCACTCTCTGGCTGCATTAATACCTTAGCTATTTCATCACCGGCCTCTCATGCCTGTTAATATGTCTTTTGGATTCATTTCAGCCCTCAAGCCTCCCAGTTCCACAGTTTTGCTGAGCAGCTTTGTCCTTTTTCAGAAGGAGCTGAGTGCTGTGGTCTGGAGGTTAAAGCCCTGGAGACCTGTGCATGGGACAGCTGGCCTCCGTCTCTGGCTCTCTTCAGCCCAGGCACCCCTTTCACCCTTTCTATCCCTCTAAGCCTGATGGAGAAAATCGGTCTGCAGCAAGTTGACCTGGCCCATAGTATTTGTGGAACAAGAAATTACATATGCATGGATGTTTTTGTGTGCATCTGACACCAATTCCTCGCTGACAGCCCAAAACATCACAGCAGTGAAACCAAGCACGATGCTGGCTCAGCTAGCCCTGTTGAAGACTTGTGAAGCTTCAGTGCAAGACCCTAAAGGAAGAGAGATTAGGTTGCTTTGTCCATTAAATACAAGGAATAAATCCTGCTTTTGACACATCCCTAGCCATTTAAAGATGACCATAGTTTCAGATGAAGGTTTGCTCTCAAGGTCTGGAAGGGGGAATGATATGACAGTAAGATTAGTTTGCTCAGCAGGTCAGGGAGAGCCTGCAAGAAGAGCCAGCAACAGTGAATTCACCCCCTTGTGCCCAGGGAAAAACCCAAGAAATGATTCCAGCAATGCCCTTTGATAGGCAGTGTTTTCTGTGAAAGAAGATGCATGGAGCATATGACAAGCAGAAACCAGTCCCTGCTCCGTGTGCTTCTAGCAGCTTCCCTGCCTGCTTCCCATCTCCTTTCCCTCAGAAATGTGGAAGGGATGTGGGGCCTGTGTGCAAACAGGGATCAAATGCTTTGCCAAGGAGTCCCAGTGGGGCCCAAACCCCAAGACTTGATCACAGGAGCTGACAGCTAAAGGAGTCTGGCCATCTTCGTTGCGGCACCATCACCAAGCTGTTTGAATGGGACTTACTTACGAGGCAGCTAGCTTTGATGCAATCAAGGCATAGGGTTTTCATTCTCTTCTAAGGCTTTTTACAACGGCTTAGTGAAGAATCAGCCAAGCCGGCTGGGAAAAAAGATATTAGGATATTGTTGCTCTTCCCTGTTTAAAAAAAAAAAAAAAAGTCATTTTCATTGACCTTCTTTTCTCAGGTTTAGGATGAAGAAGCAAAACTTCCACAGTTTTCAAAAGCCCATAAATTTCTCTGAAAAAAAAAAAAAAATAACAACCTTGGGTGTTTATTTTGTCATTTTCCCATGAAAAATCTAGGAAAAAATTCATCAGAGAGACATCCCCTGTTGAAATGCTCAGTTTCACAAAAAGGACTGGTTTTCATCTTGCATAAACAATTCCTGCGAGAAATTTAGAAGCACATCAGATGAGATAGTTCATCTGGGTTTGGTTCCACAGGAGCTAGTGAATCTAAAATTCCTACCCTCTCACAGTCTTTCTGTAACTGTCAGGAAGGGAACTTGCATCCTCCAACCAGGTAACTAAACAGTATTGGCAAGTCTTTGCACTTTTCATCATAGTCAGGGATTTGCTGTTGCTCTTGAAGCCTCAGTTTGCAGTCTTCAACAGTTTAGCAATTTCCCCATGCCTTCAGCTCACTAATTGCATCAGTGAAAGGAATGCATTTGATTTATATCTACATCAAATGAGTGACATTCTCTAATAGGAACAGTATATTCAACAATAAGAGAAATGTCACAATGCTTTCCAGAATGACAATAAACCTTTAGAATTTTTAAAGCAGAAATAGGTAAATTAATTCAGACTGCTCCTCCTGGTACCTACTCTGAAGCTGATGCTTTCCAAAATCTACTTCAGAAATGCAATTTGGTGAGGAAATAAAAGACACAAACTTGTCACTTATTTTCCTGTTGCTCCAGATTGGATCTCAAACCACCTTCTCCAACACAGCTGGATCCTCTGCATACCCAAACTGCCATAGATAAATAGCAAAGCAAATAATCCTCCCGGGTCCTTCTTTCCTCAGCTCCCTTCAAGTGGCCAAGTACAGGTCTCTCCTCACTGAGCTGCAGATGAGGACTTCAACAAACTTTGGGGAAGAAGGCAAGGAAGAAGGAGCTGGAAAGGGAAATACCACTTCAGTGGGCTGTGAACTATCTGGTCATGCTTTTACCTATCTGTAAGCTTACAAGATGCTCAGATCTTGCTTTTCTTTCTAGATGTCACTGTGCAGGTCTGGTCACCACAAATATTTCCACACTGGTGGCTCTAGAAGCTTAATCCATTTGTGCTCAGAGGCAAATCCAACTAGCTGAGTCAGCACTGTGCTTTGGCCAAGCCAGGAACAGGGAAAGAAGAGCCTTTCAGGAGCATTTCATTTGTTCAGGAGATCAAACAGTCGGTGTTCCCTTTACCTTACCTGAGCTACTGCTCAGCTAGTGGCTGTGGGCAACTTGAGGTGACCAAGATCTCAGCCTCAGAATGAACCAATCACCTATAATTCGTTGTATCACTCTGCTTCAGGACCAGGCTCCTGCCCAATGCAGCCTGCTGGCCAAATATTTCTCTCCCTGTGCCTAATCCTTGGGCTCAGAAACCAGCCAGAAGAGACCAAAACGATCACTCAGTCTGAACTCTTGCACTGAACAGACCACAGAGCCTGCCTCAGTAATTCTTGCATGGATATGCTGCAGTCCTCCAGAGCCACTGGGAATACAGAGCTGGAAACAATAACTTTGAAAGAGCAAATCAAACTTGGGGGAAAAAAAAAAAAAAGAAGGGAAGAGGGCAATAAAAGTCACAATGAGTCAAAGAGATAATGATGTGTGATAGCAGGGCTTCTTTGGCTGGGGACCAGCAAGAGACTCTGCCCACATCCAACCCCTTGGGACAAGCATGACAGAGCATTTTGTGCTGCAGAGAATTAGAGATCTCCCAGCAGGAGAAAGGTGAGGGGGAAGGCAATAATCTGAGATGGAGCTAGGCTTAACTCAGACACACACAAGTCATTAAGCTAATGTTTCTTGGCTAATTACGCGCACACAGTCATATCCTGCAAGGAAAACAGCGCGAGAAGCAGCCTCATGGAATGGGCACTGAACAAATGCATTAGGCAGGGGAACAGTAATCCGTTTTTTATGCCAGCAGGGTGTGAGGCATTTCTCATCCCCAGGACCGCAGCCATTCAGTCATGCTCAGCCCACGGGAATCCCACAGAAGCAAGAAGATGCAAGAAGCTACAGGCCTCTCCATCACTGCTTCACACATACTCAGGGCAGAGAGGAAGAGATCTGGCTGATGATACTTGCATGCTGTTAAACATACCTCCCTAAGAACTGTGAGCCACAGGTTTAGATGTAGCAATAAAACCCTGAATTGAGAGCAGAGGAAGGAGGCCAATACTTCTGGGTATTGTTTGCAGCTCTGCCCATGTTTGCACAGTGATTCAATCCAACGTTATTGGGTCTTTTAGAAAGAGGCCGTGAGTCACCCACAGAATTAGTTCCTTTCCTCTCTGGACAACCCACAGCCAGGAGGGTGAACACATGGGATGGCATTTTTCTTGATGAAATCCTTCAGCCTCACAGGTTCCCTATGTTATCTGACAACAGGTGTCCATAAGTCTTGGACTCCTCCAGTCAAGAATGGAGCATGCACAACCTGTTGCCCTCCGAGCTCCGCGCTGTTCTTCAAAGTGAAAGCCAGAAGGACTTTAGGAGAACAGTCTGCTTTCATGTCTCCTACCAATGTCAGCTCTACCAGAGCCACGTCTGACAAGTCCTTGCCTACCTTCCAACTTAAAAACTTTCAGACAATCCCAGCACCTAATTTCTCCACTGTGTGGCCATTCTCACTGCTGATAAGCTGCTCCTAATACAGAATTGTAGAATAACAGAGGCTGGAAAGTACCTCTGCAAGTCTCTGCTCCAACCCAACTCAAAGTAAGGCCAACCAGCCCCCAGCTTGTATCTCTCTTGCTGCAATTTGGAATATCATTGCTTGTCACATCTGCCATGGAACAGCTAATTGATGGGACTATCTCCTTGGAGCAACTTCTTGCGTATTAAAGAAAAAAAAAGTCAAAAAGCATTTGCATCTCCAGATCCTTCAGACTTTTTCTCATAGGTCATGTTTTTGAGACTGCTGCCTTTGTGTTATAGACATAGCTAGCCTCCAGACACACAGATCCCAGAGCTGCCAACCTCATGAAGACTTCTGGGAAAAGTTATAAGCATGTGCCTCCACAGGATTCCTCCATGGAGAGAAGACAGAGGAAAGACAAGCAAAGCAGAAACAGCTCATGATCCACTCTTAACACCAGCCTTCCCTTGGGCCCCTTCCCCTCACATCTCCCATAACCTCGAGCACGAAGACACATAAAAAAACAATTCCTCAATTCAGCTGTTGATAGCTGTGGTACTTCTGGCTGTGCCAACAGTGTTGCACGCCTCAGCTCTTCCCCAGGCCAGAAGTATAAAAGAGTGGAAAACCTAACTCACGAGACATTATTGTTATTGTTTTCCAACAGCACTGTGCCAAAACTCTTCAGCCCAGAGGAAAGCCTTTGGTGCCATGAACCAGGCAAGCACAGTCCTTGCCTCCAACTGCTGACAGGCAAATGAGGAGGAGAGGCTCATGGACAAATGCTTTCCTCAATTCCCAGAAAAATTAGGACCAGGTTTCTCTTAGCTGTTAGCCTGTGTATGGAGCCCTCTGCTCTGCAAATCTCTTAGCTGTGTCACCTCTTCCTGGCCCTGCCCTAGGAGCAATGCTCTGCCATTCTTCCCTGCTAGCCCCATCTCACAGAGCACATGCAACCTCTTTAAGCGTGACAAAAGCCCTCCTCGGATTTCTCTTCAAACCCAGTCCCACATTCTCCCCACATCCTCTCCCTTCCCAGATACCTGTGCATTTTAGGGCTGAGAAATTCCAGACAAATAAGAGGTGCTTTAGGAAAGCAGGGCTTTCAATAGAAAGGGCCTTGCCATTTTGATCAGTATTGCCTGCCAGCGAACAGCACAGACCCTGAACATGCAAGGAATTTTGACCTCATGTAGTGAAATTTCCTAGAACTTTAAACCTTTGTTGTTGTTGTTGTTGTTATCACCACAGTTTTTTTGGCTCTCTCTTGCTTTTCAATTTTCCACTTGGCAACCGTGTTGAAATGATGCAAGCAAGTAGCCACTGCTTAACTGCAAGTTATTAATTAGATGCCAGGGAGTGCGTGCGTGACTGCATGCAGTGCAAGGGGGTCTATCCTCTGCTTTACAAAAACAGCAGACTCAGCTTGGTGTTGCTTTTCTGCCTGGAAGTATAGTGGCAAGTGTCCATTTGCTCCAGAACCGATTCCTATAAGAGAAGGTACTCGTACAGCCTACGGGGACAGGGAGAGAAAAAAAAGCCCTTGGTGACCAAGGGCTGATACTTTAGCTGTTGAAACTCTTTCCTAAGAGTCTCAATCTCTGTTAAAACAAATGCTAATTGTTCTTCACTAGGAACAGTCTGACTGAAGACATTCTGCTGTAAAATACCAGTCTGGTGAAATTGAGAAAGGCTCCAGGCGCTCAGGGCTACCCAGCTATCCAGGTTTTCTCAAGACTTACTGCCACCCCAGCGGGAGCTGACACCCCTTTAAGACAGCGTGTCTGGCCACAAGCATCCTCCCAGACTGCTGCCGTGCAATTGAAAGTAGGTTTGCACAAGCCATGGCTGAAGGCACTGCGGTTTTTGGTGTTGTACGTACACTTTGCCCTAGACATGTCTGCTCCCAGGATCTCATAGTTTAAATACTCAAAGACCAACAAACATCCCGGGGGAAATCTGTTCCAGTGGGTAATTACCCTCATTGTTAAAAATTAACAAGAAAACAATAATCATAGACAGCTGGGCCTTTCATGCCTTTTATAGCAACATTCCCACAGCTCTGCGAGAGACATTGTTTGGGATTCACAAATAAATTTTCACCCCAATTCAGGATAAATCTTTAGTTCACTATTTCAGATGTTTTCCCAAGAGGGAATGGCCACTTCTCATGTGGCTCTAGCCATGGCATATCTTCCTGGCACACATGTCCAAAGAAGCAGAGTTGCTCCACACCACGCTTGCGCACCCAGAGTTGTTGCAGAACTCATTTTCTGTAAGGTTTAACTCACAGAGTTGACCACCAGAGGCTTGGGAGCCTTCCATTGTGTCCTTCCCTCCAGGCTCACTGGTGACAGGTGGCCTAAGGCAAATCGTAGAATCATTAAGTTTGGAAAGACCACTAAGATCATCTAGTCCAATCATCAGCCCATCACCACAGTGCTCACTAAAGCCATATCCCTCTGTGCCACACCTGCATGTTTCTTGAACACCTTCAGGGACTGTGATTCCACCATTTCTCTGGACAACCTCTACACACTGAGAAGAAATTTTCCTAATATCCAAACCAAACCTCCTGTGGTGGAACTTAAAGCCACCACCTCTTGTCTTATCCTTGCAAAGAGAGGCTTGAAAGTGTATATGAGGGAAAACTTGAAGCTAGTTCATTTTCAAGGGGGTAGGAAATTGTGGCAATGAGGTGTACTTCAGTTGAGCAGAAAAACTACTCCAGACCCTGCAAGCCAACTTGCAAACCTAGCAGAACAATGACAAAGGTCTGACAAAAAGGGTGGAAGAAGGTTGGCCAGCTGTGATAAGTAGCCTATGAAATCAGAAGACCATGCTTGGTTTGGACTACACCTCGAATGGTCTTGGGACTGTTGTTTGGAGACAGACCTACACACATCAGCCTGGGGATGTCACCTCTGCAAATCACATGTTCCACACCATCAGAGCCCTTTCCCTGCTCAAGGAACATGGTTTGGGACAACAGCAAGAAATAGTTCACCCTGCTCTCTACATGCAAAGCTCCTCATGCAGCTTCCTGGAAATCAGAACTCCAACCTCAGCCCCACCCACCTCTCTACCACTCATAAAAATCCATAGTTCTGTGTACCTGTAAGTGCTAGCCAAAAGCAACAGCATGGGCTTGAAAACTTCAAGGAAAGGCTGTGGTAGGTCCTGTAGATGTTGCAACTGATCACCACCACTGTACAGCCTGATGAAAAAACAGAGCTGTATGATGCAAACCATCATATAGACCCTGTCCAGATGAACAGGAACAGCCACTGCTCAGTCTTTGCTCTGAGAATCAGAAATTCTTAGTAGTCCAGACTAAGAAACATCCCTAGGGAATCTGTCCCACTGGTTAATCACCATTGCTCTTAAAAATTAACAACAAAACAATAACAGTAGACAGCTGTGCTTTTCATGCCTTTTATAGCAAAGTTCCCAGAGCAGGACATTGTTTTGTGCTCAGGAACATTTTTCTGGGCCACATTTGTGCCTTCATCTTTTTTTCCATGGCCTACCACTCACCTGCTGGATACCGCCCACCGGAAGGCAGCCAGCACAACACTTCCACTGCAATAAAATCAACCAGACAGTAGAAAAGCACACGCACACAAAGCAAGACTGGTCATAGCCTGGGTGAAACTTAGCATTCCTTCACACTCTGGGTTGTGGAAAGAGTTGTTCAAACCAGGCTCATAGCAACCTATTAGACGCTGCACTCGAAGTTATGTAAAATATTTTCCCTGCTTTGGTAGTTGGCAAACTCTGTTTTATAAGACAAATGGAATGTATTAATGCAAAATATTTATCAAGTCTTTATATTTTTTTCTCTTCCAAGAGAGTGGAGAGGTTGACCAGGAGTCTTTCATCTTTGTTAGCTTCTGAATGTTAAAAATGCAGCTGATTTAGAGCAAGACCACAAGCCAGAGTCTCTTTCGTTTCCACATAACCCCTTTCTGTGCAAGTGATGGCAAGTTCTCCCTTTGACAAATGTACCCTCTTCCTGCAGTTACGCCCGGGAACACTCAGGAAACATATTCTCAAAGGCTTAGGTGATCTCCATCCTGCAGGTGAACAACAGAGGTAAATAGAAGCAGGTAGTTCCTCTGTGCTCAGCTCTCCACAGAGCCAAACAAGATGTTTCATGCCTCAAGGACCTCAGATGCTCTAGGAGAGTGCAAATAAGGTGGGAACATGGGAAAAAATGGCAGCATTGGGAAAGGGGAGGAAGGTACATTGACCAGATGAAGTAGCCTGATCCCCACTTACAAACTCTGACCACTTAGGTCAATCCTTTGGAAATAAAGTGACAAGTAATGCAACTGGCAGCTCTACTACCATGCCTAATGCCTTGGAGTCTCCAAGTAAACAATGTAAAACGGCTTACCATTGCCTAAGGTCCACATTGTAAAAGCCTCCGTCATCTTAAGCTGCTAAGCATGTCTTCCATAACAATCCAAGCCAGTGTGCTTGACAACAGTCACGTAGCTGATGGACTCAGGTCACAACTCACTTTCTTTATGCTTCCATAGCTTCCTGATGGTCTAACACTTTCCTCTATCTAATTTTCTTCTTCTTTTTGTTAGGTACCAGCACAATTTTCACCAGAGGTTCATAAGGACTTTCAAGACATATGCAACATTTTTGTCAGGGTGGATCCACATTGGAATAAACACCTCTGCCTATGCAAAGTTGCATTTTTTTTCCTTCTTATTCTGCGTGTACAAAGAACATTACAGCTTCAGCAGGCTAAAGTTAAAATCTTTTTTTTTTTTTAATGCCTGGCTTATTTATTTGTTTCCCTTCTTCCCTTTCATGACTTGGGTCTGCTCTGCATTTAAGGTTTGAAATGTTCCTTTTTATCCCAAATTCAATCCATTACAGTAAAAACAGTTACACATCCAACAGCTTAAATGGAAACGGGCATAGTTGTTAGAGACCAGGATGCTATCTTCAGGCGATCAGTTTGGCCTCACAGAATCAGAGAATGGCTAAAGTTGGAAGGGATCTCTGGGTCCATCTACTCCAACATCCACTCGAGCAGAGACACCCAGAGCAGAGTGCCCAGGGCTGTACCCAGACAGATTTTGAAGATATCCAGAGAGGTCTCCAAGCACTTCACAGCCTCTCTGGACAGCCCATGCCAGTGCTCTGTTACCTGCATGGTAACAAAGTGCTTCCCGATGCTTAGACAAAACATCTTGCATTTCATTTTGCGCCCACACCTCTGGTAAATATCAGGACATCAGAGACAATCTCGGTCTGTGTCTAATCTTATCCCCTCAAAGGTGAGGCCCAGTAGTAACTAGCAACTTAGAGTAACTTTATTCAGCAATAGAGCCAACAGCCTTCTTTGTTCACCCCTTAGCATCTCCTGTGAAATAATATTTATTTGGAGGAGTCAGATCCTCTCTTCACGCTTTCAAAGCACTGGAGCAATTCCAGAATTGCCTGAAGGGGAGAACAAAGCAGTGACTTGAAGGACATTTGTCTCAGGGTGGCCAAGGGCTGCAGAATACAACGTTTCTCTTATAATATTAGACTTAATCAAAGAAAGGGAAACGGGTCACAGAGCAAATTCCTGAAACCAAATTCATGAGTCATAAGTAAGTAGTCCCTTAGGTGCAGACAGACATCCCTTCAGAAAAGCCCAGTAACTCAAGGCTAAAAATATTCCATTTTGGTGAAAAAAATAGGAAAACAAAGAGAAGTCATCATTATCAAGAGAGCCACGTGATCTGCAAGGGGCATGATCCATGAGTTCCTGCTCTCCAGACTGACAGACCTACATTGCAGAAACGGATTGAAGTCACAAAGCTCTGAGCAACATGTAAGTGGAAAAGGGCAGAATCTTCTCCCAGCCTGGACCACTCTTCCATAATCTCAAATATGTCTTTTTCTGCATCAGGGTTTGCTCCTGGTTTTCCACTCTCTTCACAACCCAGGCCATGGTGGGACAAACAGAAGCTCGGCGGCCCCACAGCTCAGTCTGTTCTGCAGCAGCTTCTTGCTTTGCCTTAGGCAGCTTTGCTGTGAACTGCAGGTAGGACTCTGAACATAAGGGTACCTGACATCCCCAACCTGAACAGAAACACACTCCCCAGAGTACATCTGTAAGACACCTGAAGGCCAGAAGAGGATGCTGGAAGCCAAGCAAAGCAAAGGGAGTCTTTTACAGAATTCACATTTCAAATGTACAACCCAAAGCCTTAGCTGGTGTAACCTAGCAATAACATGCCTGCAATTGCACAAAAATAAGAAATTCAGGCCAACTCTCTCTCTGCTGCTACAGGGGGGATGGACAGCTGTGTTAGCACACACTGCAGCAGACCTGGGGAGGAGTGCAGTTCCAATCATTTCTTCTGGGGAGACACTGAGGTTTGGGTGATGCTATGCTGGTTTTTCCCTTTCTTTGCTTTTGTAGTTTGAGACGCTAGAGTAGCATCGCCCTGCCCTTTGCCTAGGCAGAGGAAGATGCTCAGCCCAGACTTGATGCTCTGTGTATTTGTACAGGCACTGGCTCAAACACTGCTTCTGCAGCAGTACAGCACTGTGAGAAATAAGAAGGGAGCACACAAGCTGATTCATTTGCTAAAACATTATTGAAATAAGACATTAAATCTACTATTAATGTGCAAGGATATAGTCCAGATAGCTAAAAACAGAGAGCAGAGAAAAACAGGGAAAGGGGTGAGAGGAAATGGATTCAGTTTTTCAGATGCATCCCAAAATCCAGACCTACAACTCACAGGAGTCCCAGGAGGCTGAGCAGAGCAGTGACACCAGGCTGTCGAGCACCAAACAAGTGTCTTAGAGAAATCCTTTCCTGCAGAGCTGCCACAGTTCACGTGCTTGGAGCAGCACTGCACAGAAAGGATAAGGGTTGTGTTGTGTTTTTCTTTGGGGGGGGATGTTTAAAAAAAAGAAAAAGAAAGGGCACAAACTCTGCACTGGGAAAGCCACACCGATGAGCTTGTTAACATTTGAAGAGACTGCCTGGCGTGATTCCGTACACAGTTTCCTGCCAAGAATTTGCAAGAGGAAAGTATATTTAGCAATCCAAGGCATGCCAGAGCCTTGTCAAGAGGAAAAAAAAAAAAACAACAACATTTTGAATATGTGGAATAGCAATTAGACATTTTCTAAGCAGCCATTTTCAAAATGCATCCAGGCATCTAATAAGGGCACCTGAGGCATATCCACAACTCCGCCACACTCCATGCCTCAGAAGACATCCGCTAAGGATCAAATAAGCAGAACAAGAATATGTTACTGATGGCAGCTGCCTACTTGCAAGGCACTAGGGCTGGTTTCAAGCCTGTGATTCCCTGCCACTCTGAGAAACCGGAAGCACACATTTTCTTGCTGTATCACTTTGTAGCATCCTTTGAGGAATCATTTTTCCAAAAGCTGTAAGCCATGTTGCATAGTTCGGAATCGTGGCATCATTAGGGTTGGAAAAGACCGCCAAGGTCATCTAGTCCAACCCCAGTCGATCCCCACCAACTGTGTCCTCAGTGCCACGTCTCCACAGTTCTTGAACACTTGCAGGTATGGCGACTCCAACACCTCCCTGGGCAGCCTGTGCTAACGCATCACCACTCCTTCGGAGAAGTTCTTCCTAATATCCAACCTGAATCACCCTTGGCTCAATTTAAGGCCATTACCTCTTGTCCTGTCGAGAGTCTCTGCCTGTCTACTTTGTGTCCATTTTGTGGACAGGCTCACCTGCCATGAGCTCTCAGTGATGCTTCATGTCCCCAGGGGGAGCTGGGACCATCCAGGTGATAAGAGCAGTGGCTGTAAGCTGGAACAGTACGTGAATTCAGACGGTCAGAGAGGGTGCACCTGCCGCAGGAGCATCACTCAATGCATCGGTCCCTCTTGCTCCTGAAGCACCTGGGAGCAGCACGGGGAAGGAGACCTAAAGGAGCCCAGGAATAACAGGCAGCCTCGGTCTAACGTACGAAAGCGCCTGAGCTGAAAGGGAATAGCTGAATTCACACTGCAGTTAAGTCACGAGCGATACAAGTAGACCTCCTCGGATATATAGAGCGTTCTGACGGAGCTGTTACAGAAACTCGCGACAATCGCCCACAACCCCTCATCCCGGTCCTTTGCTCCTGAAGGAACGCGGGCGCCCCAGCAGCAGCGCGACAGCGCCCCCCGCCGGCCGGCCGCAGCACCGCCGCGAGGTTCCCCCCGACT
>JAOWBP010003503.1:16722835-16743315 GCA_028571105.1 Tragopan temminckii
GCCTATTCTCAGGCTCACCCTCAGTCTGCACTGGGGCTATCCTCCAGCAGGCAGAGTTCCACACCATAAATCCCTCAGGCCATCCCTGGGGAGTTGCTTAGGGAAAAAAGGATGTGCAAAAGCTGGGTTGCAGGCAAGGAGCGTGCTCACAGCCCTGCGGGGGCTGGTGCTGAGCCAGCAGGACCCCCCTTCTCCAGCTCTGCTGTCAGAATGTGAAGCTGCAATGAAAATAACGCCTCCTCGCCAGCACATCAAAGTTCATCAGATGGTGTGTTCAACCTCAGCTTCAGGCCAAAATAAACGTTTGCTTTTTTTTTTTTTTTTTTTCTCCCCTCCCCTCTTTTCTCTTTTAAAGGCAGTTTGCTGTAAATGTCACTTTTGCATTCTGCATATCCTTGAGCTCTGCCTCCTTCCCCTCCTCCTCTCACCCTGCCTGTCGGCATCCGCGATTTCTTTGAGTCCTCATGGTTGTGATGGGCCTTGCCCACTTTGCCCATCTGCCGCTGCTGTTCGTTCACCTTCTCCCTCATCACTGCCAGCTCCTTCATGCCTGTTTTTATGGGTTTCCTGCTGCTGGCTCCACTCAACATCCCCCCAGTGCTGTCCACGTGGTTCTCAGCAAGGATGCTCTCAGACCGGTCATCACCATTGTCTGTAGGAGAGAGAGAAGACAAGGAAAGGGTCAAGCTCAGACAGGCCTCTCATGTGTTCATCCCATCCTGGATTGCTTTCAAGCGTGGCCAGTTACCAAGCCATAAAATCTTTGCATGCAAAAATTTTAAATTGCATTAGCTCTTTCATCTGGAAGGTGAGAATAGATTCTTTCATTCTGGAGTTATTATTACTGCACTAAAAGACAGTTTAGAGAGCAGGGGAAATCGCTGCTGGAGAAGTTCTTTCTGGTTTTTCTTTGACCTTCTAAATTACTTCCCGAAGAATGTAATTTTCCCATCAGAAGTCCAGTTGGGTTAGTGATGCCAAGTGCGTTTCTGCTCCAAAACTGAAAACCACAATGATTAGTAACAATACCTTGAGCCGATCTATCATCCCCTAGAGTATCTCCAGGAATACTTACTCAATATTAATGTGCTAAAATAAATTCTCAGGACCGCTTTCAAAAATACCTCGCCTCTCTTTTATGGCCACCCTAATTTCCCGCAGAGATCCTGCCATTTCAGTAATCATCCTTGCCATATCATCTTTCACATCATTTGTCATGTGGTACATTACTCATTCAGCTGCTAGCACACAGCCTATCTGCTGCTGGATTTGACCACTTCTTCTAACTGCAGAACCACCCTATGTGGCATACCAGCTCTGCCACAAGACCCCTACCTAATCCAGCCACTTCAAAATCAGCTGGCAAAAAAGCTGGGATAACACTGGGCTCTTCTCACCTCCTCCACCCTCTGTTTTATCCTGGTCCTATAAAGGTGACAAACACAAAGCATCTTTGCATACCAAGGGGAAATCTGAGCACTCAGGCTCACATCACCAACAAACGCAGTCCAGAACTGCACTGGCATTTCTGATTTCAGCTTTATCGTAGAATCATAATGGTTGCAAAAGACCACACAAAGATCATCTAGTCCAACCAGCACCCTAGATACTCATAATAAGAAACCACATTAAACCATGAACGAAAGAGGGCTCACAGTGCTTTAGTTCACGTAATAGCACTTCATTTATGAGTCCACCCTGCTTTCTCTAAGTCTAAACATGCAGAGCATCTTGATTTTAACATCTAAAAGCATAGAAGACTCATTAAGATCGGAAAAGACCTCTAAGATCACCTACTCCAACTGTCCACCTACCACTAACACAGCCCGCTAATCCACATCCCTCACTGCCACATCTCCACCTTTTTTGAACACCTCTAGGGACACTGGGGGACAGTGACCCCATTACCTCCCGGCAGCCCATTTCATTGCCCAACCACTCTTTCAGAGAAGTTTTTCCTAACATCCAACCTTCCTTTTAAAAGCTGCATTGTGATGTTTTATCAGGACATAACTGTACTGTCTTGATACAGAGTAAAAAAAAAAATAATGATAGTAACAAATGTTTTATGACACAGCTTCCTGAGCTCTTCTCCACAGTGCACCATAGTGCATTACTACCCTAGGATCCCAGAGGGGAAGATGCAAGAGTTTTGTCCACAACTACTCAGAAAACACGTGGCTGCCTGTAGACTGACAGCAGAGCAGCCCAAGAGGACTGGATCAGACACATCCCAGCATCCCATTCCCATCAGCATCTGTTTGGGGATGTGCCTCAGAAGGACTATTCCCAACCTGTGCTAGGGACAAGTAGCAACAGCACATCTGTGCTGGAAATTGCATCTGCCTGACAGGATTTAAAAGCCACCAAAGGACCCCATCCTTTGTGGATCTGTCCAATATCCTTTTGAACTTCCTCTTGATTTTGGCCCCAAATCTCCCTGTACTGGGATCAGCACACTTCCCAGAAATACTAAATGAGTTTTGTTTGCAAGTTTTTAAGCTGCTTAGGTAGCAACTGAAAAGCAAACATGGGGCAAAACCAATCTGGCAAAGTGCTTAACTTTCCTCAATACTGATTCCAGACAAGAATTTGGATGAGGTTTGATAGCCAGATGGGCGAGCTCAATGTCTGAGCTGCTGCCTGGCAATTGCTGCCTTGGCTATCATCCGAGGAGCTGGGCAAGGAATACTTTTGAGCAGGAATCTTCTGTTTATCCACAAGTCTCCCCATTAATTAGAAACACACAGTGAGAAGAGAGAAGGCCATGAGGCTGCCCTTCAGACAGGATCAAATGAAAAAGTCGCATGCAGAAGATGGGCAAGGCTAGCCAGGACCTGAATCCCAATGAGACACTTCAGGAGGCTTTTAGCCTTTTGACTTTTTTGTCATCTTCTCAGTGACATCATGAAACCATCAACAAAATGAGGAGAGCGAGTGTAGCAAGGCTGCATTTTGGATGCCATGTGGTGCCCAGCTCCATTCAGAAGACCAGCAGTGCAGAGTGACAGAGAAGCAGTGTGATGAATGCAGTGACCTTCCCAATCAATTCTTGCTCCTTCCTGCCTCCAACTAAAATATATAGACATCTGCCCAAATAAGCACCACTCTAGTAAATCAAGGCAAGCTGGTAAGCCTCTTGTCGGCTGATTCATTCACAAAACCTGCTTCTGATAATATTTTCACTCATTTTTCTCACTTTCCAATGCTAACAAATATCAGCCCAAAGAAAACCCCTGGTGGGAGCAGAGCGTGCAAGCCCATGTGCACAAACACACCCAGGGACAGGAGAGGTCGGTCTTGGCTCCTCAGGCACCCGTCACAGGAACAAACCCAGAGTGAAGGCCAAAGAGGTCCAGCTGCTATCAACTGCAAGATTTTCTCCCTGCCGCTGAGCTGATCCACTTTGGGCTGAGTCCAGAGCCCCAGCACAGCTTTTCCATCTCCCGAAGCCCATGCTGCTCCTTAGCAGTTCTGACTGACCTGGGGCTACCAGAGATGGCTTAAGGTCAAGAAGGACCTGTTTTTCCTGTCCTCTTGCTCACATTCATTCAAGCCATCAATCATGGCTTCCCCCTACTCCAGCAACTAAGAAAGGGGTCAGGACAGAGAAGATCAGTCCCACCTTTCCTTCATGGAGGAGTCTCACGGTTTGGTGGGCCTCATTTTGAAGAGCTAAAAGGGACCAGGCAGCAATGGCAGGAGCAGAAACATTGAGTACTGACATTGGAAGAACAGAGAGCCAAATAGTGCCACTCACAGCCAAATAAGACTTTGTAACACTGATCAAGAGAAAAGAGATGCCCATGCATGCTTATGACTATAGATCAATTCAGCCACCTACCAACCCCACCAGCATGGGATGGGCAGGTATGCAATCGAGTCAGACACACAATCTTAATCCATTTGTCATCCCAGCAAACGCCCTTATGCTGACCAATTTCAATTCACACTAAATATATCTGTGAACAGAGCAGTGCCAAACTCCAAAACAATTATGTTTTATAGTTCTTCCATTTTCCTATGGCATGTGGAAAACATCTTCTGTGCTATTTTGGATCAAAAGGTAGAGCGCTTTGTGCAGGGCGTGACAAGTGTGGCAAGAATCAAAGCAGATAGCTGAAGTTCTCCTGAACACATGAAACACCTCCTCCATGGCAAGAAAATGCAATTTTATTATGGCTTTTTTCAAGGAAAATTCCCATTAGCTTCAATGGGGCGAGGACTTGGCTGAGGTGAAAGCATATCCAAATGGCCATCAGCTAACGTCTGTATTGAGCCACTCAGTCTCGCCAACATTTTCAGAACCGCTACCAATTTCCAGTACTGAAAGTTTTCAGAATCTGATTTGAGACCTTTAGGCACCTCCACCAACACAGCGGAGAAACAGACAAGCTTACAAAGGATCTACTGCTCCCTGAGCTGCAAGGAGAAAAGCGTCATGCAAAGAAAGGCAGTTGTCTGACATTAAAAACATACCTCCATCCTTCTGGAGAGCCCCAAAGCATATGTGGGCTACAGGACAGGACTCAGCCGGCCGCAAGAACCATGGCATCACAGGGAGCTTGCGCCGTGCCAAGGACCGCACTGCCCTCGCCAGCACTGCTCTCCCTCTACATTCACTTCTCTCCAACAACAGCTCGCTGAGAGGTTTTGCATGCACGTGTTTATCTATCCAGAGTGTTTATATAGCATTCAAGTGCTGACTGAGGTCTCAAACTCACAGAAAGTTTCACCCAAGTAACCTTCAACATCCTGCCCACAGCCCCTCAGCTCTGTGCCCAGGACGTGCCCCAAGCTCACATCTCACCGGAGCTACCACTCCCATCTCCAAAGCACATTATGGTCCACTAATGATCCAGGAGAAGGAGGTATTCTTCCTGGGATACACACAGTTATTTTAACAAGTTCCCCATTCCCAGATGCCCAGCCCTTGTCTTTTGCAGCCTGAGAGCAGACAGAGCCTTTAAACCTGACCTTGAACACGCACCACAGCCATGGCCAGTGATGAACTTGCAGAAGGAGCAGGGAAAAGGAGCAGACCAACCCCAACTGCAGCCCTAGTGACCTCTACCTCATCCTCTGCAAAATATTTCAAGAAGAGCTCTGGGCAAAGGTTCCTTTTCAGTAGCTATGATGTGGGTGTTGTTGACCCAGAGCTCAGATACCTCAGGAAACATTTCCCAGCAGGGATTATATCGGCGTTGCAATTTCCTTGTGGCAAGAGCTGCCAAGAACAAAGTCCCCCCCAGGCCCTCCAGCCCACTATACCCCAGAAAGGACCCAGGTTTGCTGCCTACCACTGCCACACTGGACAACACTGGACCACTGCAGTATCCATCAGGTCTCAGTTACCACTGCGGGAAGGGGGACATGAGGGCACTGGTGTGTGGTCCAACCCCACACAACTGAGCCAGTTTGGATGCAACTCTTCAGAGGCAGAAAAAAACCAAAGCATCCAATCAAGTTTCACGCCCTGCTTCACACACACACAATCATACAAAATACATTGGGAAAATGCCACAGAGGGAGTGCAAGCAATATGCAGTGTAGAAGAGAAAGGGTGCAGAAGGGATACATGGAGAAACCATCCCACCCCAGGACACTTCTCATAGAGACCAACTGGGGACAACTCCAGGAACAGTAACTCATCCCCAGATGTTCCACCAAGTCCCAGCAAATGGAAAGCTCCTGAACTACAGGTTACATCTAGACCAGGTCTAACAGCTATCATGAAATCATAGACTGGTCTGGGTTGGAAGGGACCTTGAAGATCATCTAGTTCCAACACCCAAGCCATGAGCAGGTTTGCCAACCACTAGATCAAGCTGCCCAGGTATGAATTACATGGCAATCCCACCTAGATACTCCCACCTGGTCTCTGCCTGGCCTATTCCAATCAGCCTCATCCATCTCTGCAGTGCCAACATGTGCCCTTCAGATGCGTGCTGACACTTAAGCATGTCAACTGGCTGCAGAGGACACAGCTGCGAGGGGTACCCACGCCAGCCAGCAAGGTGGCTGCATATCACAACCAGGAAATTCCCACTCTGGTCTCCAAGAGATGGCCTGACCTCCACGGTATGATGTCCACAAAGAACCCACAGCTCTCTCGTGGCTGTCAAACACCCTTTTATTTGTTGCCATCCAATCTTTTCAGCCCATCTCCAGCAGCAGGAGGCAGGAGGGAACGCTATGTCCCAGCCAGGGCTTGCTTCACAAGCTCCTCTCCCTGCCCTGAGCCGCTGGGGTGATCCAAGGGGCACCCAGTGCCTTCCTTTGGCTCGGTTGTCTAGCAGGAAATGCTTTATGCTCCTGCAAAATGCTGAGACATTGACTCAGGGCAGCGCAGCCTCCAGCAGCCACTTAACTCTTCTCTCTGCCCCTTCCTGGTGGCTGCACAGAGCAGCTTTCCCTCCTCCATCCACCTGGGCACAGAGCCAGAAATATACCCACACAGTGCCCTACAATGTGCCTGTGCCCCATCACACCCAAACTCCTCCAGCACTCTAGGGCAAGTACTGAAGTGATAACAGAACAGAGATGATGGCAGATAAGGGTGAAAGAGGTATTGAAATGTCCCTTCCCGCAGGCTTCACTTGAAACTTTTTTTTAAAATCATGTTTGCAGACTGGTTTCCCAAGGATACAGGACTTGTGCAATAACACAGCCTACCTCTTATGTGTTTCTGCATGTGTTTGCATGACTGCCTGTCTCTCTATTAGGTCCTCCTCCACCTCCCAATATATCTACAAACACGTCAGCAAATGCCAACTAAATCTCAAACAAGAATAGAATTCTCAAAAACATTAAGTTTCCACCATTTCATGAAAATGTGCAGCCAGGCTGAAGAGAGATAAAATAGCAAGGTTTGTTTTGTTAATTTACTTTCCAGCAGATTCAGCTGATGGGCCATGTAGCATATCACCTGCTCCAAAAGAGCACAAAGCACCTCTGGGGAAGGTCTGCTCCAGCCCTCCTTCTGCCAACAGTCAGCCCCAAAATGCTGTTTGGCATCCTGCTCCCTCCTGCACCAGCCATTTGCTTTGTGTCAAGAATGATAGGGAAAGCACTGCTTGGGTCCCTCAAAAATGCAGACAAATGCTTCTGCAATCTACTTATTCAACATCCAACCATCATCCCATTTTCCTTTCTTCCACTTCTTCCTCTGAACATGGAACTGCAGAGTTGCAATCACCATCCCTAAATGTACCTACAGCAGAGATGCCCCAGACACTTAAAAGTCATAGCAGAACCAGGTCTTGGCTCACGGCCGGACACAGTGGTTTGGCCCCACCTTGGCCACAGTGCCCAAGCTGACTTGCCCACCTCCACCTCCCTCCACTTGCTTATTTCCCAGGGCACTGCTAAGAATCTGGTCCTAAAAGCAGCATGTAAAAGCCACACTGATCCTTTCCAAGCCTCCGCTTTCCCCCCCCCCAACACCACACACACAACTTCAACACGTGTGAAGGCAGCCTGCTAGGGAAATATGTTAACGTGTTTGAAAGGTTTTGCTGAGTGAGGCTCTCCAAGCTCCCTGCCACCATAAAAGCATTCTCCCTTGCCAGTGAGCCGTATCTCAGCCCTTTCAACACAATTCTCTGATTAGCCTTCCACATAGCTGCAATCTTCCCAGCAGAACCAAATGAATTAACTCAAAAACACTTCGAAGTTTAAATTAATTGCACTGCAGCTTCCCTGTTTGACCTTGACCCTGCTAGTAAAATCCCTAAGGTAGCTACTTCATAGTCATTAGGGGCTTCTGCGTGAATGAACTGAGCTGTTAACATCACCAGGCCACCTCTCTGCCTTCCATTCCCTGTTATTTGCATGCATTCCTGTGGTCTTCAGTGCCCCAGCCACCCCAAAAAGCCTGCACCACATTTCAGTCTAAGCTCAGCCCCTAAATCCTCATTTCCTATGAGTTTCCAGAACAAAATCAGACCACAAAACCACTTCATTCACTTCCTTCAGGCTTCACTGCAGTGTTCAAATCTCCTTTATTACCCTAGTTTATTAGGAAACACAGGGTCATCTCTGAGACCAAGACCATTCAGGCTACTGCATCTCATAGTCTGGACTGCACAGAAGATCTTTCCTTGCTGCAGCCTCAATGATTCCTTGCTGCAGCCCCAAGTTAATTACTATGTAAGTGATGTTGTTTTGGCACTGGGATGCTGCACCTCTATACTGTAGGAATCAGGAGTCTTAACAAGGATGATTCCAGGTACAAAGCTCTGCAGATCAACCAAAGGAAGAACAGCCCCTTCCAAGGTTCAAGAGCTTCATGAACACCCCGAACCCACTCATCTTTCTCACAATTTTAGAGAAAATGCAATACACAGGACACATTCAGTCTCTTTTTCCCATTTCAAAATGACTGCCTTTCTAGATCCAGGCAGCGACAAGCCAGCACCAACAGTTAGCTGATGATGGACCATGAATCCCTTTGAATCTGCACCAAGGAATGAGCTAATTCTCCATCAGACTGTCATATCTGCCCAGGAGGGTTTTCAAGATCATGTAGCATTTTCTTGGATAGAGTACTTTAACCAAATACAAGATTTCTTGTTCCAAATGAAGGTGGCTGAGCAAAATGCTTTTTGTCTCTCATAAAAGTTTGCAGAGATAGTCCAGTGGTCACTTCTGGCCATAAAAGCTTTTCCTCCATGGGCAAAGCAATGCCCTTCTGTGCCAGGTCTTCAACAATGGCTTGGCTCAGCAGCAAGGTATACTCTGACGTTGGAAATCCAACTGTGCCCCTTAGTGCCCAATCACAACTCCCACTGAGATCAACAGCTGAGGCAGGCAGAAGCTCCATACAGGGTATGAACCTACAGCAGCATTCCCATTTGCCTTCTGGGAAGGCTGCAACCCAAGTTGCCAAAAGTCTGACCTTCTGCTCTGCAGAAAGGTAGAAAAGCTTGAAAATTAGGAAGAAAAAAAAGTAAAAAAATACACAGCCCCAAAGGCCAGAGCAGTGCCCCACCCTGCCTGCCTGTCTCTCATCTATCTCTGGTGTTGCTCCACTCCCTTCTCAGCTACTCTGGCTTCTCCACTTATTACGACTGTTGCATGCAAATGGAATGAACTTCAGCCATTTGTATTACTAGTTTTTAAATAACATCTCACTTTTCCACAGTCAATTTTCCAGACAGCAGCTCAGTCCAGGGCTCCCCTCGCCACCCACCCAAATCTCATTGCGCATTTCCTCCAAGTCTGCCTTTTCAAAACACACTATTATTATGGCAATTCCTTTCTACCTTCTCCTCAGAAACCATGCCAGACCCCCAGCTGCAATTACCACCACCATCACCTCCAGGTCTACCAGACCTACTGTCCCCATGCAGCCCCCTGGCTGAGCACCAGCTCTCAAAGCCAACCTTATATCGGATTTTTCCCCAGGAACCTACATTCCCCACAGACAAAGCACAACTGCCTCCGAATAGAATCAGAGCACTGAACTGTAGGTGGAAAGAAAGTATCTGCTGTATTTCGCTGAGCCTCTTCTGCCCACCAGCAGCTCCCAGCTGTCTACAATGCTCACAAACATTATCCTTCCCTCCTTACGGCAGCCATCACAGCTTTGCCATATCCCACATGTAAATTCCAGGTTGAGGTGTTCACAGATTGTGCCTTTGATGACCAAACTAAACAACTTTGCAATTGTTTCAGGTTATGTCAAAACATTTTGTTCATCTCCCATGGAGTTCTTGGAGCAATATTTCACCATTTGGTAGTCCCTCTGCTGAATTTCCTTAACCCTTGTTCTCCCATGTAGGGACAGAGCTGAATTTAACTCTCATTATAAATAACACTGCAAGAAGGGACTGACCCCAATCTTGATTGCGCATTTATCATTTACTGAAATCAGACAACTGCCAACCTTTAGGCAAGAAGGCCTCACTGGTAGGAAACCACTGTTCAAACAAACAGATCTGCCAAAATAAAGCCTTGCAGATTTGTCCCACAGCTGACTGACACGTGCAATAACTTCATGAAGGGCTCAGACACATAGATATCCTAGCAGAAGGCAGCAACGTACAGCAGACTGGCTGATCTGTAATGACAGCATATGGCATACAACAGCCATGCACATGCTGGTAACACTTGTTAGCTTTACAGTCCTTTATTGACTTCCACCCTTCCAAGCCATGGGTAGATCAATGGTGTTTGGCATTCAGAAGGGGAAATTTTCTCCCACACAGGTGGGAGGAGTAAGCTCAAGGCAGCCTGCTGTGCTGTGTCACTGCTACAGGCTCCTGCCTTTGTAGGGAAAGGGGACAGATCTCATTTTATTTTCAAACGATGCTGTATTTTGGGCCACCCATGAAGTTGCCCAAGCTCCAACCTCAGAAGGACGCAGCCTCCTGCTGAGCAAGAGCAGGAAGTGAGAGTCATAAAACTGCGGTCGAGGAAGGAAGAAAGGAAAGGGGAAGATCAGTCGGCTGCGTTCCCAAGGAGGAGGGAGGCATCACAATGCCTAGAATACAGACTACCACAAACCAGTGATATGATGAAGCAGCTGAATGGCCAGAAGGGCAGCTCTAACATTCTCTCAGAGCTGCAGGCGTACATCCAGCTGAAACGTGCAGCACCAAGTACCTGAGCGTGTCTGCTGTGCACCTGATCCACACAGCACTGCTTGCCCTGTGCTACTCAGCTCCACGTGGGCCTTCCCATCAGCTCCAGAGTTGATGCTTGGAAGATCTGGCTACCACATAGAGAATTAGGTTTGGAAGATACCTAGGCTTGTGACAAAGAGCCCTTTATGACACAGGGAGATCCCCAATTAACAGCAAACCATTCATGTCTGTGCTATCACCCCAAATACATAAAATACTGAGCTTCTACAAGAAAATGCTTGGGAATATCCTAGCTTCCAAATGTACAGATATTCTCATAGAGTTTGCCCCAGAACACTGCACAGCTTTGGCTAGCTTGTGCCATACAAATGTTTCAGCTCCTCTCCAAACCAACTTTGCAAACAGCCTGAGCACCAAACAGCTGAGCCTCCCCAAGCCAAAATCCAGCTGCTCAGCTGGCCACTCACTGCCTTACACTGAAGGCAAACAATGCATGAACAACAAGCCTCACCCATCCTTCATTCATCTCCTTTCAGCCTAAAGAACCCTGCTACCTTCTACTGCATTTCTGCATCTCCACATTTGGGGATCATTCAAAGGCACTCAACTTCACAGGCACAGGGCTTTGCGCAAGAGCACGTCAAGGGAGCCAGGGCATGAAGGTGAGAGGCTGTCATTAGCTGAACTGCCTCAGAGTGCTGTCATCAACCCCCCCAGCCCCTACCAAAGGCTTCTGGCAACTCCAAAAACAAAATCACAAAGCACCAGGCGCATGCGCCCACCCCCACGGCACTCAGTCTATAAAGCTGCACTTCATCGGAGCCACATCTGTTAGTGCTTTAGAGCACGTACATCTGGCTTAATTGAGCACTTGACTTTATTGCTGCTTTATCTCCATTTTCTGAACAGGCCTTGGAGAGAGTGTTCTGTGTGTTTGTGGGCTTTTTCATTTATTTTAAGGTTTTTTTCTCCCCATAGAAATCCCACCTGAAACAGAAAAGCCTTTGCTGCAGTTGCTTGCTTGCTGGGACAGCTTTTTGCTGCATCTCCCTTATACACAATGAACCCCGACCTGAGTACCCCGCTGTATGTTCTTTGACACCACAGAGCTCTGATGCGCCATCTCCCCACACTCTGATCCTCCCAGGAAAAAAAAGGAAAAAAAAAAAAAATCAAATCAACATTATTGGCGGAAGGTGTTGCAGTGCATGCCAGGGAGAAAAGAAAGAAGAGAAAAAGGTCTCACTGCCCCTGCTGCCTCCAAAACTTTGCCTCTGCCAAGTTACAACAAACAGGAAAGGCAGAATCAAAACACAGCCCCCACGTCCCCCTCCACCCACCCAGCTCAGGCTGCACGGGTGCCAGCTACCACTCACAAACAATTATACTGCAAGCCTTCTCGGACACATCCTCCCAGGTGGCCTGAGCAGCAGAAAAGCCCAGCTCAGGAAGCCTGGATGTGATGCATGGGGTGGTTGAAATGCCTTCCAGGAAGCACTAAGGTCCTTCGTGCCCCTTTGCCAGCTCCTGTGCTGGAAGATGCTGGTTCCCGCCCATGGGGAAAGGAGGACTGACTGCAAGCTGGCAGTCTCTCCACTAAGCCACCCCAAATGCTTCCCAGCAGTATAGCATGGCTGCTCCCTCCTGCAGGAAGTAGTTGGGGCAGCACTGCCGGGCTGAGGCATCCTCCCAGGAATCTGTGCCCAACATCCTTCCACAGTTCTCAGACCACAATGCGTCTGGCATGGGCTGGTACCGGCAGCATCTCAATCTTGGCTCTGGAGCTGCCCCAGCCATCTTTCCTCCAACCAGCAGCCTGCCCTCCACCCATACACAGAGCCCTGCTCTGCCAGCACTGCTCTGATCCCTCCTTGTAAATTCTGCCTTTCAAATCTCCCAATGGAAGCAGGCATCCATGTCCTGTGCCTGCTCCCATTCCTTCCAGAGTAAGATATTAAAAGCACTGTCAGTCCTCCCAATGCCGCATTCCAGTTTGATTTCATGCTGCAGTGCTGAGTTCAGCCATCTTTTATCCCTGCTGCCTGGTATCTTTTCTCAGATGTCTGAGCACAAAAGCCACCCCTGAAGCAGGCAAAAAGCAAGGCGCATTAGCAGTAGCTGAACGAGCTCCCCAGTCCTTCCTGCTCAAGTCCAACAAGACTTCGGGCCCAGAAGAAGAAAAAATTGAATAGAAGAGCTAAAAGAGAGGGGTCAAAATGCAATTAAGCTCTGCACTTCCTATCCCAAACTAGCAGGTGTTGCTGTAAGCTTGAGAGTTCACCAAAGAAAGCAGATCCACTTTCAACAAGACAAGCTCTTCTGGTCTCTTCAGGAGGATGTAAGCGAATTATACCTTCTAAACCTTTCCTGTCCTCTCCCCTTTCTCGGGGGCGGGGCTTGTCCTGATGTCTGTACATCTTTCACATCAAAAATTCCCTCCTTAGCTTTCAAAGTGATTTCTGCTGTGTTCTACCCATGGGAAAGAACAACCAAAGTCATCTGCACACAGATACCCTGCCTTCTGAAGGTGGAGAGTTTAGACACTACAGTGTCTTCAGGGTCACGTGTCCCACAGGCTATGGTTTTCATGCAACCCACATTAACCAGTGTTGAACACAGTGTAAAGGGGACAGAAGAGGGAGGCTGCAACAAAGCTCGCTGTGCGGAGACTGAGCAGCTCCAAGCACAAATGACCATTACAGATGTTTGCCCATGCAGAGGCACAAGCAGTTTTGTCCAGCTGCACACAGCTTGTTGGAAGCCCCAGCACATGACTCTTTATGTCTCCCTGCCAAGGAATGTGTTCTTCCAGCGCAGGACCACCATCAGCAGCAACAGCCAGGGTCAGCAGCAGATGTTAGGGGAAGCACAAGGATTGATCCCTTCCACTTCTGAAAAACCAATGATTTGGGAACTTTCCAAGCCAGAGGCTGCACACAGATCTCCATACTTCATAGTCACCTATTCTCTATAAATTTCTCTACTACTCCTTTTGGACTAGATGATCCTTATGGGCCCATTCCAACTCAAATGATTCTATGACTCTTAGGAACCATTTACACCAAGGATGTTTGCCTCTCTGGACACGTTGTCTGATCTTTTTATGGGATGCTGAATGAAACAAAAAAGCCAACCTTCTCCTTCTTCACACTTTAAGACTGACCTTCACATCCAAGGGTAGGTCTTCACACTGTTGAGAAAGATTCTGAAGACCCTTTCATCAAGCTGTGACCTTCAGAAAGCAGCACACACCTGCTGCCTGTCACACAGGTCTCCATCACACCTCTGAAATCAAATGCAGCCCTCACAAGGGGCTGGGAGCCAGGAAACCTCTGCTTTAAAGAGAAAGAAAAATGCCCGGCCTTTTCACAAATACAGAAGGCCTTGGCACAAGCCAAGGGCACAGGAACAAAGCCAAAGCACATAGAAAACAGCAGCGGTTCTTACTGCTGCACAATTTGAGAGCTGGGACATCACCCCAGAGTGAGCTCACAAGGGATTCGTCACCGGGTTGTGACAGGCTGTGTGGGACTCCAACACGACTGGAGACCTTTGCAGTGCCACCCCATCACCACCATGGCAACTCCAGCCCATCGGCACACTCTTGCCATGGGCTGCTCTTTCTCAAAAGCCAGCAGAGCACCTTGGCTGGGTCCCAGTGAAAGCACCTTTTAATGCAATTTTTCAGGTTTCAAGGATATCTGGCACAGGCTGAAGTAATTAATATGTCAAACAGATGATCTGGTATTGATTAACTATTTACTATTGCAAGCCCACTCTCCAACTCCACACCAAAACACTCACTACTTCCTAATTGTTTTCTCCCTCACCTTATCCCTGCCTTTCACAAAGCACAGCCACAGCCTCGCTGCCACTTCTCTGCTGGAGCCATGCTTTGCCTCATCAAGTAAACAGTGATGATATCAGCCAGGCTGAAGCTGGAAGGCTTGCTGAGGGTTAAAGAGAAAATGTGTGTTGCTCTTGGCAAACAGATAAACCCAGCTTCCACTGAGCAAACCTCAAGATGGACAGTCTCAGCCATATGCATTTGCATGTCTGTTTGCATTGTGGATTCTTCCTACTGAATATAGGGTAAGAAAATTGTCAGGCTGATCTTACTCCTATCAGCTTTACTGAGTCAGCCCCTGTGCAAGTAAGGATCTGTTCAGCATCAATTTCTTTCAGACCAGGGGAATCCCTAAAGCTACAGCAGCCAAGGTGGAAGCTACTTTCTCTACATGTCCTCCTGCATCACCTAAAAAACATGCCTGGAGGAGCAGCAGGCAGGCAGCCCTGCAGGGAAGGGTGTAAAGTCAGCAGCAACGTGTGGCATTTAACACCTGCAACAACATTAAGACAAATTCAGAGACTGGGATTCATTGCAGCAAACAGCAGCAGAGCTGGCAGGTCCAGTTTTACTGGGGACAAACTGGGTCCTCCACCCTGGGTCTCATCACCCAGCATGCAAAGAACAGGAGTTGGGTGGGTTGCCAGCTGTCCTTGCTGCTTCTGTGTATGTGTGATGTACAGATCAAGCTGCACGATGCATCTCCACAGGATAAAGTGGAAAGATAAGATGATAAAAAGAAAAAAGCCATCAGAGAAAATATTTTTTCACCCATAGATAAGTATACGAAGACTAAAAAGGAATTCACGACCCTTCTAAATGCAAAACTGTTACTGAGATGAAAACTATTTACTGGATGAGACTTACATGGATAATCCAACTAATTAGCCACTGTCAGTTTACAGGAGGGCTGTGATAGCTTCTCCTGGTGTGATTTTCAAGTCAAAACAGAAATTCATGTGGTAAAAATCTGGGATCTGAGCTGGACCAGGAGTCAGGCTTCAGGATGACATACCTTCCTTCTGGCCATAAAACTAAAACAAAACAAAACAAAAACCAAGAGCACCAGAGCTGGATGCATCAAGAAGACGTGATGCTGCGTGGGCTGGCCCCCAAACCAAGTACCTCCACCAAAGAGTGGGCAGTGCTCAGATGAGACCTGCTACTGTGGAGCTGGGTGTAGAATGGAGGTCTGCAGATGCTGATTGCTCACAAAAGCTGCCTTGATCCACTGCCATGACTGATGAGGTTAGCATAAATCCCTGAATCAGACAGGAAACAACACAGCACTGATACAGCAAACAGCCCCAGAGACAGACAAAGGAATAAACTCTTAATAAAGCATCAGGTGGTGGAAAGTGTTAGGAATTGGAGAAGCCATCCAGGCAAATTAACTGGAAAATGGCAGGATGCTGATGAATATTTGGCACCAAAAGAACCATCAGCTTCCCTGGGATGTTCCCACAATGAAGCCGTCAAGTGAGCCATAAATAGCTTGAAGTGCACACCTTGCTCCTTCACCCCAAATGCAGCACAGCCGCACCAGGGAACTCAGAGGTAGGAAAAAAAGCAAATGCCTAAAATCTAACCATCATTAAGTCACAGGAATAAGTTACCCCAGAACAATCTACAAAGGACTGTTATAAGCTGGGGAAGAGCCTTCTGGAGGCCTTCAAGGCATGAGACATCTTGATTTCTTTCCTGCCAGCTTCTGTTTCATTTGCAATTAAAGTACCAGATACCAGCTACCCTTTCCCTGTTTCTGCTGAGGGCTGTAGGTCTCCAAGGATGTACCTGATGTTTCCTCTTGAGGAATTATTTCACTACCAAGGGCTTCTTAACTTGGTCACATTACCTGTTATCGGCATTGTATAAGAGCATTGCTTAAAAGAAAACTTCCCCAGTTTCCCCACGGCAAATATTCACTTTCCGTGCATTTGCCACTTCTCTGTCCCCCTGCAAATCCCCTATTGTTGGAAGTTTAAGGTCACAAAGCACAGATTCCCTTTTTTCACTAAAGCTGGAGTAATTTGGCTTTGCTGCAGGATAAACTCTAGAGCCTACAGTCAATAAACACAGGATACTTCTGCTATCCTGAAATGCTGAGCAATAAAATCTCAGTAAATAAATAAATAAATACATGAAAATTTGCTTTAAGACAGAGTACATCATGCTGCTTGGTTTCTTGCAATTTAAAAAAAAAAAAAAAAACAGACAGAAGACTGAGGTCCTGCACCTAGACAACAGGATTGACAAAAGCAGCAAAAACCTCCAGAGCCCCACTTCCTTTGATAATTCAGCTCATTTTGCAAAACTGGAACATTACTTTAGCACAGATCCAACTGCACTTTGAACCAGACCCTACATTCTGGGAGCAAGATTTTATTTTGCATTTGGTGGATAAATATTGATCTTTAACAGCTACTCTCCCGTGACTTTGCCAAGCTGGAAGAACATTGGCATGGCAAGGTCAGCACTACACTGCCCTGGGCAATGACAAGAGTAAGGAGAACATGCAAGAGAACTAAAAGATCATTATAGTTTTTGCATAAGGGATAAAAACCCATCCCTGGTGGTGGTGTAAGGGTGTCCCAAGGCACTGAATCAGCCTATGTCATCAGCCACATGGTATCACCCAATGGGAACAGGAAAGCTGCTGTGCTGCCCTGCCCTCCAGGTGCTACATGGAGGAGTTCTGGAAGGATAGCACTCCAGCCAGCAGGAGATGCCACGTTTTCAGATGTAATATTATTAGGGCTGAGTTATGGCATGCTGTCCCCATGCCAGCACTCCTCTCTAGCTCACAGTGCTCTTTCCCCTCCCCATCTTTGTTTCCCTCTTGTATCATGAGGGAGCAGCCAAGTCCTCCCCTGCCAAGCTCTCCTCACCACACAGGCTCCGGCTCCCCTGGAGCTCTTCCCTGCACCTGTGCCGGCCCACAGCCATTTTTTTTTTTTTTTCAAGCTCATGACTGCAGTCCAGGCCTTGCCAGCTGCTTTCAGAGGGGGTTAACACTTCCCTTCCCCCACTGTAAGCTTCTCTATGGATTTGAGTGAGACTAGGTTTCGCAAAGAGTCCTGTTCAAAGATCCTAGCCCAGTCTTCAGTTGCAAGCCCCAGCACTGTACTATTGCATTTTATCCCGTTTCTGACAGTCACCCCTTTAGATCAACTCCCCAGAAGTTTTCAGGAACTTGCGCTCCACAGCAATGATCCCAGCTTTGTGCCACCAAGCACTGAAGCCCTTCACACCTATGGGGGCCATCACTGCAGTCTGCTAATTTGGGTTGATTCATTTTTAAATGAAAAATCATCCATCAGACAAAGTAGTGTCTTGGCCTGGCATGCTCTGTCTCTACTCAGTGCATTCCACCTGTTCAGCATTTACCCACAAATTTTTAATTACTCTTTCCCTCAAATCCATTACAAGATCCACTACTGAGGCCATGTTGAGGGGGTCTGTGCTTCAGTCTCCTTTGGAGAGCCCAAATATTGGGTCTCTATTTACTATTTAACATCATGATCTGCATTCATGCCAGAGCAAATTTCTGTCCTGTTCACTTCAGGAAGTTCCTGGCCTCTGCTCTCCAACCAATTTCAATTTAGTTGTTTGTATCCTGTTTTTCCCATTAATTTTTAAAGTTTCCATGTCCTCATCCCCTCCAACTGCACTGAGAATTGAAATGAAGGTTGGTTCATGCTGGAGCCATACCTAGATCATCATCTTTAACCTCCACTTAGTTCTTACAGCACAGCAGCTTCAATATTTATATAGCTGAGAAACCTGTTGCTATTTGTTTTAATTTCCTTTGCCAGGCCTAACACAGCTTGACTTTTGGCAATTCTCATTCTATCCCTACCCCTCCTGACCTCAAAGACAATGCTCTTTTTTTTTTTTTTTTTTTTTTTTTTTTTTTTTTTTTTTTGCTGATTAGTCCACTTTTCCATTCCTTACAGATGCTCTGCTTAATCTAACTATCCCTTTTAAGGTGGCTATCCACCAGCGTCAGCCTGGAGCCCTTTCCTACTGAGTGCGCTCCTTTTGCTCGGGATCCCCAGCTCAGTGAATTCCCACACCTCTGACCTGGAGAAAGGATCCACATCCTCCACACTCACGTTCCCATGCTTCTCTGCCCAGATGACTTCACCAGCCAGGTTTGGTTTTTGTTTTTGTTTTCAGTTTTCAAAGTCTGCCCTTTCAAAGACAAGTATCTTAGTTCCAGACTGACATTTGTTTAGGCTTCCATTTAATTTAAAAGGAATCCATTTTATGAGCACTAAGTCCAAGATTCCTCTGTACAACCAGGCCCTTCTGTAACATCAACACTAGTTACCAAAACAAAGCCTAAAATAGCACCTCCATTTGCTGGTGTTGTTACTATTTAACGAAAAAAATCTGTGCTATTACATCCAGGAATATCTGTTTTACCTTATTAATACAATCTGTTTGCCAATGTGTATTCCTAGATATAAAGATACATTCCTAAGCTCCCACAGCAATATTATTTTGGAAACATTTATCTTTCTAATAACATTAGAGAACCATCCACACCACGTCTGCCACCTCTCATTTCACAGCCTGCAGCTTTAATCTATCCTGCCATGGCTATTTCTATAGGCACTTAGACCAACTGCCATCTCCTTAGATATTCTGCAAATACCTACAAATGGTCCTACCACCAGCATTTATCTCTGAAAACAATGAGGCCATCACAGGAACAACTCTCAGATCACAGGCCCACTTAGCCAAAAGTAGATGGCGGAGGACTAAGAACAGGACAGCATGTGACACTTCCGTGCAGTACAACCACTGTCGGCCTATGGGCTTCCTAAGCTAGAGCTGGTTTCTGTGCATTCACCCCCTCCCCGACTAACTTCCCCACTTTCCCCTTGAGCACAGGAATTTTGACTGTTCACAGCATCCTCTGGAAAAGAGTCCCACAGCTCAGCTACCACACAATGAAAAATCTCTTGATTCGTGCAGCCTCTGACCTCAGTCCCAGTCCTCAATATGGAAATAAGAATTTGTAATTCTGCTTGATATCAGAAACCCTGGTTTCACCAGGGGCATTGGCTTTATTGCCTAGTCATTCTCTCCCACTTCCTCATAGCTAAGCCTTATGCTTAACAGATGGTACAGTTATTTATTTCCCATAGAAGGTGAATACTTTAATTTCACTTTTTTTTGAGACAAGCCCTATCATACATTGATCGGTTAGGTAATTCATACCTGTGTATCTCATTAAGGTCAAAGTATTTGCTCTCAAACTGAAGACAGCTTTGGACATTGCTGTCTGTTTCAGGCTTCAACCTGCACACCTGAAAGCTCTTCCAGAAGCCTAATAAGAGATTCCTCTTTCCTACAGACCTTGCCTTGCATGTCTTCAGAATGCTGAGGACCAGGATTACAATGCTACAAGCTCATGTGGTCTATGTGCAAGAGGTCCCGGTGTCACCAGCTCCAGGGCCATTGACTCCTCATCACAGGCACTCAGATTCCACCCCTTTGATTTAGTATTAAATTTAAAATAAAAAAAAAATCATCACCATACAAAACACCACCACAAAGGCCCTTCACTGAAGATCATTAAATCATCTATGTCTTAACATTCGTATCCCCATCTGAGAAAGCTGTCCTAATGAATGCATTTGTTATGGAAGTCATAGGCTCTGGCATGTTTCTTCATCAAAACCAATGCTGTCCAAAAAAACTGGAAACACAAACAAATGAGGATGAATTAGGCTAAGAAGAATGAATGCTGGTAGACAGAAGAGTCCCAGTGCCCTTCTTGATACTGACTGTAAGGCCAAAGAGCTTTGCTTTCAGTAGTGCCTTTGTTTCTGCTCCCATTCCAATTTGCGTGTGCTGTGTTTCACAGTAAAGTCCTTGAAAACAGCTCCTGTGGCCCTGTGGTTGTAATCTGCTTAAGGTAGTTTACACTGAAGCAATATAGCTGACTTCAGGGGAGTTACTTCTGACATCAGGAAGGTCCCATTAAGAGTCTCGGGGCCAAGTTCACGATCTGGGATTCCAAATAACTGGAT
>JAOWBP010003503.1:16753716-16798732 GCA_028571105.1 Tragopan temminckii
TAAAGGGAACTGTATCATTCTGGGCATAAGTCCTAATTCTTAGAATCAGGCCTGAACATTACGGAGCTTTTGGCAAAGCTTTGTTTCAGGTGGTGGTTTTTGGTGGGGGATGCAACTTGACTTTGACACTCAAAAAATGATCTGCTTCAGTCTTTGATTTTTTTTTTTTTTCCTCTCAGAATAAAGGGGAGGGAGGAAGGAAAAAAAAAAAAAGAGGGAAAGAGGAAAGTCATTACTTAAGCTGTGCTGAAGTAAAATACACTGCAATATGCACCCAGCCCAAGGAGAGTGAAATGGCAAAGTGCTAGTGTAATTGTAAACGACTGAAGAAAATATAATCTTTTGTGAAGAATTCCCAGGGCATGGACTTCATTTGTCAGGTAACAAGCTTACCTGTAATGCAGATAAGTAAACCATGAAAAGATCGCTTACTAGTAAAGCGTTCCTCCACCTTTCCCCTCCCTCCCATAGCCAGCACGTTCCCATTGAACAAGTTCACAGACGTAGCCAACTTGTCTCTTTTGTCTGTCTGGTAATTCACCTATGGAAAAGGAGGTATCAGATGCTGTTCAACAGAAACTTGAAACTGAGCCTGAGTGTAAGGTGGGTATTGTATCTCCTTGTTGCTCACAGACACAAAACCCCCTCCCTTTCTTTACTCTTGATCACTCTCTGATTGCTGAGAATTTGTAGTATTAACTGTTCATGCTCAATACTTGCTTAATCCTTTAAATAGGTAAGATTTTGCCTGCCCCTGCCTTATATGGTCTGGCATTGCTTGGAAGTTACCAATCCAAGCCAGAGCCACACATGGATGGGCTTCCCCTACGCTCCTAGTCTAATGATCTGATTAGTCCTGGGCAATATCTGGTTCCCACCCTCAATTTTTGTGGGTCTTAATAGCAACCCAGTCCTTGTTGGGGAGTGGAGGGTAGTTTCTCAAACCTAGGCTGGATAAATCTGGGCTGAAAAATGTTGGGTTTTTTTTTCGCATTGTTTTTGTTTTGTTTTCTTTTCCTGTGGAAAATGTTGAGATTTTACCAAACAATGAAAATGTTTGGCCAAGAGCCCTCCATTTCAGTTCAGAAATGCTCCCCTGTGGGAGTTGTAGCTGGTATGCTTTGTGTCCATGTCCTTCCCTGTGAGCTGACATTCCTGCCTTGCCCACATCTCTCATGATGCAGTGTTGTCCCCCCTCTTGCTGAGACAATGCCATGTGCCATGGAAGTTGTATCACCATGGTGCTTTGTGAGAAACACAGTTCATGTGGCAAGCCCACCATAAGAACTGGATGGGGTCACAACAATTTTCAGTGACAGCCTCTAGGAGACACTGTCCGAAGGTTTCCCAGTTGAATCCCCAGACTGGTCATAACTTGACACAAAGCAATTCTGCTTTTATTAAAAGGCAAATTTTCCACTGAGAAAGATTCTAATGGAAAATTTCAAGCAGTCCCCAAGGAAGTTCTTTCCAACCCCCTTTGCACTGTAGTTTAATCTTGCTTCTGTTAGACTGTTGTCTCTGCTAAATCTCTGATAACAGAGGGAGAGCTCCCTTCTAAAGAAACACGTGACCAGAAGCTGACATACATTACCAACAACATATGGAAAAGTTTGTACCTTTCTGAGCAGGCAGATTTACAAGGTGAGCTCTCATAAGCCCCTAAAGAGAGGAAGATGCTTCCCTGTCTTTTGTATGTTTTAGCAATGAAATAAAAATCCTTTCAGATCTAAATCCAGCAAATAAAGATCTCCTCTTTCTTTACATTTCTTTACAGAGGGTTTTGAACCTCTGTACTGCTCTCAGCTTTTTTCTTTCTTTTTAACTCATTTCAGGATAGTGAAATATGCCAAAGTGCCTGAGCTGGATCTCTCTCCCTCCCTTTCCTTTCTCTACCTTTCCATCTCTCTCTCTCCAGGAGTAGTACAAGAGCACTATGCTGTAGCCATGGACCACCTGCTGACTGGACATCTCAGGTGCTCTCCAACAGTTTACTTTTACAGCCTGTACTGCAAAAGCCAACATCAGCATCACTTAGTAAGGTAGGAAGTCTGCTCACCCAGGCCTGCAAGACCTTCCCTCTTACCAGCAGCTTCCACTCACTCTCCAATGTTTCTGTTCAGGGTGGGACTGAAAGAGGTGACCCACAGCCCTGTCCTTCACCAGAGCACTGAGCTAAGCTACACAGCATCCTGCAAACTTTTTCTTCCTTTCTCTTTTTTAATTCTGATTAGGGACTCATGCATGTTCTTTTGTCTGAAGTGATGCTGCAGTAACTGCAAAATGCCCAGTGGTGTTTTTGCTGTGGATGTGCTCTAGATCAGCCGCATTTCAGCCTGGAAAGGGGGACAGGGGGCATGTTTATATTCTTGCAGGTGGGAAAATGCAGTAGACAGCATATTCTGTTCCAGGCTAGCTGTACAGTTCATCTCCAAATCCCAGGTTCCTCCATTAAAACCTACCCCCTGCCCCAGGGAGCAGCCTGGCAAGCTCTTCTGACCCAACAGCACTGGCAGCTGTTTGGCAGCTTCTGAAGTGGATCCAATCTGGTATGAGTTTGCTACACTTTCATTTTGTCTACATCTTCCAAACAAATAACCGAGTCCAGAATCCCAAGCTGTGTTTTGCAATGAAAATGCTTCAACGTCTGGGAATTGCTTCTGCTGCAGGGAAGATATAGAGTGCTGTTAACTGTTTAAAGGGTCAATGGAGAAGGGAAGGCCAAACACTTGCCTTAAGGGCTTCTTAATGAAAGCCATGTGGTTAAAGAACTTGGTGGAACTGAGGGAGCCTAGAGATGTCTCTCTCTCTCTCTGGGCCAGTGCCCTCAACATTTTGGGGCCAGCATTTTTCTGCTAATAGCTGAGATAGTCCATGAATCTTCTTTTACTATCAGACCTCTAATTGGAAACACTATACCTATGCAGTACACTATATATGAGCTGTGCTGAACAATAAGTTTCACTGAATCGCTGTGCCTCCTATTCCAAGCCTTGCAGGTGACCAAGACTAATTGAGAATTATTTTAGTTTGCAGAGAGATGTAACTTCTCATCTTCAACACAACTAGACTTGACGTGAGGAGCAGCAAAAAGGGAGAGTTCAGCAGTGTTCAGGACCACGTTGCTTAGTGACATTCCCATACAATCCAAGGTAAGAGAATTAATCAAATAACATCTGACCCAAATCTTCACTTAGAGCTGGAAAATAGCAGGGGAAATATATCTGTAGGAAGGCCAGCTTTCCGTTCTTGCTTGTACAGAGTCTGACAGAAGAAAAAATAGGAGAAAAGAAATTCTTATCTTCTATCCAGAGGTCTCTAGAGATCTTGATTTTTTCCCCTTGCAGTGGCCTCAGAGCATCCACATGACTGGACTTCATGGATTGTTTGGATTATATTACAATATGGATGTGAGTAGACAGTATCAAAACTTTTCCAAGCAAATATGGTTGCCTTATTTTACAGTTACAGAATGGGGCAGGATGCCATTCCCATACTTTATGAGAAAAAGCAATAGCACAGACAAAACTTCTGACCTTGGTTTATTCCCTTTACTGCACTTCCAACCCCATCTCTTCTTAACAGACCACTCCTCTCTAAAACCTAATTAAAAGACAGGCTGCAAAAACTAATTTAACCTCTCCTTAGTATTTCTTAGTATTTCCTATCTCCCCATGAGAAATCCCAACTGGAGAGTTAGAAACAAATCCATCAAGATTTCCACTTCATTGATCACAGAACTAATGGGAGTCCATTTATTCTCTCATTCCTTATATTACTTCAGAGCAGCAACAGGGGACTGATCTTAAGTCACAGTATTTCCTGAGGAAGGCATGTCAGTTCAGGACATGTGTACCTTTAAGCTAAATTTTGCCCAAATACAGAGACAATGGATCAGCTCAGTGCAGCACCTCTTCTTTTCCTGCCATACTAAGTTTTTATTCAACTTTCCAGCTGCTCTGACTCAGGTCGGTGACTTGCCAAAGGTTAAAAGCTGAGTCAGGAGCTTGGAAACCCACAGTCCTGCTGACTCCTAGCTCAGCTTGGACCATACAAGCCCTCAGTGTCAAGCCTCTCCCCACTTTCATCAATCTCTCCTGTCCCAGAGCAAACAGCTTTCTTCTTGGAAGAGGTAATAACCTTTCCAAGCCCCTAAATGAGCAGGATGGGCACAGCTGCACTAGAACACACCTGTGCTTTTTCTAGCCAAGTACCTTGTAAGTATCTTGAGAGTGGCTGATGTCAGGTAAGTTCAGAAGAAAAAATTGTCTTGCAAATGAGCTGGTTAAGATTCCCAATCCCTAAGGCATAAGCAGATGGTTCCCCTTCCATTTACAGCTCTCTCTAGAGCACTGCCCTATCCCAAGCTACATCCAGCTCCCAGAAATACCTCCTGGCTTAGAAGTGCAACTCCTGTTCTCTGATGACAGCACTGGCATATGAAGGCTTGGGTCATATTTACCTCCCTTTTTGAGCATACCCCTCTCTCTCCATCCTTGCTGCAGCTCTGCCCTGACCACAGTGCAGGGCATCCTGAAGCTACGTTGCAGTCCTGGCCTAAGCTGCAATCCCAGCTGGTGGTAGGATGGCACTGGCTTGCTGCCCAAGGACTGACAGATTTTGAACAGGACTCATCTGATGGGCTGCTGACAGACCCATCTCAATTAATCATGTTAAGTGTCCTCTACAGCCCACTGGGATGTAATCAGTGGAGGCTTGGGCATGGATCACCACATCCGAAAGTAACTGCCTACATTCATACAGATTATGGGAGCTGGAAGGACTAGTTTAGATGTATCCTCCACATCACAGACAGCTAAAATAAAGCTGGGTAAGTCCTTTCTTGTGTCCAAATGAATCAAGGAGATGGCCAAATTTTTTTCTCTATGCAAAATCCTCTACTTCCTCTGTATTCAGTGAGGAGTCTTAAGACTTGATCTCATGCTATCTAGGAGAGGTCAGTCAACGCCTATTCTCTACTCACCCTCATCTCTCAGTGGCATATTTGCATACAGAGCAACTTCCATTTGATCCTAACTTTCTTCACTTAGAAGGTTGTTATTCCAGAAAGCATGTAAATGATCTGAAGTGCACAGATGAGACAATCCCTTACAGCAGCAATCCTACCATTAGATTGGGATGTCCCAGACATAAACCCCAAATGAGTAACCTGGAGTACATTTGTACTTTAAGTTCTTTCTTTTACCAATGGTTTAAGGAAGACCCAACCAAGCTCAATGTGCTGACAATTCATTATCACCAAGACAGCAAGAGACCTTGTTCCTAAATAGCTACCAATCCGTTTTGAAACAACGCTTTTATAGAGAGGCATGACAAATACAAGCAGAGTTAAACCAAAGAGATTTGCTAGGTCTGCACTGTGCCAAGTCACTGGAGAAGGACTTGCTTTGAACTTGGTTTGGGGAGATTTTGCTTTTTTCTTTTTTTTTTTATTAAAAAAAACAAATGCATGTAATCAGCTCTCCTCAGCAAGCACCTTGGTATCCATGAATCACTGGTGGCTTTGTGAAGTCTTTGGGATGATCAGAACAGAAGGTAGTGCCTCTTTAAGAAGTTATTCTGTCAAGGAAGATCAGAACAGTGGCTGTTAGAACATATTCAAAATGGTATCTTTCCTACTTAAGTTTGCTTCCTGGCAGAGATCTCAGAGTGTCTGGCAAAGTTGATAATGAACGATATTGTAGGAAGAGAAACTTGATGGGGAAATTGGGGCACGGTCTTACTGGGCTATACTCTACCCTCAAGGCTGGTGTAAGAGCAGGGGAGACTCCAATTCCTTTCACCCGAGTGGGTAGCGATAGCCAAAATTTCTTCAGTATTTCTTCCATGGCGTGCCTCCAAGTAGAGTCCTCATAACAAAGCTGGACTAATATCCCAAAATAAGTGCAGATACCCTCAATGGAGTCTGTAATTATTCTCTCTGCTGCCTGGCTGCCCTCTCCCCTGCCTTCCCTTTGGGCCTGGACACCTGTGTTGTACTGTGATTGCCTCTTCATTTATGGCAAACAAGTCTGGATTCTCCCCTTGTATATTTTTTAAGGCATTTTGAACAAATCTGGTTTCTTTTTTCTCTCTTTTTGTCTCGGCGTGTGTTTTTAATTGGATCCACTGCTGTACTCTCCCTGCTTGCTAATGCTTTTCTTTGGGGAAGCACAAGTTTTTAACAACCCTGCAAGTACTCACTCCTCCTTGCCAAGCCAAGTCCATTTCTTTCTTGGGGATAACCTGCCTCTGACCTACTTGTCAGCTATACAAAAAATGTGGTGCTTTCAGATTAGCCTACTACTGTTCAGAATCACAACATTTAGCCATAATTTGCATACCGGCAGGAGAGCAGCAGAAAGTCACACATGGTGGTTTCTGCAGGAAGGCTGTGTACTTGCCCACAGGGATATTACCCGCTGATTCCCAATATTCAGAAATGCCTCCCCTAGGTGCTTGCTGTCCTTCTGTACCCGCTATGCAATGCTTTTTGGGCAGAGCCTTGAGCTTAAAGTCAGGCATTGGTGTCAAGGATTTCATCCTTTTCAGTTTCTCTATGGTATCATTTGCTTCAAGGAACATTCCTGTGGTTGCTGCCAGGCTCCTGTCCAGAGGAAAAGATTCAGGTGGCTTCGTTCCCTTTGTCTTTGCCAGACGTTTACATTCCTGCTGATGCTGCATCATGGAAGTGTCACACACTGGTGAGCACTGGCAGGAGAGCCTGGCCTCTGCTGCCTGACTTCTGCTCCCTGGCCCTAGCTCCATGGCACAGGGCATGGAGCAACTGAGAAATGAGTGATTTACATGGCTTTGGTTAGGAGACCCACTAAATATATTTTATACCAATAACTCCGTGTTAATTAGCAGCGCTTCCCAGGCTGGATTGGCAGCCTGAATGTAGAGTACATTAACAATTGTAGTGTTGAACTAATTTCCCTATCTACCCTCTGGTCATAGAATCACAGAATTGTTTGAGTTGGGAGGGCCATTTAAAGGCCATATGTTCCAACTCCCCTGCAGTGAACAGGAATGCCTACAGCAGTTCCATCAGGTGCTCAGGGCTCCTCTAGCTTGCCCTTGAGTCTCTCTAGGGGTGGGGCACCCATCAGCTCTCTAGGCAACTTGTGCTAGTGCCTCACCATCCTTCTTATAAAAAGCTTTTTTTCCTTATCCACTCTAAATCTCGTGTCTTTTAGTTTGAAATCATTTTCCCTTGTCCTATCATAGCAGATCCTGCTAAGAGATTCTGTCCTCGTATATCTTATAGCTTTGCTTCAGATATTGAAAGATCACTAAATAAATATTTTTGCTGCAGGAACGGAGATGCAAATTGCTGACCCCAAGTGGGTTTTGTCTGGGGAGCTTCAATGTCTTTGCATTTTTGTGGCTCGGTGATAGTGGGCCCAGCTTGACATCTCTAAAACTTCAACTGCAGGTTTGATGGTCTAATCTACCCATCTGAACTAGCCCATGGCCACAAGTACTGTGACTTTAAGGTAGGGTAGGGTGGGAGATAGCAAGCTAGAAGAAAAAAAAAAACACAGGTTGTATGTAAGAACAGGTTCCCCAGAGATGTAGTGGATGCCCTATCCCTGGAGACACTCAGGGTCAGGCTGAACCAGGTTTTAAGCACCCTGATTAAGCTGTAGGTGTCCCTGTTCATTGCAGGGGCATTGGACCAGATGATCTTTAAGAGTTTCTTCCAATTGAAATGATTCTGTGGTTCTGTGTATGATCTGCAGCCTCAGGAGCTTTCTACCCATTGCAGCCAGATCTGCAAGCAGTTCTTCCAGGCCTCTTTAACCGTGCCTTGCCTGTCAGATCAAGAAAAAAAGGGTTGTCATGACACCACAAACCATATTTCTCAGGCTGAGATGTGCCAGAATTTCAAACAGATGTGGCAGTGCAAACAAGAAGCCCCCCTGGGAGTGTGCCAGGGGGTTAGAAGCCATTCGGTGCCTGTACATGTCTTTTTTGGCCTGCCCTGCAGCCCAGCCCAGAGGGGCTCAGCAAACAGTGGTACTGGAAAGGCTCAAAAGAAAAGTGCTGAGTTGGAAATTCTGCTGAAATAGCACCTGCCTAGCTTTTATTATTATTATTAATAATCCTCATTCTTTTCTTTCTTTTTTTTATTTCTTTTTTCTTTCTTTCTTTCAAGGCCACGTTTATAATTTTTGCTGCTTAGAAAAGCTTACTCCAGCCCTATTTTGCATTTGTTCTTGGCCTGAGCATTCCCATGAAGCTCTTCTGTAAATAGACGAATGTTGGTTTCAGTTCCCCTCTGAAAGCAAAAAGGGATCCTTCTGTTTCAGTAATGCTGAAACGGAGAGGGTTGGAAGGGGGCAAGAGGGGCTTTTTGGCTGGAAAGAGCCCTGGACAGATTGGGGAGGTCCTGTGGGAACAGGTTGGCTTTGTCGAAGCAAGGTTTCCCAGGGAAGTGTGCCAGCTCATCTTTCACATCGAAAGGTCAGAAACCCACTTACAGGGAATTTGGACATTTTGAGGTTTCACTCAGTGGTAGAATGAATTATTTTTATTAGAAGTGGGGTTTTCAAAGAGAGAAAATATCTCTCCTTAGACTAACCGAGAGAGTTAGAAAAACAGATGCGCTGTCAGGCTCATCGGCACTTTGTCAGAACTGAAACCAAAGTGCACCATGTTCAGCTGCACACAGGTGGGAAACACTTGCTCTTGGTTTAACTTCTCCATGTCAGCTGTCTGGTCAGCAAAGAGCAATGGGCCTTTGGGAGAGGCAGAGATGTTAGCAAGGAGAGAGGGGACAGGGTTAATAGTGTGAAATAAAGAGAGGTACAAGAAAGCTGTATCTGTTGAATCCATACCTTTGATCTATAGCTCTTGTATTTAAAAAAGTTTTGGTTTTTTAAAATTATTCTTTTGCTCTTGTGGCAATTTCTGGGTATCCTGGGGGCTGGCTCCTATCCTTTGCTGGAATTAAAGAGCAACATGCCTGCTGCTCTTGGAGAAGGCAGGAAAGTGCTGGCATAAGAACGGACAGTAAAAAACATTTTTGCCTCCTTTCTCTGAAGGTTAGGGAAGCCTAACCTTATGTAGCCCCCATGACGGGTATTAAAACAAGTAGAGCTACCCTCATCTTTATTCCAGCTGTAATTTGCTGTTGATTTTTGCCTTAAACTGAACTACCTAGTACATGAAAATTTCTTTAACTTGACTCTCTCCTCAGCTCCTGTCTTAACTCCTGTGGCAGCCTGATAGCAGGAGAAATAGAAATTTAGCTTCATCAAAATGTCAGTTGAGCAACTTTTATAACAAAATGAAACAACTGTTCTCTTGGATGACCCAGTTCTGGTAGTAGTGGTGTGCAGAAGAAAAGGTCATTTGTATTTAAATAGAGTGGGAGCTGAATGCTCCCATGAAACCCAAGTGTTTGGGGAAGCAGGGCAGTTCAGGGACTGAGCTCACTCTTTAATTCTGAGCAGTGCTATCTCAATCACCAGATCTCTGTTTAATGGGGAGATAATTCACAAGAACACATCATGGCCTACAAACCTATTCCCTGCATTTCTGCAGCTGTGTGGGCAGCTGAGGGCATGACAAAGTGTGAAGGAATGGTGCATGGTTGTGGGCAACCTGCTCCCAAACAGGGACGGTCAGTCCGGCTCAAAGGAGCAAGCTTCAAAGTGCAGTGGTATTTCTTCACATTACCCACACTTCTCATGAACTTCTTGTGAGAAATGCCTTTCTCAATGAATGCTGAAGAGGCCAGAAGTAGGAAAGGGGTTTGTCGTAGAGGACAGCACCTATTAAACACAGTGATCTACAGGGCACACTTTGCAGGAAGGAGCAGACTAATAGGAAGTGGGGGGATGGGATCCAGTGTGAGAAAGGATATTGCTATAACCCTCTTATGTATGCTCTTTCTCCAAGCAATTTGACACTGGCCCCAACAGGAGAGCACGTGCTTCGGGCCAAAGGGGTATCTTCCTGAAGTGAATCTGGGCTTTTTAGGAACTAACTCACCAAAATAAGAACTAATACAATTGGGACACGCTTGCTGAAGCCACCAAATGCTGTCCGAGCTCGGGGATCTCACACAACACAGAGTTCAGTAGCAAGAATAGAAGACAGTGAGTGACAAGCCTTACAAAGAGCAGTCCAAAATTCCCTCCCACAGAATAAATATCATGTTTACCAGTGCTGTCAGCACCCAGTGCCCACTTCTGGGCAGGAGCTGCACACCTGCAGAGGACTTCCCACTGAATTTGATCTTGGTCCCTCCCTTTCTTTAGCTGAGCAAGGTAGGAAAGGCTTTATTTAGCTATTTATTTAGTTGACTTACTGCATGTAAATCAATTCCTCCTTTGTGGTCCTGGCAAGGTGTCAGCAAGCAGGAGAATGCGTGGGAGCGGAGGCTCCTGAGTGGTTGCACAGAACAATTCCCTGCCTCTTCTCTGGCTCGGAAAAACGGTTTCCCAGCAGTGGGTTTCCATATTGTTCCGCTGGAAGAAACAGAGCCAGGCATGTTCTCTCTGGGTCTGATCTTATCTAAAAATGCTCCCATCACTGTATTGCGTAGGTATGGGATGGCTGTGGAGAACCCTATTTTGGCAGTCTTCAGCAAGCTGTATGGGAGCTCTGATTTTCACATACCCTGCAGCTCATTTTGTCTCCTTTACATCTCAACTTTTCTCTTTGATCTGAGAGAGACAGTGCTTCCTCCTTTATTCCCTTGTTAGGTTTCAGGCCCCGGAGGATGTATGATCATTGAGCCATGATCATACAGAATCTGATTCAAAGTCAGAGACACCTCTTTTTCCATCTGCTCCCTCTGAGAGAGAGAGAGAGAGAGAGAAGAAAAGTGACACAAGCAATATCAGAACGGAAACTGAAATTGCCCAGCAGGGAGGAAGATGATTTATGTGAGAATAATCTTTTGTATCTGAACCATAAAGGCAGCTACTCACCAGACACTCACAGTGGGTCAGAGCCACAGTCTGGACTCAGAGCTGGACCAAAACTCTCTTCTCCCTTCACCAAGGTGAATTTGTTGATATTTCTAAATCTGGGATCCCACTAGCAATGGGCCTGAATCAGTTCTGCAGTAGCGTTCAACCTGGGAGACCTTTCTCTAAAGTCACGCACTCCTGTTGAAACCAAACAATTAGGACTGGCTAATATGGACTTCCCTTGCTTCCTCATGAGAAGAACCGGGTGCCAGTAATATCATTCAGGAAAGCCAGCAGTCTGGGAGAGATGAGAGCAGAAAGAACTTGTCTGACATATATGTCCTGATGTGCTCCTCTTTTCCTTTACTTCATCCATATTTCTTCCTTTCCTTTCTGCTCCTGCATGCCTTCCTCACCCTCAAGCTACATCACTGAACCTACCTTAAGGATATCCATACATCTTACATCAACAGGGCTTTCTGATCAGCTGCAAAGAATATGTCAAGATTTTCCCCCAGACCCCTTTGGTGCAGGTGAGCGAAAGACCAGGGCTGCAGGTATCCAGCAAAGCAGTGCTGGTACAGCCATGCAGTCACTGATCTTTTCTGAGAAAGGGTCTTGTGGCTTAGCTGAGGCTGTGACAGGTTTCAGATATGGTCCTGCCCCTTCTTAGCAAACCTACCTTCAGAACAGCAAATTGGCAGACACACCAGGTTGGCTGGACCCCAGGTCTTCCTGGATCCCTTCCCTGACTTCTCATCATGCATGTTTTAAATTACTGTTTAAATCAAAGATGTCAGTGATTCAGGCCAAAGGGTTTTGCTGAGAGGTAATCTCATACTTCTTCTCTGGCATCCTTCCTTGTGTTGATCCCAGAACCAAAGCCTTGGGGATCACGAAGGGGCTGCCATCCCATGCTACACGGTCCATTTCTTTGGATGACCAGAACATTTCACCCAACATTTCCTGCTGTGAGAAGGACACAAAATAAAAATTACACTTGCATGTTTGTTATTCCACAAGGGATTGCATTACTTTCAGGGGCTTGGGAAGAGTTTGAGATGGTTGTTTGCAATGATGTGAGTGCTGTAGGGACTGTTCTCAGAGAATATTCAGTTTTATAGGGTTTTGGCTCCAGTAACCCAGCTAAACTGGTGTTTGCTTCCCTGAAGCGAGGTCACCTCCTGCTGATGTGTCACTGCATAGGGATACATGTACCCACACCCTACCAGTGGTCCCACATTTGAGCTGAAAGAGACTTTCAGAGCCACTGCAGACCAGGAGTGTTAGAGAACAGCCCAGATCCTCTGAACAGGGACTGTGGGACCTAAGACTGAGGGAGAAAGAATCTAATAGCTGCTGCCAAACTCTGCAGGAGAGGGGAAATTCCTTGCTAAGCATAGTGGATATTAATGCATACCCCAGCAAAGACAGCATATCCCACCAGGGGCAGTACCTTTACCATCAGTAATATTGGAACACAGAGCAACCTCTTCTGGTTTAGAAGGTGTTTCACTATCTGCAGCACTGAATTCCCACCGCCCTCCCCTCATTTCTGTGTCACAGCAATGCTGACATCAAGATGCCTCTGGTGGGATGGCTGGCATTGTGGATTGGCATTGCATTCTATTCCAGGTCCAAGCATTATCTGACCAAGCGAGATCTAGGAGGTTAATCATGCTGTAGACTTGCCCCTGATGGCTAAAGTTAAGTGTGTAAGTCAGAAATTTGCTTTGACGGAGCTCTGCTTGCACTTCTGTATTTACCCATCTCTCCCAAGGTCTTCCTACTTTCTCTCCCTTCTTACATGTCTCTCTAGCACAATCTCTACTGGAATTTTGCTAGACTTAAGAGACCTTTTTATAAAAGCCCAATAAAAAGAAATGATTGTGGCTTTATAAAATGCATGAACATGAAAAAGTCAAAAGCCATAAACTTGTCTCCAGCTGAAAAGCCTCTACATGTGGACTAATGCTCTCAGGCAGGAGTGAGGTTCCTGGAGTTAGTCTGAGGGACACAAATCAATTTCATTTCCATCCCTGGCAAAATCTTTAATCTTGGCACCTCAGCAGAGACCTCAGGATCCCTTTTATAGGGAATGCTTCCCTCATGCCCTACTCGATCATAGTATAGCTCTGTTAGTTTCCATGCTTCTATCCTCTTCATCAGTCCCAGCCATGGACTTGTATATCTAACAGTCTTACCTTGCAAAGGTGCTCCAGCAGATGGGAAGGCTATCTCCTCATTGTGATCTAACCTACTTACAGCTTTTGACACCTGGTTGCTTCTCTTCTGCTCTTTAAATGCTGACTCCAAACTGACTCAGCTCCATACTGTTGCTACATCCTATTCTTGTGGATTTAACAGACTGGAAATCACAGTCTTAACAGTGACCAAAAGTAACTACAGTTATGTCAGTATAGTTCTCAGTTGGATCATTAATACGCTTTTTTCCTTTAAAAAAAAATATGTCATCATGCACTTGTCTCATATCTGTTTTCTGTGGTCAGTCAATGCTTTCCCTGGCATCCTAGGAACTTTCACAGAAATATTCTGGTGAACATTAAAACCACTCTGGTTCTAAGAGATTCCCATGGATAGATACTGATTTTACATGACATTTACTCAGACGTGTCTGGGACATCAGCAATACTGAAAAAAATACTAGAATTCTTTCCCTCTTTCAGATAGAAGACAAAAGAAGAGAACATTCACATCTCAGTTATCCGCCCTGAATTTCTAAATGAAGTTACTCTCAAAAATGAAATAACAGTCACCCTCACATCTCAGCAAAAGTTTGGTAGCAAAGTACTACTAGAATGATGGATCATGTTTTTAAAGAGATTTCTTTGTATAACAGAATAGGCATTACAAATAATTCCCTGGAAACTATTCAAATTGAGCATTAAACCCAACTTCATAATTTTCGTAAAATTTCAAATTTGGAGCCAAAGTACTAGGCAAAATAGAGCACCAAGCCCAGATATCTCCTACTTTAAGAGAAGGTTAGAAAGAGACAAGAATCTACAATCACAGATGATTTTTTATTTATTTATTTATTTTTAAATCAATTGACCTTGGTAAGAGCACACAGAATCCTTTGTGGAGTACAATCTGGGTGGTTCAGGAAGCCAATTCAATTTATCTCCTCTTTTTCTAACTTAGTCTACAGTGACTCTCAATTTTCTTCCTTCTAAAATGAGTGTGTCCATACAAAGCCCTCCTAGCACTTACAGGTTAAAGAAAAGCATTTGTTTTCTGCTTTATGCTCAAGGAGAAGGCAGAATATCAAACCTACTTATGGAGAGAAAACATTGATCTGGCTCTTTGACTGAAGTCCACAAGACAACAAAGGAGTCTTGTTCTTCTCCCATCTATTTTGTCCTATCAGCATTTCAAGTTATCTTGAAACAGGCAATTCTTTTACCTGAGATGGATGTGGACTACCCACTTCATCTTTTGTCATCTCTATTAAATTGGCAAATTAGTGCCAATGGCCAAAGGGCAGCATGTTCAATTTTCTGTTCTCCGGGGACATCTATTTTGCAAGAGAAGAGACATGGCCAAGAGTAAATCACACAGACCTTCTGAGCTAGAAGTTTATCTCTAGGGCTCACAGCAATTCAATCAACCTCATATGTGATTAACCCCATTATGAACTCAGTCTGGGAGGAGATTCCTAGAGAAACATCTCTGTGCAAGGAGAGTATCAAGGTCTGTGATTTTTGCCTAACATCCCGTTCTCTGATTACGTGCCTCCAATTCCCCATGCTTCCAGTCATTCCCCTTCTCCAGAGAAAGAAATGAACTAATGATATGTGAAGCAACTAAATTGGAGGTAATAATTAATGACAGAGCAGAAATTTAATTTGTGTGAGTAAAGGGAGATCTTCATGTAATGAGAAGCTAAGGAAGGATTAGCTCCACAACACAGAGGTGACCTTAGAACTTCTGTACAAATGTTTTGGGAGAAACAGACCTGAAAACTACAGAAGCAGAGGTTAGTCCCTGCTTTGAGGTTTGTCACTGCAAAAACATTAACACTTCACACCTCCATAGATTGATGAGTTAGATCTGAGGAGGAGAAAGTCAGGTTTGGTTTTGTACCATTTCTGTCTGGAGGGTTCAGCCATGGGCTAACCTCCATGCCCTGTAACATTTCAGAGCAATCAGGGAAGACAGACAGATGGAAACACAGGGGGATGGAGGGAAGCTGATTTATATGCAGCTGAAACACAGCCGTGGGGCTGCCGCCAAACCATGTAGATGTGGTGGCAACACAAACAGAGACACACAGAACAGCCTGTGCAAATATAAACACTGCCACACGTGATGAGGGTTCACCGAGTTCATGCAAACACCAGGGAAAGAAAAGAAAAAAAAAAAGAGGCTTAGCTAGAGAAACAAGTGTAAAGATTATGTCAGAAACAAGAGTTCTGTTAAACAAAACAAATAAATGAAATTGCCCCTTCTCTTGTCCTGCAGAAAAGCATGCTTAGATATCAGAAATTTGCAACAGAATTAACAGACACAGCCCATCTTCTGGTGTTCCAGGTGATATTCTTAACACTCCTGTACATAACAGTTGTCATTACTGATCAGTTTTCCTCTCCTATCTAGATCTTGTGGCCAGTAGTTTATTAAATCATATGCCTCAGATTGATTATTATGTTTCTTTCTCTGTCAGTTCAGGGTTGTTTCCAAATGCAGATAGCTCATTACAGAAATCTGGCCTGGCACAGGCTGCTCCAGCAAACTGTCATTTCTTCTCTAGCTTTCCCATGTGAATTTACATCAAGTCCAGCAGAGACTAGAAGTCATCATCCTGTTAGAAGGGGCTCGCATGGAACGAGTTTCTGGATCTGTGTATAGTCCCTGCAGGCTAAGAATTACAGGGTAGAAACCACTGAAGTAATTATTGCTGACTGCCATCCTAGGACAGAAGGGGCATGGAAACTAAACATTCAGCCATAGCTGAGGATGTCTCCTCCACCACCACGAAGTCCTACTGGCCACAGATGTAATAACAAACCATATTCTTGCTTTGGAGTATCATATTGCAGAGATGCCAGTGCAGCATTTTTATCAGCACCAAACTGCAGAAAAGACTGGATTCCATATAGTTGGCTTTCCAGGATGGAATGCTTTTCCTTCTCAGCAACAGCTATTGCAGCATTTTTCCTGTTGCACGTGCCCCTTTATTCACACCCTGATGTTCCTCTAACACATGTCTCTTTGCTGCCATCCTTTGGCAGCCTCCAGGTAGAAAGAGGGATCAGAGTCACTGAATGCTATCTATGAAACCTTCAAATACCCCCATCAAAAGCTGAGCACTCAACAAAGCTGCGGTGTCTTACCAAGGGTCTGCAGGGACACCACAGTTTCCTTTGGGCTAAGAGATTAGATGGTTGGAGCATAGGATTGTAAGCCAGAAGGCTCCCATCCAAGCCCAGCCACTGACTCAAAGTCTATAACCACCTACAGGTCTTAGCCAAATACAGCTGTAAGCAGAAAGTTATATCCATGAGACTGATGAGACAGAGTGTACTTTTGTTTGTTGCTGTCCGTAATATTGGCCTGAGCATGCCACGCTTGTTAGTTAAAATTGGTAGAGATATCCTTGAAGAGTATGCCTTGCCATTTCAAAACCCTGAGCTATAGACACTCATGCTGCCTGCTTGTCCTTTGTCCGCCCGCAGAAGTCAGCTCCAGAGATGCAGAAAATACCCCAAACTTCCACTGCTGCAGTCTTACTTCTTTCACAGGGTGGTTCTTCCCTACAGAAGAATGGGGACAAGACTAGGAAAATGAAGTTTCACATTTTGTATCTGTAACATAATGGAAAGTATAGCAATAATAGAAGAGCAGCAAAATTGTAGGCTGCAGCAAATGAGAGCAAGCCCAAATGCAACAGCTGCGGATGCAGAAACAAAGGAAGAAAAACTGCTTACCTTTAGCAGACCTCCAATATGCAGAGATCTCCAGTGAGATAGCTTTGCCCCCACTGCCAATCCTTAAATGAGGTCTGGGAAGGGGTGGAGCCAGGATCCACCCCTTCAGTCACTTAGAGGAATTGCATGCACCTGGGCTCCCTTGGGTTGGCCCTGCCTTCTCACCAGGTGCTCAGTCACTGTTTCAAGCCATGACTTAGCATTTCTGCTGCAGTACCCTATAGTTCCTTGTTTCTGTGGAATCTTTTAGTCTGCATTGAGTTAGATGCATTGTGCTGGCTTGTAGATCATCTCCAGAGGTCCCTTCCAGCCCCTACAATTTTGTGATTCTGAGAATCTCCCTCAGGTACTAATCAACCTGCCTGCAATAATAAATAAAAAATATATGTTATGCTATTTCAAGACCTTAGACTATCATATTAATTTCCTTCAGAGTCATAGTTCATTGATGATTCTTCCCTTTTTCTTCATCATTTTAAACTCTACAAGACTTTCTCAACAGTTGTTAGGCTCTGATGTTACCTCATCTACTAGATGACTGTGCCTTTGCTCTCCAGACAGATTGAGAAATGAAAATGAAGTGACTATTGTTTTTTGCATCATATTTTTGATAAGGGGACTGGAGTGAACTCTAAAATATAGCAGAAAATGCCATTTGTTTTTTCAGAAATGCATCGAAATGTCTCCACATCTGTTTATATTCTCCAGTTCTATATCTCATTTCCACAGGGACTGAGCAACTCTGCTTGGTCTCATGTTGAAGTCTGGATATTTGTTCTGACTCCTTGGGAAGGCTGTACAACCCAAAGCATAGTTCTTTTGGATACATCTCCATTCCAGAAAGATCACAGTTCAATTTTTTTTTCCTTTTTGTATTTATAAAGTTGTGTTTGTAGTGTGAAGGAGGTTCAGTTGACAGTCCTGGAAATGCAGGTCTTAGCCATAGTAGATGCAATGCAGATTTCACCACTCCACCCACTGGCAACAAGACCTTAACTTGGAACACTGGGGGGGGAAGAAAAAAAAAAAAAAAGAAAAAAAGAGCAAATAGAGTTCACTCTCCGTGACCAAATGTTAGCTCCTCTGCTGTACAGTCAATAAAAGTGGCAGTTTTGAAGCAAAGGCAGATCAGGGCAAGTCTTGCTTACCGTCTTTGGATTAGATACCATCTGTTCTTCCATTAATAATCAGTTCCAAACACACACATTTCACCAACTTTCCTTGGTTCCAGCCAGGAACTCTGCTAGCAATGATTCAGAGTTGCTCCCAAACCAATCACCAGCACCAACCTCAGTTCATGCAGTACTTTGAAGATCTGGAAGGTTGATAAGAATCCGTATTTCTCTTGGTTATCCTGCACACACCATCCAGCTCTCACTATTCCCCAGCTCCACTGGAATGCATAACCAAGCCAAGATTGCTATGATGCACTGGGCATGCGGGAGGGCCAGCAGAAAGCCTGACAGCAACCATGGCTTCAAATTAATAAAACAAAACAAAGGGAAAAAAGTTGAAAAACAAATTAAGGAAGACAACCAACTTCTATATAAAACTTTTCCATCTGGAATTTCTTCTGCAAAGAAATATCTTAGCTAAAACCCATACCAGCACACAGACAACACCAAACGTGTTTGGAAAGCAGGTAGATTGTTCTTATGGTTCCATCGCCCTTTTTTTTTTTTTTTTTATCATTTGGAGACAATTCCATTCGTATTTTGTCCCCCTATCCTTCACGGGAGCCCCTTGGGAGCATCTACAAAGTAACCATGTTTTGACTTTCTTGAAATTCATTCTTAGCTCCTCTTTTTTTAGAATATGAAAGGCAATCTTAGTGCTCATTAGGTTTCTGAGATATGTGACCATTATGTTTCATTTTTCCCATTAGTATCTAAGCATACATTCATCTGTTCCCTTTCTTTTTGTTTATACAGTTTATAGGGCAATCTAGTATTGGTTTATGAATGAATTTCATGAGAACCAATGAGATTAAGTGAACTCTATTCGTAACATTTGTTTTAAATGTGATACATTTCTCCTCCTCCTCTGATTCAAAGACATGAAATCTATTCTATGGAAAACATGAGCTTTGGAAAATGTTTTTAAGGAATAAGATGGGTAAGACCAGATGAGAGAATGGTTACAAGTGATTCTTTTTTTCCCCAGAAATGGCCATTAACAGGTGTTTGTAGGTGTTGGCAATGGACCTACAGGTAAATGAATGGAAACCTTTGGTCACCCACAACACTGATCTTTTCGGTAGAGCTTGTATCACACGAATAAAGTGTGAAAGAATGTGAAATCTGAAAGGGCACTTAGAACTGCCCCCGTACTGTATAACTTCAAGCTCATTTTGTCCAGGCTAATTAAAACCTTTTGGAACTAAATTTCTTTCAGACACAGAATCATTGTTTCAGTAATCAGAAGAGTGTGAAGACTTGTGTGGTATTTACAGCTGTCAGTGATTTCATGAGCTGTTGTAAACATCCCTGCCACTTAAAGATCATGAAGCATTTTGAGAATATGTTGACCATATACTGTCACGGTCAGCGCCTTTTTAGTAGAAATGAAAATGTACTTAAGACCCCATGGCTGGCTGTGATGGATTGGTTTGCATCGTAAAAAGTGAAATGCTTTAATGAAAGTGTGCTTTATGAGTCTAGCTGTTAGAAATGGGGGTGTCATCACACTGTAACCTTCCAGTTCTTGCTGTCTAGGATGAATCAAAGGTGACTGGACCAGTAATTTATTACAAAGACAGGTGCTGGAGACAGCAGAGAAGAAGCAAACAAGAAAGTAAGAAAGCAAGATGGAGAGATGGACATACTTAACTACAAGATACAGTTTGCCCGGACTACAGCTTACTTGCACACCAGATGTCTGTATGGTTCAGGCTGACAGCACTGCAAAGGGTGAGAAGTTTAATGCTGCCCAGAGCCAAATAGAAGGGAAATAAATAAAACAAAAACAAGAGTCACTTTGCAGTGTATTTCCTCTTAACCCACTTCACCAGTAAAACCTCGTTCTTTCCAATGAACAACACACCATTCACTAACACTTTCTCCTGCAAACATGTGTTTGGAGTCTTCCTCCCAGCTTGATCAGACCAACTGAAAAACTGAGGGAGTTGTAAAATGCACCTCTCTAATTAGTTTATTAGTTTGAGAGTGAAGGACTTGAGTGAAGAAATGTAATAATGTCAGTTCTATGATATTTGAATAGGCTTATTTACATTCTTCACCTTATATTTTTCTTTTTCTACCCATCTTCCTTTCTTCAACTCTCTCCCTTCCCCCAGCTATCACTGTTTGTTTCTTGCTTCTTGCCAAGTCCATCACATACCTGGGGTCAACTAGACAGTTCTGCAGATGGGTTGACAATACTGCAAAACAGTCAGTATGAGATGTTCCTGTCTGGCCTACAGATGGGAGACTCATAAACACTTGATACACCCAGTCCCCTATTACTGGTTTAACAGTTTTTTATTGGAAAGCCAAAAACTTCCCCAGGCAACGTAAGTAGTTGCCATATGTTCAGGATACTAATAGTGCCTCTAAAAATTCACGTGTTTTTATGCTAGAAGAAAAAGTGAGATTCTTTTCTTTCTCGTATGTTTTCAGTGGTTTAGAAACAATTCAACTATATGGGTTGTTCTGTGGGTATTGGCAGGCTTTGCCAATTGGATGTGTGAGGGTGTGAATGATGCTTTTTGTCTTAAGTCATTCATATTGATTGCATTCAGAACATTCTGCGTCAGTATCTTCTGGCCCTGATGATACCTCATCACCGCTCCTCAGAGGCACCACCACTTAATATGCCTGAGTCAGAGCACAGACTAAGTGGTAGAAAAAGGCTACTTCATACCTCCAGAGCTTTGCTCAGCCCTGCACAGAGCAATGGACTTATTTGAAGCTTGACTGTCTTCAAGTGAGAGATAATTAGGAGCCTCCTTTTCCCAGTATGATTCCAAGTGTGAGCTTAGGGCATCTACCTCTGCATAAAAAGAAAATCACAGGGCGATTCTTCCATGTGTGGGGCCTAAAAGTGTTCTAATATCCCACTGGAAAAATCAATCTTCTTTAATTCCTTTGGCTAACCAGAAATGGAGACCGTCAAACAACTACAGGTGCTTTAGGGAGCAGGGAACATGATAAAATAACCCTAATCTTTATTTTTTCATTAAGTGTTAGGAACCAAACACCTTTACACTGTCTAATGGCACCCTGAAGACGAAGGGCTTCAGCAAAGACCACATCAGCCTACAATGGTGGAGGATTCCAGCTTGCATTTGGAAGGGAAAAGCCCATTACTCTTGGTTTTCTGGCTGAATTACTGCAGAGAAATTGTATTCTTGTTTCTGAACCCCTTTTGTGGTCTGAGATTGACAGAGCATCGTTCCTTGCGCACCAAGAATATTTGAATGGTGTTGCTGCATGCCACCTTCTGTCCCAGTTATACTCGTATTTTTCTGTATATTATGTATTTAACTCCCTGAGGGAACTCTAAAAAGTTTTGCAGATCTCAGTGAAAGCAAACTGGCTTCTCAGTGAGACAGAAATGAAGTGTGCTGAGAAAAGAACACCTCTAAAGGGAAATTCGGAGTTATTCCCTGAGACTTGTGCCAAATTACTTTGTAGCCTCAAGGACTTGGTGGCCAACAGAGACTACATCATTCTATTAGGAAAAGGCTAGAAAAAAATGACTGAAAGTGCTAAAATGCATTGTGCACACAGTGTCACTGACCTCAAGAAGTTTGAATTACCAGCCCTCCAGAAATACATAATATAAACAAAAAATGTCTAGAGAAGAAACATGGAAGGGTGTCCACACAGAAAACACATAGAAAGAAGCACTCTGATGTAGATCATTAACAGCTAAAATACAAGAGGTAAATATAAATGCTTTTTTTTCAAACTGCGTTTGAAATATGCTAGTATCTGATGACCTCATCATACTTCCCAAATGAGGGATTTCAACCCCTTTCTGAAGAACATGCCCAGTTTGTAATAAGTGAGTTATTCCAGTGATATCTTCAAGGGAACTCCTTAGATTACTCATTAGATTTAAATCTTGGCACCTGATCAGTATGCTGCTGATTCAATACCCAAATCTGAAGAATAGCCATTGGACAGAACATTGTCCCACTCACTGCAACAGTCCTCCATGGACAGCAAAGCAGCAGTTGTGATTTCCAGCCCCAAAGTAGCAACTGACTCATCCCACCTGCATTCTTGAAGCCTTAGTGTCTTCATATCAGAGCCTATTCTTCCTTCACTGAAAGCCTGTGACATTGGAACCAGCATGTGCAACCTGGGGGTGTCTGTCTCTGCCCTTTCCTGAACAGCATTTTAGACCCATGAATAAGTTTCCATCTATCTATGATACATTACAAAAACTAATAGGCCTCAGACCCCATGGTGATCTTCATTATTACTACAAGGAACATTTCTATAGAGGGAATGTATCCAGAAATGCCTAATGCATAAGAAGTTATACAAAAGTTAGTTTCGGTGAGAACTTTATATATGCAAGCCACCTTTAAAATCTTGTTGGCTTTTTTTTTGTTGCTTTTTTTTTTTCTTTTATAAAAGGCTGCATCATCCCCAAAATATTGCTGAAACATGTGCCTTGAAAAAGCAGAATTCCTGGAAATCTGTTTCTTCTTCTGTTAGTTGAAAAGGGAAGAAGAAAATGGTCTGTGTTGGTAATTCTTTTGTTCACAATACAGCACAAAGGCCTTGGGGTCCTCTGCAGTCTTGTCAAGTACTTCTTATTGTTACTTGCACTGGGAAAACAACTTTTCTATCTTCCTAAATGTGATGCAGGAGAATGTTTATGTAATAAATCAGATGGTGAAGGCTGAAAGGACTCATTCTTATCTACACTAAGGTTCATCTCAACAGTTTCAGCCAATTATAAGTTAGGTTCCTATATCAAGCAGCTTCAGTTAAAGAAGAAAAGAAGGCATTGCCAATCTGGAATACCCTCCACCTCTGGAACAGACTAGGATAAATATTCCTTAGAGATACACATCTTTCTCCAGTGTCTAAACAGATATCTATACAGCTTGAAAATACCTAAATACTAGACAGCTTTAAAATTACGTGAGTTTAATCCCACGTTCAGAATGGATTCCTGTGTAACATTAGCCATAGCACTCCCTAGATGAATTCATTCATTTAAAAAGGCTCTGTATTTGTAATCTTTTCCTACATTTCCAAGAAAAAGAACTACATATGTTTGTGTGAGAGTAAGAGAGAAGGGCCCACTGCGGCCTCCCTTACTTCTGCTTTGTCAGGGATTGCTTGCCATGAGATGCACAACAACTCCACATCCTTCAGAAAGCATTCTTTTTCAGAACAAGCACACCTCACTGCCAAGAGGTGTTACCAACTTTGCTTCCTGCATTCACGTTCTTACACTTCCCACTTTGATGAGACCAAATGAATGTTTCTCTTCTTTTTGATATACACCCTGCAGTGACATTCCTCTGCTTCTGCCTTTGACCCAGGGAACCTGAAGACCTAAAAAAGAAAGGAAAAAAAAATACTGACTGCAAACTCAGTCCTTTCTAACCTCAGCAACCATAGGTGACTAACCTGGGACCAGCTCCTTTCTCACCATTTCATGCTGCTCCTTCAGCCTGGCCGCTGGTAAACTCCATCCCTTTTCCTCTTGGTGGGAGTTCTGGGGACTTTCCCACCCTGTGTCACCGCATCTGTTCACTAAAGCCACAATCTCACCACAGCCTCATTTGTCAAATGTGTTGTGTAAGATTCATCCTTGTGGGCTTCCTCTGGAGTAAGAAGACAACAAAAATCCTCTGTGGGAGCAGAAGCACCAGCCTGCTCTCTCAGGGTGCACTAGAAAGGGACTTTGTACTCTCCATGTCTGAGTGACTTCAGAGTTTAATCTTAACTGGATTTACAGAACAAGAGGAAGATGCTCAGAAATGCCTGAAAGTACACAGAAGAAGCCATTTTAGCACTAACAGCCCAGCTAAAAAACAGGGTGTTTCTAAGGGTACCACAGATAAACATCCTCTGGCTCCTTCACCAACTATCTGAAGATGAGTGGCTCCTGATCTGTGCTTGGGGCAGGTCCCACTTTCCAGCCCTGTTCCTAAACTGCTGCTGTGTTCCCCTGGCTGTTCTCCCTGTACTTCTAGCAATCCTTGCAGTTCCGATGTGTGGCAGTGCCAGATTCAATAAATGAGCCTCAGTAAACTTCTTAACCTCTGTCCTGTTTCATGCATACCATGCAGAAGGAAGCTCTGGAACAGACGCAGGTGATGGGACATCAGACACCTCTAGTCTGGTGGGAACAAAATGTGGAGAGGATAGCAAGGCTGAAGTTTCATATGGTCACACATCTCCATACAGCCTTCAGCAGGTAAGAGAGCTTCACTGCACAACATGGGGAAACCGAAGGAGGGCATCCAGTTCTCATGGTTAGCATGGAAGCTTCTCCCACTGTGTTTAAACAACACTGCTTTGTGGACTAGAGCTATGTGTAAATATCTTGGCTTCTCATCAAGTAACATTTCTCACCTCATTTTGTTAATGACTACCAGGAGGGAAGTATTTGGTATTCCTCATGAACTCTCATGGCAGTTCCAGGAAGGGCATATTTAGGGTTTGTCGCCCATCCCAGGCAATATTCAGCTTACAGAAGCTGCCAGGGAGCTGGAAGACTGTATAAAGACACAAGAGCAGCTGAGCTGGGTCTAACCACAAGTCCATCTAGCCCTGCAGCTTGGGGAAAGTAAGAATGGGACAAATATATATGGTATTTCCCCCCAGGACTGACTAAACATATTTAGTCTCTGCATATTTGCTAACTCTCAGTGAATTGCTTCCTCATGTACTCATCCGTTCTCCTCCAGAAACCTTTCCTGCATCTGTGACATCCTCCATCTTCCTTTGGCTGATTCTGACCCTGTATCCCCAGCCCCATTTAGTGCCCAACTCGTGGGTGTCAACCTCAGTCCCCCTTCCTTACTACCTCTAACATACAGCATCTATGAGCTGCATGTGGTGAAAGAGTTAAAGTTCAGCCCTCCAGCCAGCACACTCCAGTGCTCCAGCCACAGAGTATGTGCAGATAATGCTCCACACATGTTCTGTACTAGACAGGTATGCAAGACAAGATAGCAATCAGCTGACACATTTTGTAGTTACAAAGACTGAGAGTGCTGAGAACTCCTCACGCACCAGGAGGAAGGAGAGGGCTCAGCATGTTGGAGCACAGCGCCAGGTTCTGCTTCAGCTCTGCACAAGTGAGAAAGTTCTCAGGTTCTCCTAGCTAAAGTGTGTGAATAGCTGACCCCCTGACAACACACACACACACACACAATCGTTTTTTCCATCCATATCTCACCGGGGCAACTGAGTTTCTGGTTAAACCCAGTGCTGAGTCACTGACAAATAAATTCAAACCAATATGAAAACCTTCCTACTTGACAGCAATTCAAAGAAGTACAAATGAGCAAAAGAGATGGAAGAAAAAGAAGTGAGGAAGCCGGGAGTCCTGACGAGGGTCCTACAGGAGCTAACTCAGCACCTTCTCCCCGCAACAGCCTGTCCTAGCAAAATCAGAGCCATCTCCTTCCTGACACCCCTGCCATATAGTGACAAACCAAAAAAGTCTAATGCTGATTTCTGAGAGATGCTAAGCAACCCTCCACTTCCACGTCTATTAGGAGACGGCAGAGCTTTGCACCTGGTAGGATGAGATCTTGGTCTTGGAGGGGAGACCCCTTTTTATGGCTGGATATGAATTACAGCCATCTGAGCCCTTGTCCCATGCTGCGATGGGTGGCAGAGCTGCTGTCTGAGCTGTTCTGGCCAATTTTTACAATGGTGCCATTATACATCAGCCATCTGGTAGACGTAGCCTGTATTTTTTCTGCATCTAGCCCCGTGTTGGCAGATGTTAGATGGAAAGGAAGGTTGGTGGGCAGAACAAGGATTTGACATCTTGTCCCTTTTCCCTTTTGCAAACATTCCTTTGGCTTGTAAGCCTGACAAACCAGCAGACTGTTATCAAATAAGTTCTCTGCAAGGACATGGCTTCACATGTTTTTCATCCTTTTCTTTTAAGACTTCAACAGCCATTTACAAGCAGATTTCCCAGGAGTAAGCGTGGAAAAGCCTGTCCAGTAAAGCAACTAAGCAAAATTCTGGGTTCAGCTTTGCTTCTTGTAGGAAGGTGGAAATGACGCATCCTCCAAAATGTCCTTGGGAGTCACTGGTATTCTTCGTTATTATAAAAACTCTTGTGAGCATCAAGGGCAATGCAGAGTGTATCTGGCAGAGGAAAGCAAAAGGAGGATGGAGGCCTTCAACAGGTTGCAGCTGCACAGGTTTCACATTCAGGCTGCCCCACAGCCCTTTATCCTGTAAGGAAAGGATGCATTCTCCACCAAATATGGCTGTCTTGCCTCAGCTGATGATGCTGATTGCTGTTATTCATTATTTTAGGACTCAAACAAGGGATTAAGGTCTCACTGTTCTCAGCACTGGATTAACAGAATAAGGATGAGAAGATCTCTGGTAACCAAACCCAGCAGGAGAGGAACTCCTGACAGCCAGCCTCTCTGCTGGGTGAGCTATCCTGGGGGCACTGGGCTGGAGCTAAAAGCAAAAGGAGAACCAAGCGAGCAGATTTGCTACCCGCACCACAAGGCTGCGGACGCAGCAGAGCTGTGCTCCTCTCCAAGCAGGCCTGGTGGCTTCTGCCAAGGGCAGACTCATCGAGAAGTTTGTCCAAAGACAGAGTGTCTCACTCTCCGAGTTTAACGTGACGCCTTTTGGTCTCTGCAATTCCCCTAGCACCTCTCAAAGGCGCATGGATTTGATTTTGGCAGCTGTTCAGTGGGCCACATGTTCAGCTGATCTGGATGATGTGATTGTTTTTGGGAGGACTTTCCAGGAACATTAAAATTGCCTGGAGGACGTGTGTAGCTGGCCAGAGCGGGCTGCTCTAAAAGCAGAAACCCATCCAACTGTGACGAGTGCTGGTCCCAGGTGCAGTCTGTTGGTTGTATCATTTCTCCAGCAGGGTGTGCCTCTGCATCCCACCAGGACAGGCACTCTCGGCACAAACCCACCCCAGGAATGGCAGCTGGAGGGAGACACTCTGGCCCTGCACGAGGCATGCTGGCCCTGCACGAGGCATGCGAGTCCTAGTTTTGCTTCATATTGTCCGGCAAAAGAGGAAGAAAGGGAGGGAGACATGAAAGAAGAGCCTGGACCTGAATCTGTGGCCTGAGGGCAGGCTTACAGCAGCATTTGTTAGCTTTCTCAAGGTGTGTACATGGCACTGCTGAGATGCTGGTCCTGCTGCTTGTCAATATCACTGCCTTCCTGCAGCACTGCTTGGCGTTTGGACCTCAGTAATGCATCGCAGGGAGGTGGCACTGAGAAGTGCTGAACTGTACAGCACAGTGCTCCAGCAGGTTTCCTCTAGAGGAAAGAAGAATGAAGACAATCTTGAATAAGCTGGGAAGAAAAATAAGGGATGTTCCTTGGAATAAGGTGTAGGGCTCCTTCCAGCTGGAGTATCTTGTGCCTGAACATCAGCCCAAGGAGCTGCCATGAGCAGGAGTGGTGGAGCCTGGGGTTGGTATCATGCTGGCAACCACTGAGCAGAGGTGTGGGGTGTACACTGCTCCAGCAGTAGCACTCTCAGATCAGATGAAGTAGATCCTGAAATGCAGAGATTTCCACTGTCATGCTTGGCAGATAACATGTCAGAAAAAGGACTCCGCTTTAAGATGGTTTTTCTGTTGTCAGAAGGAAAAAAAAAAAAAAGCAGTAGTACTGTGCCAGCTTCTCCTGATACAGTGGAAAATGGCCAGTGACAGGTGGCTTTCGAAGTGAGGCCACTAGAGTACAGTGAGCACAATCCCTGCCCTGACTGCTCAGTCTTTTCTTCCAGAGTCTTCCTGGCCATCTCTCAGCATTGTCCTCTCTGAACCTGTTCGACCTCTCAGGAAGGGCACAGATGGACCTTTCAGCAGAGAAATCCTGAGTTCAGATGGGGATACCTTTTGCAGAAGCCTTTTGTAAAGCAAACTTCACACAAACACTCATGGCATTCAAAACCTCCTTGGAGGCTTATCACATTTCTTCCCTATTTGTAATGTGCTTCAGCAAAACTCACTGTCCATCAAATCCATGTGTCCAAGATCATGTTGTAGGAATCCCGAAGCGTGTGTGGAATTGATTGCATTTTGCTGTTGAATATGTTAGCTAAAATGCAAATTAGCTGTCACTCTTGGAACTTACGTGGTACCAAGCTTTACTGTGCTTCCCTTTTCCCCCTTGTGTTAAATACACCCATGTGGGAAGGATGCCCTTTCCTACGCACCTAGCGATGCTGATAGCTCAGCCAGGCAGTGAGATTTGGCTGGGCCCATCTGTTTATAATAGCTTACAAATCTCATCACTTACTTAAAAACTATGAAAACCTACGAACCACACACATATGCTGCTAAATCATTTGGCTCCACGTGTCTGGGGGAGCCCACCAAGCCTAAGCAGAGTGCAGAAACCCAACAGAGAAATGTAAGAGTAAGGTATGAAAAAAGGACTGACAGTCAGGAGAGTTAGCCCCTGTAAAGCTAGAAATCTGTTTGAAATCGTCTCAAGTAGGAGCTGCAGCCCATTTCCTTACAAATCTTTGGTACAGAACTGCCAGCTACACTTTCTCTATGCTATTCTGCACTGCAGCTGGCATCCAGACTCTGGGCCCACCAAAACCCAGGAGCACTCCATGTCGCAAGCACAGGTCCTTCTCCAGTGAGCTGTCACAGCTGCACCAGAGAGAGTTCCTGCTTTTCCTATCAAGACCTGATGGATGGATGGAAATGTTTTTGTTGTTGTTGTTTTTTTAAACTACTAGCAATTACAGCAAAGCAAAATGAATTGCTTGACACAAGTTTGGGTTACAATAAAGCAGCTGATGCTGGGTCTCTCAAAAAAATTAATGCAGCTCAGCCTGGAGAATGTGACTGCAAGAGCAGCAGCCAGCTGGAAGGCTGCAAACAGCCCAGTAAAATGGCAAAGCTGACAGTTACTACCTTTTTCTGGCTGGTTGTGTATCTTCTGCTAAAAAGAGGTGACAACCTTTGGTCACTTTATGGGCTTTAATCACAAACAGAGCACTCAGCACGAGAGCCCAGCCTCCCATGGCTTGGCATACTCTGCTGTGGTCCCATAAAGCACTCTGTGGCACTGGGGTGCTGGACATAGATGGACAGAGCACAGCATTGGACGTGAGGAGTGAGGTTTGGGTGCTGGAAGATTTTGGAGCCAGCACTAAGATCAGTGCAGTGTACAAGAGAAGTATGCATGTAGGTGGCTGCAATGGGCCTAAACTCCAGGCACTACTGGAAACAAAAGCATGAAAACTCGGGCTTTTCTCATGCAACCACCCCACACTTGTTGCAGGAAACCATCATTTTCCATGGCTGCTCTCACTCTCTCTTTGAAGTGTGCTGCTTATTGAGGAGCTCAGCTTTGCACCACTGGAGTCAAAGTCTGAGAGATAATGCAAGACAGAAACATAACACACTGTACAACTGTCTATGAGGCACATCTGGATACAACATAAACCTCACCTCTTTGTCAATATAATACTGTGCATTTATTTCTCCCTCTGGGAAAAACAAAAACAATTCAGGTCTGAGCAACACCAACAACAAGAAAATCTAAACCAAAACTGTGATTAGCAATGTGGAAACGTTGATATAAGAGGAAACCCTGCACAATGTGGACTGTTTTAGATAAAGTAGGTGAAACATGCAGCTCTGTCCAAAACAGAAGCCAAAGCCCTTTTTGGCCAACTTTTTCCCATAGATGATTCCTAGGGAAAAGAAAGAGAAGCACTGATGTGCAGGAGTAATGCTCACAATGGGGGTTGCCCCAGCTGCTTCCTTCTAGGTATGACCCAGATGTAGTTTCAGTGCATTCAGGGAGATTCCCTTTCCCACTCTCCTGCCCCGGTCACCTTGAGAAGTGGTCAATGTGACAGCCTCTCCAGTACTCAGCTGAGCAAATATCCCATCCCACAACCATGACCATACCAATATACCTCCTAATTATCACCATTCCTCCTGCTTTGCCCACGTGGGACTGGCCACCCTCATTCAGCACTAAGCATCCCACATACTTTTTGTGCTGCCAGGCCACCACGGTAGGTTTCACAAGAAGCTAACACCAGCTTCTCCTCTCCTCACATGGTCCACATCCAGCGGATTATGTATAAGCACAGATGGCCCTGCATTGTGTGTTAATTGGGGATTGTTCCTTTTTATCTGGTCACTGAAGCTTGTCCTGGACTTTTCTTTGATTTCAGAGGTTTTTGTATGAAGCTACCAGGCAGAACTGAAAGGCTGGTCAACAAGACCTTTGTGAATGCCCTGAATTGCATGAGCTGCTGGGGCAGCCTGTTGCTGTGCAAACATGCTGATAGCTTTTAAAGGCTCTTACACTATTGGTACAGGGCATCAGGGTTATGTGGGATGTATAGAAATTTGACACAACAACGAAGAAAATGGATGTAGAGTAGGAGAGACTATGTTCCTCCTACCTCATCACCTCTAACAAGTCCCTGAGCATCAGGGGTGAGTAAGCCCTACAGGCCAGTCACAACGAGCAGTTTTCATCACCCATTTCTCAAAGCTATATAACATCCATGCACCATTCTGCTCTGCTCCATCTAGGTGGATGAATGGGAATGCATCTGCTTAGAGCAGCCTACGCCTTCCCACAAGCACTTCTCAATCTGACTATAAAGCATAGGCTAAGATGTTGCACACAGAGATGTGACCCTTTTGGGTGCCTCTGAATGGCCTCTTCAGGCCACTACAAGTCCTCTCCCCTTGTTCTGTTTTCCTCCCTCCCTAAATCACTTCACCCCTACTGGCTAAAGCAGCCTAGAGCACGGAGAATGGTGAATAGAGGGCAGAAGGAATGGCTGCCGTACCTCAGCCAGAAGGCAAGCATGGATGCTGCAGATGTCGCAGAATAGCTCACTTCGAAGTGTGGGGAGAAGAAAGAGAGTTCTCCCAAAGCCATTAGTGTCACAGTGATGGAGCAGGGCCTCCCACAGCAAGGGAACAGGGAGGAGGAGAGGAAGATTTTGAAGCAATGACGAGGAGCTCCCAGCTGAGGAGGTCAGTGACAGCAGCCGTCTAACACATGTCAAGCTCTTAGCAAGAAGCAGGCTTCACAAGCTCCGCAGCACACCTGGCCATGCCCCGTAATGTAGCATAGCTCATCCCACCACCTCCACTCCCCTTGTGAATGCAATCTGCCAGCAGTTCGTGGGAGGGCTGAGCTGACAGTGTGACTCTTTCCTCCATCAGCCTTTATGAGGGAAAGTAACCCTTAGCTATGACATCCAACACCTAATAAAAAATTGCCTCACAGACTTCTGACAGTCTTCCTCGGGACCTCACATTGCAGTTACACAAAACCTGGTGGCAGGGGCAATTCTCATGCAGGTGGAGCTGTGGGTGAACACTTCCCACTGCAGGAACATCTTTGACAGAGGAATGAATTGCCTGGTTATAAAACATCATGCAGGCATTCCTTAGATGGCCGTGACCAAACCTCCACCTTTTTGGAATGAGTGAAGCAAGCGAGCAGGCCTTCGACTGCTGTCAAGCAGTATCTCAGCAGGGGAGTTCTCCTTTGCCCTCCCCACAAGCACCCAGGCATTATTAGTATTACTAGCGTGTGGAAGTCCTCATCAAGAACATGACCTCATAGTTTCAGCGGCTGCAGAGCCCATAATCATGTGTAAAAAGCTGCATGGGGAACACAGCCCGATTGAAAAAGAGTATAAAGAAATAATAAGATAATACAGTAATATGTCCTTGGCCTGTCTCCCTTTCCTCAGTGTGTTACTCTCTTGACCCTGATGATGTGATGTCTCATTTACAGTCCTAGAAATGCAGGCCATATATATCCCTGTAAGACAGAGATCAAGGACCACGCTCTGCAGTCTGATTGGCAGAAGTCAGCCCAGCTTGGCTCATAATTGAATTCCCTTCCCTCCTTCATGCCACAGTAGTCACCTTCACAGTCCTGACAGGGAAAAATCCCTGGCATATGATGTTCCCCAGGCCAAGCCCAGAAAACACAGGTGGGAGCTAGCCAACTAAAAGGAAATGTCTGTTATCCCCACTGTTTGAGACTAAGACGTTGAGATGAGTTGCCTGTGACCACAGGGAAAGTTAGTATTATAGACCAAGCTGTCCTTTCCAAGGGTCAGACAAGTATTTTTCAGGTTAGAATCAATCCTTACTGCATATCTATTGCTTTTTTAGCACATCATTCAGAATTGGTTATCACTTAAGGTTCAACCTTGTAAGAGGGTCTAAGCACATAAATTCTCACTTGCAGAGTTGCGTGCACTTGTGGGTCTAGCCAAGCTGTGAGGAATACCAGCTGTGCATGCAAACAATCACTGCCAAACACCATGAAACCTTTTTTCTAGCCAACAAAAGTGATTTCTCTACCAGCTCATGGCTGGTGCTGCATGCAGTGCCCTGGCAAACATAGCCTGCAGCATTCGAGTAGAGGCTATTCTGGCACAAGGTTCTTTAGGATGATTGAGTTAGCTCCAGCTGAGCCCCATATGTTCAGCCACAGCTTCTGATCCTGCACTAACTCCCAAGCTGGAGAGCAGTCATACCAAACCTGCACCAGTAGTGGTTTTGGACACCTCTGAGCTATGGCCTGAAGTTAGCCCATCACAGGCATTCATTCCTAGGGCCATGGCTTAAACTATAGGGAATTTGGACCTGAGAGCCCTGTGTAGCACAGGGATCCCACAAATCATTTCTCCTTTGTATTAGGAGGCAGCATTTGTCACACCTCTATTAAGAAATTATAATTAGCATCTTAGAGCTGTAAGATCACAAGATTGCCTATAGGTGAGACTTTACCGTTTATGGCTACAATGGCTGAAGCATCAGGCTTCCTGCTCGCACTTCTGTCTCTTCTTGCTGCTGTGGAGCGTCTGCAGAGACAGAGGGGGGATGGAATTTATTTTTTGGGTGATATAAAGTGAGTGGGGAACAGTGAGAAGAGAAGCGCTTATTTGACCTTGAGCGCTGGGAGAAAGCATAACACACAGTCTGTATAAAGTTTCCTCTTGAAGAAAAATAATAATAATAATAAAAAGTCTTTTTGTTCCTCTACCAGAGAAGACTGTAAAAATCTGCTCCTGCAAAGCTCAAGTGCATTTCACAGCCAAAGCGAGGTCATTCAGAAACTGCTGCCAGGTCAAGTTTTCACTTTGAACATTTTCACAGTTAAAGGAGGATCCAGGACATGTAAGAAAACACAGCCCTACACTTTCTACTTGAAATTGCTTTTAGCTTGAACTATAAGGTGCAAAGAAGAGAGCTGAACTGGTTGCGGGGGGAAGGGGGAGGCTGGAGTGGTAGGGCTTGGGTGATTTGTTTATCTAGAAAATCTCTGCATCTGCTCTTTTCAGTGAAGTTCCCATCGCTTTTTTTTTTCTACTCCATTTTCCAGCTGTGCAGCACAAAGCACAGGCAGGTCATCAGCCTTGCTGAAGATCACAGAGTGAGTCAGTGGCTCTGGAGAGATCAGAGCCAGGAGCCCACTGTGTGCCAGCTCTTTGTGCTTCCCTCTGGTTTGGAAATTCCTTTCAACCCCAGGTGCTAAAACAAGGTGAAGCAGGACAAATTCCAGACTGTGGCTTTGGCAGAGGCTTCTGAAGGACTCGGTGAAAATGCCACCACAATGCTGTGACACCAGGCAGTGCTCAGTCATATTTGCGCTCAGGGACAGCAGGACTTCTGCATCTGCAGCTCCATGATTTGCAATAGCATTACATCCCACTGGTCTGTCACAACAAAATCTGACAGCACTGCAGGTTTCTCAAAGACGTAATATTTCTACAATGCATCATGAAAACTGGCAGCCAGAAGGAGAACACCTGGAATGAAGAACCCACTACAGGATGAGCCACCCAAGAAAGGAGTGCTGCAAACCAGAGGCTGTGGCTGCACTTGCTCAAGCAAATTAAACAGAGCTGGGGCTCAAGCACCAGCATAGAATCATAGAATGACTTGGGTTAGAAGGGGTCTTAAAGATCACTGAGGTCCAACCCCCTGCCATGGGCAGCATTGCCACCCCCCAAATGAGGCTGCCCAGGGCCTCATCCAACCAGGCCTTGAAAACATCTATGGATGGGGCATCCACAGCTTCTCTGGGCAGCCTGTGCAAGTGCCTCACCACTGCAGCATGCGCTTGTCCACACTATTGCTGGCACACCCCTCATCACTACTGTCATAGCATCTTCTCGTCCTTAAAATGCATATCGCACAGGGAGGGAACATGCCCACACATAAGACGAGTGACATTTTTCCTGATTGGACACTTGACCTGTTAAAAGCAACCTCTGTCTTTTCCTCCAGATTACAATGCCTTCAAGCTAACATTAACTAAAGTTCTAGCTAGCTATAAGTTTAAATACCTGAAAGGACTGGGAAAAAAATGAAAGAATGATATTTGTGTGTGTGTGTGTGTGTGTGTGTGTGTGTGTGTGTGTGAAGATCTTGATTTGTTATCGTAGAGTCCCTTGGAAACAACAGCTGACAAGGGAGAAAGTAATTTATAAGCCTTGAGATACATTGATTAATTGCAGCCATTTTGCACAATGATACTGGGGTCCTTTAATGGGAGGTCACCCAAGGGTACAGGGCTGGAGTGAATAGATTATTACCAGAGGACTGCTGGTTAACAGTGGCCACAGAGCTGTTTGTGAACAGGGGGCTTGGTTGGTATGAACAGGATATTCATGAACACTGCACTACAGAATGGTTTGTTGTTGTGGTCATATGCTCTGGGCTGCTAATATTCGTGGGTGCGCTTGTGTGGGCATGTTCAGTTTATTTAGAAAATAAGGGCATTGAAGCATTTGCTTTCTGAAGGGGAAAAAAAAAAACACAGAGTAAGAATAATCCAACTGTTCAAATACTGAAGAGAAAGAAAGGAGAACATCTCATTCCCTTTTTCACAAGTTTTTAAATGACAAAGCAAAGATGTGAAATGCTGGGCAGAGCCATTGCCTGGGGTCCCCAAAAAAGGCTGCTAAACCAATAATCTTGCTTTCCCGACCTTGCAGCCTTCTCACAAATCCTTTCTACTTTAGCAGGATTTGTTTCAGAGAACTCGGCTGTGTAATCTGGTATTCTGGTAATGTCCTCATTTAACAGATTCAAGGCCAAATCCTGCTCATAGCTGCCCTGGCGCAGTCCCACTGCTTTTGGTGCGGCTGCTCTGGCTGAGAGAAGAGTGCGACGTTTTTCCCATTAATTTCATTCTCCCTTTCTATTGGGTTTCATTTTATGGTGCCCTGGAAACCAGGAAACCTGTATATCTTCAGCCATTTGATGTACAGGAAATGTATTTGCTTAACTAATCTTTTCCCTCAACAGAGATGGGTTTTTGTTGGATTTTTTCTTTTTTTTTTTCTGAGCTGGCCTCACAACACATACGGAAACTGGTTACAGTAGAGAGGAAAAAGATTAAGGCTGGTAACTCAGCAGCCACATGTATTACACTTGGTTAGAACTGTTTCTAGGAAGCTCCAGGAACAGAAGTCTTGAGTCCAAACTTTGCCTACGGCCACTCTCCAGCTCCCCTTTCAGCTACAATAGCAGCCCTTCTGGCTCATCTGTGGGTTGGAACGGATGCAGGCAGGAACAAGCTGAAGCCATCCCGTGCAGGATGCATTCATACCCGGGTGATCCACTCCTGCCCAGTCCTGGAAGCCAAAGTGCTCCCAAGCCTGCTGGAAAAGCAGTGGAGTTCAAGGCACAAAAGGCAGACTGTTTCTGAGGAGGGCATTAGCCTTGCAGGCACTGCAACAGTCACCAGTCAAGTAACCCTGGAAAGGACAGCATTTCTCAACATCTACCAAACCTCTCAAGACTGGAGACATCTCAGATCCCCCATATCGACGCCTAGTGGTAACACACTGGAACAGGTTGCCCAGAGAGGTTGCGGATGCTCCATCCCTAGAGGCATTCAATACCAGGCTGGATGTGGCTCTGGGCAGCCTGGCCTAATGGCAACCCCACAGCAGGGGGGTTGAAACTAGATGATCTTTGAGGTCCTTTCCAACCCAGACTGTTCTATGATTCTATGATCTACCTTTAAACATTAAAAAGTTCAACGGGCACTTTTGACCATGCAACCAACTTTTAGGTATGCATGGAGAGGTGGGATGGCATCTCCAAGCATAGCTTGTCAGGGTATATGAGGTACTACACTGATTTGGAAGAGTGTGAGCAAAGCCAAGGATGGGATGGTGGAAGGATTCATCCTACAGGACTCTCAATGAGACCCCTCCAACACTTAGCACCAATGCACTTGAAATACGTTCAGATTTAGGAAGGTTCCAGCAGATTGATAGATGTACAGTAAAAGGCTGGAAAAGTTTGCCCACTCTTTGAAAACCTGAAGCTTTAAGAGGTGGACAAAGGCGGTGTAAAGGAAGAGATAGGAAGTCAGACAACATCTGTTATTCACAGACTTGGGGACCTCAGAAAAACATTGAGGATTTGGCAGTAGATACAGGCAGAGCTAGAGCAGAGAGAATAGCTGCAGGAGTCAGTCACCTGGGAAAGCTGCTGCAGTAAGGTTTACATTGGATCAGGCAGTCCTGAGGGATTTCTGCAGAAAGATCGAGGCGGCTGCTGAAAACTCTAGAAAAAGAGTGCAAATGGGCCATAAAAATGAAGGCAAGTGGGAGGCATGACTTTTTTTTTTTCGCTTTGGCTGAAATCTGTGCAGAGGCTTTTGTTCGCAGATGAAGTTCTTGTCCTTCTGAGGATGAATACATCACTCTGGTATATGAATGACAGCAGAGTCAGTGCCACTGCCAGGATGTTCATTTTCTGTGCAGCTTCCTAACATGACATTTCAGCACCATGAAAGGGCTCTCCTGCTGCAAGCAACAAAAATCCCCGCTCCTCTTCCTAACTCTTGCAAATTGCATGCTCTTTATGACACTATGTTCTCTAAGTCTAGCCTGTCAAGATGGTGCACATTTCCCTTGAGCCCACATCACCATAATCAGCATGTGCCTGTTTTGCACATGCTGGTTCATCCCCAGGCTCTCATTTGAAATGCAAAAGTTAGCTGTCCTGGAGGAAGCACAATGTCTGAGGGCATCATTTACACCAGACTTTCTCCAGACAGCGGGATGGTGACCAAAAGGCCGTGCATCCCAGTGGGTCATGAGACCCACTGCTCTGGAGAAGATCTCCTGGAATTTCCTTTTGTAGGAGGGCTTGGTTTCCGTGCCCTGTTTCCATTACTGTCCTCTCGCCAAGCAGTACACAGTTGGCTGGCATTTTCCAGAAACCGTTGTGAGCACTGCCTTCAAAGACGCGACGTCACGTGTGCCAAAGTGTGACTCTGGTCTGAGCGAGTTCCCGTCAGCCTGACGCACGAGGGGAATGCTCAATTGATTCCTGATGCAGTTACATGCATCACAACACAAAGATGTCACCCACCAGAATGAGCGTGTTGAGTCACTGCGTTTCCCCAGGCTGCAGAAGTGCAGGAATCATAATCACTTCCCAGCAAAGACCTATAAGGGTGTTGGCTCCAGCACTTGCATGCTCCGCTCACCCTCCGGATGGCTTTTCCGAGCAGTCAGCATCAACACGGGGCACAGGCATGCCTGCCTTTCCCTCTGTCTCTCTCAACCTACCACATCACGGCTCTAAAAGGAAAATATGTACTTTCTCTCCATAAGCATTTTTTTTTTAATATATCAGTATAGATCTATATGAATATGTGTATATATACACATATAAATGTCACATTAAGACATGCATAACATTTCTTAAATACTGATTAAAACAATGATTTATGGGTTTTCAAATAAGGATTTATGGGCCACCCTCAGCACACTGGGCCAGTGTATCCCAGGGCCATTTGTCAGGGAGCATGATGAGGTTGGGAAGGTGGCAAGGATTCTTCTTGTGTGACCCGTGAGCAACACTCATGGATGTGTGGGAGAGCCAGGAGGGCAGAAAAAAAAAGGAGTCAGGATGTTTCCTAGGAAAAACGAAGTGCAAGACAAAGGCGATCTTGTTCACAAGGTGAAGATGTCTCCTCTCACCAACTAGGCGAGGGAGTCAGGGTAGCAGCCTGCTAGCAGATCCCATGGCTCTTGACCTACATGCTTTTGCTACTATAGTAGAAGAGGGGCAACAGTTCGGGAGCACCGCTGTAAGTCATTTGTCAGGAGCGTGAGAGAAATCTGTCCTTGGCTTACAAACACCACACACGGCTCTCTGCTTTGATGACTGCAGCTGTCTGTGTTAAGGGAGCCGGCAACTGGAGAGTGGAGGAGGATGCTGGAAAAGGGGGAGCGGGAAGGCTTTTGGTCCTGGGTGGACAGACAGACAGATAACTATTGCCTTTATGATCCTTGGGGACATGTAAATTGTAAGGGAAGCTGTAATATGCCATAAAACAAAAATCTCTTGTTGAGGCTGTGATTTGTCACAGACAAGAGAGTTATGAATTTTAGCTCAAGAGTCAGTATTATTTTAGCTTACCCTTGAGGGTCAGGATTCAGTGGATGTTGTATAAAAACATCTTCCCACTGGCAAGTGGGTGTTTGTGCTCTTCACTGAGTGATCTGTGTGATACACAGTTTCTGAGAAGGCATTTGGTGTAAGGGATAAAATATATCACATTGCAGGTGAGAATAGGTGGGATCCAAAACTATCGATGGATCTGAAGTGGTACTGCTCGGAAAATGCAGATAATTAGGTCACTGTCAAAGTGTGTTAATTTAATGTCTTTGAGATTCTGCTTCTAATGAGTGTGTACATCCTCACAACTCTGTCTTGGGACAAGAAGGCAGGTTTCACATAGGAAATGTCAAGTAAAGGCAAGGAGAGGATAACTTGAGTTGCAGTGCAAGGGATCCCATCACTGTAGGAGAACAGAGAGGACAGTGGCCTCCAAAAGAAGCATCAGGAAAAAAGGGGCTGGTTGAAGAAGAGCCTTGTGCCTCTTGACAGGTCTGCTCTTTCCCCTAATTGCCATTCCCTTCTGGATAAACCAGTAATGATGTAACTTGCAGGCGCTGCTTAGAGTCACTGAGTTTATGCAGTAGACCCATTAACGCAAGGGTATGTTCCTGGGAGACCTGAATGTGGCAACCTCATCTCATGACAGTGTCCCTTAATTTTTTTTGCCCGGAGTTACATTTTTAGACAGTCCTATATTCTGCACCCAGTCTCTGTCATGCTCTGGACTGCGAGGGAAGTGGGCTAATGCTACACAGCGCTAAAATTTGGCCTCAAGAGATGGCAAACTGACAAGTTGAGCAAAGACACCTTCACAGGACTGAGTTTTGCTATCCACGCTCCCCGCACACACACTGTCCTCTAGCCCCATTGTGCCCTAGCATCAGCTGCAAGTTTTGCTCTGGAGAAAAGGCAAAAGCAAGATGCACACACATGTTCCCCTGCAAGAACTGATCCTCTTGCTTGTCAGCAGTGTAACCATCCGGAACAGTGCAGTTATTGTAAATGTAATTAATAGTGATCTGGGAAGATTATAACTTTCTCTCTCTCTCCCACTTCTTTTTCTTCTCCTTTTTCCCCCAAAACTTTCTGGTTGTGCTTTTTTTGGCAACTCCTAAATAGTAATTTGATGCAAACTCTGGCCACAAATCCAATGGAGTTGATAGGCTTTAAATGAGGGGAGGGGGACAGGCGGGGGCGATTGCTTTAATAACTGTTCTTGGAAAAAGGCCATTGATGTATTTTCATTACTCAGAAGAAAGCCAGAAAGAAAACAAGTGGCAGGACAGCCATTAGAAAATAACTATGAATAATTATGGAGTGGGGGCAAGGGGAAGTCCAGGGAATTACTTCAGGGATATAATCACAAGCCCACATCCAGGCCAGTTACTGGCGGCTAAGAGGATCTACCCAGTGTTTTTTGGACCTGTCTCTGTTCAATCTTGCACAAGCCCACATCCCCATCACAGAAGCTGCTGTCCCCACAGTCTCAGCAGGTCCCTGAAACACTACACGTGGTCCTGACCTTACAGCACACTGCAGGCCTTCATGGATGAGCCTTCATGTGCACGTCAGGTATGGAATGGAGGCAGGATATTTCCCTTTCACAACAGGAAAGCCAAAGATCTAAGCCACAACGTGGATTAAGATGGTGAGGATCTTAACTGTCCTTTGAGTAACACAGTTCTACTAAAGGATGCTGTACACAAACATTCTACCTCGCAACAGAAGGCTCTGGACGAAATCAAGTATGATAATCATAGGCAGAAAAGAGGGGAAAAGTTTCCCTTAGTCAAAAAAGATATAAAAAGGCTTGGGGAGTTCTTCCCATTCCCAAATCCCAGAGTATTTCGGATGCCCCCAGAGAATCTCCACAGTGCCTCAGCAGAAGAGAGAGCCCAGTTTGTATGCTCCCTGTCAAGTCAGGCTACAGGGGTCGCATCTCCTCATCTTTAGAAAGCCTCTAAACCATCTACAGCAGTGGCAGCAAAGTTGCAAGGTCGCAGGCTGCAGCAATGAAGATACACTCAAATGCAACAGCCATAGGCACAGAAATAATGAAAAGAAGCTACTTACCTTTGGAAGGCCCTGTGTATGCAGGAATCTCCAGCAAGATTCCCTTGCCTCCACAGCCAATACTTAAATGATGTCTGGGAAGGGGTGCAGCTAGGATCCACCCCTTCCTGTCATTCAGGTGCATTACATGCACCTGAGCTCCCCTAGGTTGGCCCTGCCTTCTCACCAGGTGCTCAATCACTGTTTCAAGCTGTGACTTAGCATTTCCACTACAGCATCGCATCTCTCTGTGAATATTACACCTCTACAAGGAAGAGGGGCATGGTGTGCTCTAGATAGAAGTATTTGTTCAGAAAGGAACATTTCCAGAAAAGTGACAATGCCAAAGGAAGTGAAAACCCCAAATCTAACTTAGCTCATGCACATCTTGTTTCAGGAAAGAATCTGGAATGGTTGAAAGATGAAAAAATTAAGAAATTCAGCAGCATAGGAGGTTATTTTCACACTAACTCCTTAGGCATTATGCAAAGGTTCTGGACTGACCAAACACAGCAGGCTTGGAGGGAGCTGATGGTTACAATCAGGAGTCATGTCCTCCAGGTAAACCATTATTTATCAATGTTTTAGGGGTCAAGGTAGCAGGTACATGGTCATATAAGCAAAGCACATCCCCACATCACACCCAGCATACCCTATAAAGGACTTCTGCTTATTCAGTCAACTCCAAGCACTTTTCTTCCCCAAAGCATTATTCCTAACATTCACAGCAAAACCAGCACTGCCTTACAGTGGACAAAAGGAAACTCCTGAGAACACCTGCTTCTTCTAGGGGATACTCTCCTTCAACCACAGCAATGATTTAATTTATTTATGGCCACCCATCACCATGGCACCCACCTGCACAACAAGGTTTCTAAAGGGCCTTAGTCTATGCCAAGGAGACAAGGCAACCCCCTGTATTTCATTGCACCACAAGGTAAATAATTAGACAATACCTCCAGAAGACAGCAGGCTGGGGCATTTGTTCAAGTTTCCCAGAGACCATCTGAATTTGTACTTTTCCTTTTATTTATGCATTTTTTCTTCTGGTTATTGATGATGTTTCTCGTTTGTTTTTATTAGATGCAGGTGTTTTCTGCCCTTCAGCTGGGAGCACTTTTCCTTTTCAGCCAACTCCAGTCCTACTTTGTGCCTCAGTCACCTTTTGACTGTGATACTGGAGAGAAAAGGAGGAAGAAAAAAAAAAAAGAGAAGAGAGTGAGAGATACTGATTTTTGCTGCCTCAGCAGATGTGTGTTAAAAGTGTTTTAGTGATTCAGCTAGTGCGCCTGCCTGGGGCCAAAGGAGAGGCATTGTCTGAATCTAAAACAATTAATAACAAAAAAAAGAATGTGGGCAGCACAGAGTGGGGGAAGGTGGAGGTGGAAAGCAAGCAAATCACAGGGATATTCTGAGCTCGCTGAGCACCTCAGTAAAATCTCCAACCATTTCCAATAGCGGCGGTGTGGATGCAGCCAAGACCCTCTGTGACACAGGAGCCTCACCAGCCCTGTTGTGCAGACGGGGGGAACTAAAGCTGCTTTTGCAATTCCTCCTGGGCCCTTCAGAGCCTCTGGACGAGGGCCACGCTCCTCCCCAGAGCTAAGCTGTGCTTCCCTGACATCCCAAGCACACTGGGAGGAGGGGAGATGCTCAGCCATGCTAAGGGACCTGCTCAGGCCCTGCAGGCCTCTGCTTGCTGCACCGGCCATGAAGGCCACAAAGGCACAAAAGGGAATTTCTGCTCATGATAAAACATTTGTCTTTTTCCCCGTTAGCAAAAGAAACTAATTTTGTCTGTTCTCAGGCAAGAGGAATTTGCCCCCTGAGCAACATCCAGTACAGACTCTGAGCTCTGGTCCTTATGAAAAGGCCCCAGAGCTGATGTCCCTCACAACTCGCAGGGTGACACAGGTGGGTGATGGGGAGATGAAGGCACCCCAGCCACCATCATCTCTGGAAATGCTGGCAGCAGAGCTCTGGTAATGTGAAACGGGGCCAACCCAGCCCTGCAGAACACCCAGGCACTGATCTGGTGAGGGGAGACTCCAATTCCTACATGTGGTTTAAAATTGATACCCCCATGAGGCATGTTAAAAAGCAAAACATTGATGCTGTCTTCACTGGAAGCATCGGTTGCTTTGTCTTTTTAATGACACAGAAAGCTCCCTGCAAAGAGAGAGTTTCCTTCAGCCTAGCCCTCGCTGGATATGGAAGGAAGTCCTTGGAGGTGACTCTCCAATGTATCCAGTATGCCACCTAGCCCTCGCTAGCTCTACTACAGCACTGCTCAGCTCAGGCTGCTGGAAAAGACTCCCAGCGGGAAGCTGCCAGCACCTCTTGGGGAGGTCCTTCCATCCAAGGAAGGACAAATATCGTGGGGAAGGAATCAGATTTTACTCCTGACTCTCAACCCAGCCTCCATGCAAAGTGAAGCAGCGTATTGGTATCTGCACCGCCTGCTGTTGCCTATCTTATCTTTCTGCGCTTCTTGCTCAGGCTTGCCCCATCAGTTCCAATTTTGTCACTTGTCATTGTGCCTTCTGGGATTACTCCAAAGATGAAATATTGGCTCTTTTCATAATGATGCTTGAGGCACTCGATTTTGCAACCTGTTGGTATTTTTTAATACTTGCACATGAGAAAAAAACAAACCAACCAACCCCAAAAAACACCATTCTCCTGTATAAGCATTATTTTCCTAACACAACCTACACAAACTGGACAGTGGTTTTGAAGGGAGAAGAAAAACATATCTCAGTCATGTATCTGTGATTCAGCTCGTAATCTTTCTAGACTACTTCAACTCGTTTGATGTTCTAAGTGCCCTCAGAACACAAAGATTAGCCCAAAGTGATTAAAACATATGTTTCATCCTCTTTATCATGTCCAAGAAAGCCAGTGCCTCTGTACATTACAGAGAATGTCATAATGAATTGTGACGTATATATGATATAAAGAATGGTAGCAGCTTTCCAAATAACTACTTCTCTGTTTTTGCAACAAAGAACCATATGTAACACATGGAGCCTATAGCAATGAAGTGTATTAGAAGATGCTAATAGAAACCTTAGCTTTTTCTGCTTATTCATTCCCCCAAAATAAGAAAGCATGTTGTATAAAGCATTATTGTGACCACCCTTAGAAGAGAACAAGCCAAGAGAAATGAGACTTTTGTTAGCTTCAGGCTCTCCTATGGCTCATGTACAACTGCTTGCTGCCTCATTGCTGCCTTTTTTTCCTGGGTAGTAGATTTATTTTTTTTTTTTTTTTTTGATCACCAGCAAAAATGCCAAAAAAAAAAAAAAAAAAAAAGCCAAAAATGGAGGAGTGCAGACAGCATGTACCAAGTGTTCATCTGCAGCTTTATCCCGATTGCTGGGCTCAGTGGTAGGATCCTTGTGATTGAGGCCACTTTCATAATCTGGCAGAAAACATGCACATCTTATGACTAAAACTTTGCCATCTTCTGGTTTGAGAATCAGACACCGCTTCCAGGTGTGCGTTCATGGATGAAAGTCCCAACATAGCCTTGCAGCTCAGTGTAGGAGGGAAGCTAAGATGCCCTCAAGACAGCCTCACACCACCTGGAAAGCCCAGGAGAAAGCTCCTGGACAAACTAAAATTAGGGCAGCTTCCCCAGGGCTGCCCCGCAGGATCCCTGCCCTGCAGCCATCCAGCCATGCCCAAGCCTCCTGTGCCAGGGCTTGCAGCTGGGCTGGATAGAAGCAGCTCCATACATGCCTCACCACTCTGCGTCCCGCAAGTTGCAGTGGGAGTGAAACCTCTCCACCATCCCTCCCAATACTCACACTGTCTCCATACTAGATATTATTTGGGATGTACTCTTTCTTATAGGGTAGAGGAGAGAAGAAGGAAGGCTAGTTCTCCCCTGTCCTAAGCCGTTTTGCAAAGTGCTTCCAGATTTCCAGATGAGGAGTGTTCTCTCTGCCCAGTGTTATGTTCTGCAAGGCACCCAGTCAGACCAGTAGCAGATCCCCACAAAACTCAGCAGCAGGATGCAATTAATAAATAATAAAATGCTGCAAAAGTCGTAAGTATCAACTGGAAAAAAACATTTTAAAATGCTTCTAGATAAAATCCCAGGGGGTTGCTTTTCTTACCTTAGGGGTGCCTATTTTGCAGGGGTTAGCTACGATCTAAGAAGAGATTTGGGTATCATCAAATAAAACCTCTGGAAAACCTGCTGATTCAAAGGAAAGGGGGAAAGCTCAGAAATGTGCCTTTCCTTTTTGGAAAGAGGGGTTGAAAGAAGGACAGGAGGAGCCTATCTTTACTACGGAGCCCACATGGGGTAGGAAGGCAGTAAAACAAGGAACACCTGAAATGTGCAGAAAAGACTTCAGCAGGGAAATTTTGGTGAAGAAAGAGTTAATGCTTTTAAGCAGCTCTCCGTCCTCTTACCATAGATAAGGGTGCATTCTAGTGGCAAAATCCGTGCAATGCAGCTGCATAGC